>VZTR01029242.1:35986-160189 GCA_013400775.1 Chaetops frenatus | reverse complement strand
TCTAAGCTTGCTTCTCTGTGTTGTTGATGAGAAAGATGGTGGTAAAGGAAGATAAATGAGGTGGGAGAAAGGAACCATCTTGGGTGGGGGGAGAAGAAACCACCTGGGGGTTGATTTTGATTTTGTTGGGGTTTTTTTTCTCTCGTTTTTTTGTTCTGTTAATAAACTATTTTTATCTTTGAAGTTTAAGCCTGCTTTGCATTTCTCTTAATCCTTATTCTCATGAAACCACTACACTACACTCTTGCCTGGTGTGAGCAGGCGAGCAGGTGAATGTGAAACCACTACATTAAATGGTGTTTCCGCCCGGTTTTGAACAAACCCATGACACAAACACACATTAGTTGTGAATTCCTATATTCCTTTTTCTCAATGTAAACAGGATGCAGTTCTATTGGGAATTCAGCTTAGCTTTGGTATTTCTCTCCCTCCAAGCAGGACTTCCCCCGGCTATGTAGTGAGCCTATTGGAAGGACAAGTACAAGAGTAGAAAAAATTAAAAATTTGGTCTTGTTAGATCTTTTTAGAACAATGAAAGTGTGTGGAGGTTAATGCACAAATACCTTCAGTTTGTTAAACAGCTGAACTGAGGTTTCAGCATGGGCAGTCATTGGAACCCTTTTCTTTCATCTCATGAACAGTAGTGTCTTCTGGTGTGAGAAGATAATAAATGAAATAGTTCAGTAGGCTCTGTGTAAGTACCACATATAGTAAACCACAGCCAAAGTTATGAAAAATGTAGCTTAGATCAATATTTATCAACAGGAACTAACTTTTAAATATGAAGAGAGTATTCATTTCCAAGTTGTTAGAAGGAAATAGATGTGACAGAAGGAAGTATAGACTTTTACTTTCAACACAGCAAAATCTCATTTCAGGTGTTCCTCATAGTATGTTTGCTAGAACTCATAGGAGGAATTCGAGAGGATTAGCCTTCCCTGTTGAGCAGAATTCCAACAGTGCTTGCTGGCATCAGTAGAGGCTGCCCTGCCAAAGACCCTCTGGTTAGGGAGTTGTCCATTCCCTATCTATTTGATAACACTGGGTGTGCTGTATTCCCAGAACTATGTAAGCTTGAATTTATGGGGTCAGGACCAGAAGCTTTTATTGAGAATGTTCTGCAAGAAGCATCTGACACAGCTGTTCTTGACACCACTTCTCTTAATCTGAGAAGCAAATAGTGAACCAGCTGTTGGCAGCTCAGGCACCCGCTGAGCCCATGGGGTTCTGGGGGATGTGGGATCACTCCAGGCTCCACTTAGAGGAAAGAGAACTGACCAGAGTCCAGGTGTTTGGTTGACCTTTTTCTATACCAAGAATGTGGGATTGCCATAGAGAATCTTTCTGACCATCTCCTGGATGCAGAGGTCCTTTGCCTTCATGCTCCCATAGAACTAGAATGAGAGTTTTCATGCTTGTGACCATCTGGAGGTGAGTACTTCTTTTTGCTCTCCAAATGCTCAAAGTTCAGGAAGTTCTTGTGGTCTCGAGCTCTTTTTACCTCCCAAACTGCAGAACTTGTATATCTTTCAGACTTGGATTTGAAATGGATTTGTAATGTATAACATTGTCATCACACTGTGAAATCACCAAACTGTAATACTTGTCATGTTCCATATCTCTGCATTTCAGAGCTGTGTCTAAACAAGCAGGAACAGTAATGGCTGTCAGCAGAGTGTTTGACAATATCTTCAAAGCAGAAGAGCTGAGTAAACATTTGCTGTGTGTGCTCTATTAGGTGTCAACAAAAGTTTTATTCCTCCCTCCCTCATCTGTGTTGTGATGGCGGAGGAAAATATTATTGCTCTGTGATTCTGCAACAGAGTGTTAGAGTGGCTGCTGCAATACTACTAAATCAGTGTGAGGCATAAGATTATATGAGACATCAGACTTTGGCAAACTTCAGGGAAATCCCAAATGTAGCAACATTGTTTATTGCATAGTGTTTATTCACACAGTAGTGAGTGATCCTTTAAAACAGAAGTGTAAGTGGCTTATAGTATTTGCAGAAATATTCTGCTGACAAGCTAAAGCTTTGGAAGACTGCTGTTACCTTATTGTAATAAACTAACAAGAGTAAAACTAATACCTGGGGTTTTGTAACTTACCGCTTTTAGATTCCTCTATGGAAAAAAAACCCCATCAGCTTAGCTTGTAATAACTATAGAAAGAGTTCCCAGGGGTCCTTCGATTTACAGTGGCTTAAAATATGAAGAAAGAAAGAGCGACACTCCAGATAGATTGGTCAACTCAGTAGGAATTTCTTCAAAAATATTTGCAAATGTGGGCAGATGGTGTTGGGGTGTTCTGCAGTTTAACAGAGCAAGCAGTTATATTAGACATTTTCTTTTTCCCAAAGTTATCCTGATTTTGATGAACATCCTCCTGTTGCCATTAATCTCAACCATTCTAACAATCTCTAACTTTACTACTATGTTGTAAAAGTTTACTTTCTTGCCACTTTTTCCTCCTTTTGAATAAGCTCAGTTTAGTTGTTTTAACTTAAGACAATTAATCAGGAACTCCCAAGTTCTAATTCTGCCACGGTAACCATCTTGCTGGGTGGTCTTGGCACATCCTAAAGGTATGCCTTCTGTGTGGACTTAATCTGTTAAACACTAAAAAAACCCCAAAACCATCTATTTTCTGGCTTGAATGCAGCCAGAAGTGTGGGCCACTGTTTTGTTCTAATTGGGTGTCTTTTAAATTCACTCACAGTCGAAAACAGCTGAGATTTGGGTATTTTCTAATTTATGCTCCTAGGTGAATTAACATTTTTGATGAATAATACTCCAGCTTGGATGAAATGTGAATATAGTTGTGGTCCATCTTCACTGTGGCTGATGCAAAATTTGGAATGGAAAAGACATCAAAATTTGGTGGATTTTTAACCCCAAGGCAAATGAAACCTTAGAGCTGCAGGGTATCTTCTATTTGTTAAAAAATTAACTCTCCACACATTGAATTGTAGCTCTTTCCCTTCAAAGTTCTGCAAAGAGACTTCTAGAAAATAACATTGAGAGAAAAAACTAGAAAAAGTTAGCACAAAAACTGTCCTATATGGTAATACCATGAGCCTGAAAACACGGAATATATTCCAAACCTGTGGAAGTGTTGGGTTTGTTGGGGTTTTTTCTCCATAAGCAAGAGTTAATATAAGTGCAAAGTAGTTTTTTAAAAGTGCCTAATTTATTCTTAATTCAAAGTCATTTTCTTATGGCTAAGGGAAATATGCCCTACTGGAGTCAACTCAGACAAAATTCAACAGGAAAGGTCCTACCCCTCTTCATTATCCTGAACAGAAATCTACACAAATCTCACATATTCTGCTTCTGTAGCTGATGCTCACTGAGCCTTTAGCACAAGTAATTAGGAGTCATCCCTCATAGAACAGTTGGAAGCTAGTGAAATATTAGAGGATTTCCCTCCATGTTCAGTTTCATTACAAATTCATGTGCTATCCTCTCGATTTTGCTTAGTGGTTGCAATTAATGACACTGAAGACTTCTCAAGGTATAAATTAGAGTTTAAATTTGAAGTAATGCCAGTGGCTTAAAGAAGACAGTGTACTGATAACTCAATCTTCAAACTGCACAATATATCAATTTTTCACTTTCTCATCTGTCAGCTCTGTCTCTAGATTTAATACATGTTTTAAACAGCATCTCTTTGGTAAAGGAAATTGCAACGGAACTTCATTATATAAACCAGTTCTTCTTTGTACTTTAAGTGAAAGAACTTTGAAACCAAAACTGTCTTTAAAATACCCCCCAAATATTTTTTCCAAATACCTTTTTAAAAAGTCAGTTTCAGTTTCTGTCCCTAATAATATACATATTCACAATCCACACAGCTGAAAGAAAGCAGAGCAGGGAGGACTCACTCTTTTTACAGGCACTAATGTTATCAAAAATAGTGCAACAAAAAAGTAAAAACAGCAATTGTATACAATAAGTCTGATGTGCTGCTGTTCCAGGAATGAAAAACAAATTCTTGTTTTGTCTTTAGAATGGAAGAAAACTAAGCATCTCTAGGGAAATGGTATGCATAGGATAAAACAGCAAGAAGTGCAAATGGGAAGATGAGAAATTCTTACTACGCCCAAGGAAGGTAATTGCCAAGATATGCTTACATATTCTGGTAGCTGCAAAAAAAGAAATGAGAAGCTGAAGATAAAAATGCTGGTATTCAGTACATCTATATAAAAATATGAAATTCATGATCCAGGAAATTCTGCAGTTGTCTCAGATGTTGTTACTGGACCAAGAGGTGGCCACACTGATGGCAGGCTTGGAAGTTAAGAGCAGCTTTTAGCAAACCCAATCCAGCTGGGTGGAAGGAATGTATAACTTATGGGTTCATTATCTTTCATCACCTAAGAAGGTGAAAACTGGTTGATCACAGTGCACTTTGGTTCAAGAGGAATGTGGAACAACAGTCCCTGATACAAGAGAACTGTTGGGTGAAGCTGTGGTTGGAAACTGCAGTGTGTATCACTGCTCTAGCAGGGCTTTTCACCTTTCTTTTTCCTTTTGCTGAGGATTGTTTCATGCAGAAAATGCCGTGTCTTTCATCAAGGCTTACTTTAAAGTTTGAAATTGATGGTCATCCCATGATTTCTCCTGAGCAAGTTTGGTTTGCAATGAATCTTCTCCACAAACTTCTTTGGAGCTTGTAGCTTACCTGTGTGATAACACTGGCATTCAATGTGTTTGCACAAATCTCATGCCCAAAAATCTTGCCCTTGAACTTGTCTTCTAGGAGAAAATTTGTTGTGGTGCGGTTTCTAGTTATAATGGTTTCTCCCATGTTCCCCCTATCCTTATTGTATGGTTTTCCCCAAACTGTCAATCCCCTAACCCCGCCTGAAGTGCGGGGTTCACCCTTTTCTCCCTCTAGTGTCAATCCGTAAACCACTCCCTAAGCCCATATGTCAATCCCTCCTAGCCCTTGCCTTGTATTCCAGAACCTTCTTAGTTGTTCGATTGTTGATTGGTTCTTGAAGATTGTATCCCTCCCCTTGTTGGTTTTATTGGTTATGTCCCAGTGCCCGTTTACCCACGTCCCGTCTTAACCCCTCCTCTGCTGTACCCTGATTGGTTTATTTGTTGAACCCTCCCCTGAGATCCAGACCCTATATAAACCCACGTTCCCAGTTAAGAGTGTTCTGTCTGAGTCACCCCCTCCATCAATAAAGGCTGTTGGAACTGTGAGCTGGCAGACCCTTGCTTATTCTTCGCCCTCTTCGCCTGGAATAACAACAAAACTCCTAAGTGTGGCCTGCTAGGGCCAGAGTCAGCGCTCAAGGGGTACGAAATCCTCGTCACCCCCAAAGCTGCGCCTCCTTGGCCAGGGCTCGTGAGCGCAAGGCAGGCGAAAACAGCGTTAAAAATTATGTTCGTGCAACCACAGATGTTGATTATTTGTATTACGTACAAGGATGCCTAACTGAAGAAATAAAGAAAGCAAACCCAACTGTTTTGCTGCTTCCCCAGCCTTTTGAAATCAATGCCTCTGTGGAACCTCAGCAGCATCCTGGGAACAGCAGGTGAAAGGAAAACTGCTGTGTGGAGAGTGTAGGCAAGGCTTGTCAGTCAATTGCTGTGCTCTGCTATTTGCCTTTGGTATGTCACTACAAATTCTGTATCCCAACATCACATTCAGAGAAGCCTTCCAAAACCCAAAGGGCATTCCTGTCTCACCCTCCTTTATAAAGGATGCTCTGAAATGCCCAAACTTGCCTTCCTTCCCCACAAAGGGGTTTATGTGTGTAACATTACTGTCTAATACTAAAGGTAGCTATCTAATACATTAATGTAAACAACAGGAATAGAATTCCACCAAAATTTTTTTTTACACTTTAATCTTTAGAACAAAATGATTGCAGATTTTTGTACATGACTGAAACAAAGTTTCTGCACAGATAAAGTGAGATGTTTCCTGGCAAAGGAAGGTGTGCTTCCATGAGATAAAAGGAAGGTGTATGTTTTTTAACTACTGAATTTGCCTGAAGATCCATCTTGTAACAGATTTCCCCTTAATGTTCAGAGGATCCATAAATTCAGGTCAATTTAAATAGCCAGCCCGTCTGCATTTTAAATAATGGTTTAGTTAATAAGTAGAAAAAATCTCAGAGAGCTCTGATGTATCAAGTCCTCTGAATGTCTCTTAATGGCAGTTAATAAAAAGAACTTCTAAATCAACACATGAGTTTCCTGGAAGCCAATGGAAAGTCATTAAATCAGAAATACTCTAATGCAAGCTTGTGTGCCTGGAAATGTTCAAGCACTCACATCATGACCATTTTGTGTCTGGGAAAAAAGATGATCAAAACTTCTGTAAAGAAAAGCAATGTGTTACAACACACTAATTTCTCCAAAACCAGCGTTTTCACAGGAAATTGAAAATCAATCCCTCAAAGTAATTATATTATTGACACCTCTTCACAAAAAGCTGCATTTTCTCCCTAACTGGCTGCAGAGGGAAAGATTGTTTCATTTGGTCTTGAGAAAAGCCCACTACTATCTTTCCTTTGTAATATGTGAAATGAAAGGACTGTGCCAGGCACAAAGACTAGCACTCCTGTGAATTCACTGCAGATTGTTTTTCATTGTATTGTTAAAAGTCTTCATTTTCAACTTGTCCCCATTTCCTAGACCTGAGTACCAAAGCTCAACAAGACCTCAAACCAAACAAGGATTTAACAACAAAGAAAACACAACTGTACTTTAAGACTTCAAAATAATTTTCTTTCCTATTTCAAACAGCTATTTATTTACCTTTAAACACAGGCGGCCTCTAAGGTTGAAGCTTTCTACATCAAGAGACTCCTGTCCATCCCCATCTTACAGAAAAGCCTTCTGAATGTTTGCTATTAACCATAACATATTTATGCAGCTTTGTGGTGTTTTGTTCTGGTGCTGCTTTCATTAGCACCTGGCAAGGCTCTTGAAGTTTCCTTTTCCAGAAAGTTTTGTATGTTTTTCTCCACCATCTTGATTCCTTTGTATTTGGATGGTTGACAGTCAGGTTAATCCTGACTGTGTCTTGGGATAAGAAATTAAACATGAAAATTTTTTAAAAAGCGGAGAAGAGTCTGTCCCTTGAGATTTCCCTATAGACAAGTGTGCTGTTTCTCTTGGTTCCATGCAGAAGATATGGTGGAAAAACCATGAAGCCCCTCAGTGACTGTAGGCTGTGGTCACATGTGCACCTTGTTTGATGTAAAGGCATAGGAGGGTTAGGAAACCTGTAAATGAAATAGACACTAAGGCACAGTTACATTCAGTGTGGTTTCATGTTTTGTAGAGAAGACCCTGTAATGTATTTTATAGAGTGCATAAACCTGGCAACATAATAAATTCAGACACAGATCTTGAATGCACACCGGTAGGCTGGCTTCACTCATGACCAAATTAAAATACACTCCCTATTAGATCTTCTAAACACAGGATCTTACACCAATAGCATGCAACACTATTAGCTACACTGACTTATTGAAAGTGGTATTAAATTTTATTAACTTCTCTGAAATTGAAACTTAAGTGAATTAGATTAGCTTACATCACTGAAGACAGTGTTTGCCCAAGATTTTGCACTTATTTGCACTGCAAATTTTAAGTTAGTGGAGATTTTCTGTTCCTGATAAGCCCTCTAAGGTTCCCTGCTGCTACTGTGCTCATGGTTTATAGCACTGGCTGCCCATTTGTGGGCAGGTGTGCTTGTGTTTGTTCAGCAAACACTCTTTGATAAGGGTGAAACAACTATACTGTGGCAAAAAGCGTTCCAAAACTGTCCCTGGTAGCACTGAGAAAGGACCACTGCTGGCACATGCTGGCTGCCTGGGTTGCTTCTGAAATAAGAAAAGTTGAGTCCAACATTATTTCTCTGAGGGGGTCATTTCCAAGTGCATTGTCCAGGCACCCAGGACTTCAGCAGCATCCAAGTGTCCTGTTGGATGGTACACCTGAGGTGAAGCAGGGACTCGGCATTTGCACTCTTCTGCTTGCATTGCTGGAAGTGGAAACTCTCTGAGGGCTCACAGAAAGTGTGCAAATGTTGTTTGCACTGAGGGCAGACTGCCATAAGGCACAAGGGCAGCTGAATAGGATTTTTTGTGCTTCTGGTCAGGGAACTTGTCTGCCAGCAGGAAAACTGCTGCTACTGCTGCTGGTGGTGCTGCTGCTGCTGCCTTGGCTCTGTACAAGGGTGTAGTGACAGCAGTGGGTCCTTCCCCTAGTCCTGAGATAACCTGTGTCAACACTGTGACAGATCAGCTGGTAAGGCATTAGTGTCAAGTGCATTCATGTGAGAGACCACTCCAATCTACTCTTTCATAATCTGGAAACTATTCCTTGGCATCGTTTCTTCTCCAGCACTGGTAAAGGAGTCTGCCCTGTGCAATTTTGTACACGGAGAGATGGAAGTGAGTAGAAACACATACTTCAGGTTAATCTTTGTTTACTGTTTTGGTTTTTTAATAGGAAAGCAGTTACACATGATCTTCAATGACAACCTTTACGATATTAAAACAAATAAAGCTTATTTACCACTGGAACAAAAAGATCTGGATGTGAAAGTATTTCACGGGTCACACCAGGCTGGGAGAAGGGGCAGTTATTAAGAACCACAGAGAGGGAAACCTATTTATGTCTCTTAAACCAGTGTTATCAAAGTGTATATTAATGTACTCTTATTTGTAAATCATGGTTTAAGGTGTGGGGAGTATGTTTGATATATCAAACATATTAAATGAAAAACACAGATTTTGCTTGCAAATGAATATTACAAAGAATATAATGTTTTTGATCCTATGATAAAAGTCATTAGATGTATAAAGGATATGTCTGGAGGCACATTCCTGACTTACAGTTACTTAAGAGGGGTTGTGAAGTCTAAAAAAATCAGATCACACAATCTTAGAAATTACTAATTGCTTTCAAATGAAAGTAGAACCCCAGTGTTTTGTTAGAAAATAAAAAATAAGGTTATGTTTCTTTTTATGTATAGGACAAAAGCAGTTGAAAGTATGTAGCATATGTTTTGATTGAGCTAGCAGCCTTTTTTCCATGTGTAAAAGGCAGTGTACCAAGCAGACAGAGTAGCTCTTGGAAGAAGCAGACTGGGACAAATGCTGTGAAAAGGAGTCTAAACAAGGAGACAGAAATAAGTTTATTCATCTGGTTAATTTAGTCCTCCCAGCTACAGAGTCCTGTTTTCAGGTAAGTAGAGCAGTGCTTTAAGAACCTTTCTGTCTTTCTTGTTTCCCATGTGAGCAAGAATGAGCTACAGAGCCTTCAGCAGCAGTCCTGTTTAGCTGGACCAGCACTGTATTTGGATGGTTTCTCACATACAAATGAGAAAGAGAGAATTTCCTTTCTACCTTCTGTTTGGCTTTTTCTCATCTCAAAGTTATTAAGGGACATAAAAGCACCAGCTCGAAGGACAATCAGTCACTGCCAGTGAAAAGAAAACCAGGCTGCAAATGACAGCTGACCACAGTGTTTGATAAAAAATTTCCTTGATTTTTTATTCTTCTTGTACTGCGTGATAGATGCTGCAAAAATTGCAGAGTTTTGATTTCTTTCAGTATCTTTTACAGCACTTCAGAGGAGGAACAGAGCAGACCCCTCCAGGCAGCTTTGTTGCCCTTCACTGAGAGCCCTAAATCTCCCTGCATCATCTAAGGATTATTGCTTTGACAGCTATCAGTACCATTCTTAAGCAAAGAAGCTGTCTTTAAGGCAATCTCCTAGAATTCAGATCTTTTCAAAATGTGTCTCAGTTTTTGGATGGCCTACACATTTGAAAACAATTTTGAGGTTTTAATTCATTCAAGAAGTAGAACTGCAGAACTGAACTGAAAGTACTGCAGAAATTTGCTTGGCCTGTGTAGCAGTTGGAAGTACAGGCAGATCCCGTAGGAGATGTATAAAAGTACATGCACCCAAATCTAGCCAGCAACTGCCAAATGAATGCCATATTCTTCAAAGGAGGAACGAGCACTCTTAGTTAGAATTAAGTAAATGGACCTAGTGTGCGTTAATAATGCCAAATGTTGAAAATTAGCTGGAATCTGGTGTACACAGTGAATATTTTTGGTTGACTGGCTATGGCTTATTCCAAAGTCAGGAATGCCAAGCAACTGACCTGGCAAAGGTTTTTGTCCCCACTCACCCTGTCCAATTTTTGACAACGTTGTCTGGTTGGTTGGTTGCTTGTTTTCCACAGTTCTAACGTATCAATTCCATTAGGGAGGTATTAAAAATATTGGCAGAATTAACCCAGTCATGTCTTCTCATAGCACTCCTACCAAAATACATTGGAAGTTAAAGTAATTTGAAACAATAAACTTTCATCCTTTCATCTCCTTCCCACAGCTGCACTCAAAATTAGGCTATAACTGCAGGTTCTTATTACTGTAATAAGTTATAATTCAGGTAGAAACCTGTGAGTCACCAGTAACTCTGGTACAGCAAGTCTGTGGATATGTGTGCATGTAAATGCCATGCAGGAAACCCAGAACTAGCAGTATTAAAGTTGTGAAAGCAAGAAAACACAAATTATCATCCTGGGCCTCTGTGTTTTGTGTGCTTGCTCTATCAGCAACCCCTGATCCAAACAGGAGTTGCATGTACAATTGGCTCAACCTGTAAGTGAGCAGATCTAATGAGAGCTTAACTCCTGATTTGCACCTGACCTCCAGAGCCAGCCTAGCTTTGTCACTTGGACAAACTTTGTTAACTTCAGTGGGACCTTACCCTGACCTGAACATGAGGCCTTGGGCTTTAGAACTGAAACTGAAGCTATAGTTAAACATCCACTAGCTTTTGTTGGGATTTTTAGGGGTTTTTTTGTTTTGTTTTGTTTTTGGGTTTTTGTTTGTTTGTTTGGTTGGTTTGTTTTGTTTGTTTTTGAGTTTTTGTTGTTGTGTTTGTTTGGTTGGTTGGTTGGTTGGTTGGTTTTTTTTGTTTTTGTTTTGTTTTGTTTGGTTTGGTTTGGTTTGGTTTGGTTTGGTTTGGTTTTTTGGTTTTTTTAACTAACACACAAGAAATACTGACTAGAAATCTAAAATGCCATCAATTTAAGCACTGTTTTGGAAATGAGTGAAAATAAATTGCAGTGCAATCTTTACACTATGTACTTCCTGACTTGCACAGTACACGCCTATAAAGAGAAATTGCTGTGGAATGACTTTCTGCAAAATAGCTCTATTTTCATGCATTTTAGAGGTTCATCATCTCCTCTTCCTGGGCTGTGTTACTTTCCACCCATATGAATCCTTTTCAATTTGTAATTTCAGCAGGATCCAGTTCTAGTTTTATCTAGTCATGATACTCCCTTTTTTGAAACATTTGTTAGTGAAATATCCCTACAAGATGGTGTAAAATTAATTAACCTGATATCCATTCACAGTCTTATATACAAATGGATAAGTTCAAAGCTGCATACCCTGTATAATGTAAATATCCATAAATTGATGTAAGAATGCAGTTTGATTGCATACCAGTTCAAATAGCAAAGATGCTACAACTGGACCCAGTGGAAGTTTTCTACATGAATCATTTTCTTTTTTTCCCCAAAGAAGGATTTGTGAAGAAAATTCATTTTCTTCTCATGTGTGGAAGGGAACGGGAATGTCCCAAACCAAACTTTTGTATATTTCTACATTTGAGAATTAAAGGGGTTTATTCTTCCCTTTTCTTCCCCCCCAACTTTCTTCTGACACGGAATACAATAGAGATTCTGCTCTCTTTTATTCCTCTCACAAAATTTTCAAACAATGAGGAAGTAGAAGAGGAAGTTGAAAGGTAAAACTCCTCGATATTATCTATGCTAATGCATTCAGGAGACATCTCACAAATTTCTTTTCAGACCTTTTTTTTTATATATATTGGTTTGTGGGATTTCCTTTTTGAATGTTACATTTGTTTAAATTTTTCCACTATATTTTTTTCCTTTATTCAGCTCACCCGTTTGACAGTGTCTTGAAATATTGAAAAAGAACCTAGTATTAAGTTATGTTATGGTAAAATGACAAATATAATAGAGTACATTATCAGCACATTTAGAATTACAGCAAATCTCTGAATTTTAAACTACATTTCAATCATATTTATAGTTGTGATTTGAGTTACTCCTGATAGGCTGTACTTTTCCCTGTTTGTCATCATGTGCTGCTTGTTTACAGCCTGTAATTACCAGGTATGTTCAGCTGAGGGGGGATCTGAGCACAGAGCTGCTGGAGCTGATGGCTGGTTCTCCAGTGCCAGAGCAGCAACAAACTTCAAGCTATTCTTGTTAACTTTGCTGAGTATCCAATTCACTTTCTGTTTTGACTGGGTGAAAAATATCCCAAACTGCTGTCAAAACCCTCTGCCCAGTCTTTCCTCCTTTCTTGCTTGGACTCTGTCTCCGGGCAGGCACTGGGGAAGAGACTGCACCCAACTGAAATGTCCTGGCATGAAGCACACCTGCACCCTCAGGTCACACCAAGACCATGCTGGCACAAGCTAATCCTGGCTTTTTACAGGAGCCTGTACCCTTTGTGCACAGCAGGATGTACTTCCATACATCTCCATCACAGAACATGGATTTCTGGTCTATCTGGTTTAGTTCTGGTATAAGGGTTTATAACCCTTTCCAGTTTTACTCAGGAAAACAACCCACTTGAAAAGCTGTCGAAACTCCTTCAGAAGTACCAGTGGATCAAATCAAAAACCAGAGTGTTGATTTATCCTAAAGGTGAAACAGAAAAGGGACACAAGCTGCCTTCCCATCCTCTGCAAAGGTGCTGGGCACAACATCTTTGCCTCGGCAGGGCTTGTGTCACCACCACTGCCACCAGCAGAGGCAAAGCTTTCAGCTACAGCTGCTCTGGGAAGTGGATGCTTTGTATCCAAGTTATAGAAAACTATGGAATAGATTTATGAACAGGGATTGTGCCTGGTGCTCAGCTAAACATTATCCAGTTGAGGGTATGCTGTGTCCCCGCTGCCCCTTCTGGGTCCCACCAAGCACCCAACCTCCCTGAAAAACCCTTCTTCTCAGGGCTCTCCTTCCCAACTCTCTTGGTGCAAGGAGTGGAAGCAGGACCTCAGCAGCACCCACCTCTATCTGGACCTTAAAGGCAGTTTTAGTGCAGTCTCAGGTGAGAGTCTCCACCCATACCCCTCTCCCATCACTGTCTGAACTTGTGCTCATGTTCCTGAAGTTTGCCCAAATGTCTGCACTGTACAAAATAATGTCATACCTCAAGCCTTCAGTTTCCACTGACTGACCAAAGACACTGCTGAGGTTTCAGCTCTCACCCCTCTCCAGCCAGCAGCAGGCCAAGCAGAGATGGGCATTGCCTCTCCCTCCTCAGCATGTTGGCTTCACCAGTGCTGAATCACTGAGGTCTGGAACAGGAGACCTGTGGAGCAAGGACATGCCAATTGTCCAAGACCTACTGCCACCCACAGAGGCTATTCCATCCACCAGAGAAGACCAAATATGGGATTTTGAGATGAGATCCCCTGTTCTGAGCATGCACTGAAGACCAGGATAATCCATGCTTGGTTTTGATATGAGACAACTCTTTTTGTTTGTTGTATGTGACCATATACTTAACACACCACTGGAGTTTATCATCATTTGAGTTGAGCAGAAGAATGGGAAGGGAAGGCCAGACTATCTCAACAGGAGTCAGAGATGCCAGAAGGATTGTCCATATGCAAACCTAGCTGCTGTTGGAATACTTCTGCATTCTGTCTTCTGTTTAATCACAGTCAAGACTGAGGGGTGGTGGGCACCTTTGCAGAGCTGGCCATCTCCTACCTTTTGTGGTGCAGGCATAACTCCCCTGAGGTAGCTCACATATTGCTTCTGTGGAGCAAGCATCACCTGGGCCTCCTGTGTCATGGTGGAGGGGACACTTCTGCAGGCAGTAGGCAAAGGGGAGGCTGAAAAGGAAGATTCTGTCATAACACCCTCAAGAGCATGGTGGAGACAATGTGTTTGGGTTGGCCCCTGAGGCACTGCAGAGACACTCTTACAGCACAGCCACAGCAAAGCTGGGCCAGGCTGTGGCATGTGGCTTTGGGGTAGGGTGGTGAACACTTGAAAGGATGGGTGGGACACATCATGGGTTGGAGAGAAGCTGTACAAGTGAGAAACAAGAACCCTCTCTTTTCTTAGGACTGTTACAAGTTCTGCAGAGGGTGAGCTCCTTTGGAAGGCATCTTGCACTGAAGTGCTGATGAGGTATTTTGGAAGCAAGCTAAGCCAAAAATACTGGGAACCAGGAAATCTTTATCAACAGATTAAATTTTTATTTCACTGCCTACTTTAGCACCCAGATATCTCGTATTTTCTTTACATATTGATGGGGACTTATGGATGAGGTACTGGAGGTGGAGTTAGATGCAGGTGGGGAGCTCAGCCAGGTGGGCCAGCAGATCTGTGTTCACTTCTGCCCCATCCTCTCCTGTGCAGCCCCTCCTTCCTCCACTGGAGACACCTTCAAGCAGAGCTATGAGGCTAAAGACTTTACTACTGGTAGGAAACCACACTATATTTATTTCATGTCTGTGGGATGCCAGGGACCTTCGCTGTCCTGTGAACAATACAAATGGTGGCTGTATTGGGCTGCCTGAAAGGTGGGTTGGTCATCTACAGCCAGAAGCGACTGTGAGCGATTTGCACCTTTGAGAACCATTGAGGACCAAGTCAATATAAATTCGTTCTCCTGGTTCTTCTTTGGTATAATACATCATTGTTGGCTGGCAGGGACATCTCTGCAACAGTCACCTGCCTCTGGCTGAGCCTGGATACATTTCTGTGATGTGACATGACCCCTGCCGACCACACAGGGACCATAATTAGCAACATAGCAGTTAATCCTCTTTCATAGATGGGAAGAGACCTCTGGGTGAGGCCAGAAAACTGCAAAATGCTTTTGGGCATCTTCAAGACAAAAAATGTTAAAGCAGTTGCTGTTATCTGCTAGTAAGCAGTCAGAGGACAAAGGAAGAACATAAAACAGGGAAAACAAGGAGAACTTCTACTGGAGTTAGCTGGAAATACATAAGGAAATAAATAGGTGTGGTGTTATTAAACCAGAGAGGCACAAGGGAGTCCAAAGCCTAAAAATCCCTTCATTATCCAGCTTAAGGCATCAAAAAGCTCTGGCTAAAATGTGAGATATCAGCCTAAAGGGTCTGTTTATACAGACTTCTCTAAATAGTTCTCCAGTCAGATCTTTCGCTTCTTCAAAATCTTTCTTTTTCCCTTGTGTTTTGATTCCTTTCATCTTAAAGGACACACTGCCATTTTCCTATCTGTAAATAAAACTTACTATGATAAAGGTCACGAGCTCAATCTCCAGGAAGAATTACCCTGCAGTGAAAGGTAAAGCCCATTTGGGGGTTACCAGTGCTGCCCTTTGCATCCACTGATACCAAGGCCTGATGGACACTGCCCAGCCCCCTTCATCTGTTGAACTTGCATCAATATCTGATCCACCCTCTGCCATTCTCCTGTGCTGCAAGAACAGGACTTGTGGAGATTCACTATGGAGTCAGGAGAAAGCTTCATGGTGGGCAAAGCTACACTGGGCATTGGCTGCTGTGGTAGAAACGTCCCTCACAGGCTGGGTGTGGGTTTTGCTGGCTGTGCATTGTGCATGGTGCATGTGTGTGTATACTCAAATATCTTGGTTCCTCCACTCAAAAGCCAGCCCTGTTGGCAACTCCTGCCTGAATTCCACAAGAAAATATTTGGCAAATCACATGCTGACATGTTTATCTTGTTAGTTGTCAGGATGAGTAAGTGTGAAAGCTGAGTGGTATCATTCAGCTTGAATGGAGCAATAGCTACCACTCATGAAAACTGACAGAATAAATACATTTTCACACATGATTTTTGTCAGACTCATATTAATCCTTTGCTCAGCTGCTGTCCTGAGTGACTCTAAATAGACCTGTGCTCACTGGCAACCCCAAACTCCAGCTCAGGGCTCCCACCGTGACTCTACACAATCAAGAGATGACAAAGTGATACGGTTGCCTGCTCATAAATGACAGATTGAGTTTGCTTCTGCCCTCACATATATACATTTACATGTCTTCTAACATCTAATTTCACTGAAGCATTCCACATAAAGCTCATATTTGGGCTTTTAACGCTAATCCAATAAAAAAGCAATGCAACCATTTCAAGACAGTTAAGGCATCAGCAACCCCCTGCCTGCTTTCAGGCAGGCATTCATGGGAACTCCTCGTGGGAGTTTACACAGTGTGAGAAAATAGCGAGCGCATTGAATCTCATTCTGTGGCACAAATATTTCAGTGTGTTAGAGTACCTCAGAGCTAAGAAATCTCTGAAACATCAACATTTAGTTTCCTGCTTGATCTAAGCTGGCCTCGCCTGAGGCAGAGGTCTATAACATACAGCTTTGTTGTTTGCCAGAATTAAGAATAGCAGAGCTTGTCTGATCAGCTCACTCTTCAGCAATATCGAAGTGCCTCATTCACATTAAAAAGCATCAGACTTTGGCCCATTTCCTTTCCGACATTGGCAGAAGTGCCAGCAGGAAAGGGTAGATTGAAGGTTTCCCCATCCCTAGTTTGTTTTGCTCTTTGCTTGCCCTAGTGGTGCCAGCATACCCCATCCACAGCTGGCGTTTGTAAAGGAATGGCTTGAGCCATCCAGCACAACATTTGCACATGAAGGAGTAAGGTACTTACAAGTCTGGCCAGACTCTCTGTGTTGAGCAGGTAAGGACAGGATTAGTTCAGAGGTCCATGCAATAGGATAAGGTCTGGAAATCAGCACAAGCTCTGGGGAGACAGGGTAGTCCCACAGCTCGGAAAGAAAAATGTGGCACATCAATGTGAAATGGCAGGGTAATGAAACTGGGGCTTTTAGCAGTGCTATGCTCTATTTTAACAGTGACAAAGACACACCAGAGAGAACTTTTTTTATTATCAGATCACCTTCAGAGCACTTTAAGGGTACGATACAAACATCTGAATCAAGGAAAGGCAGAAGATGGTACTGGGACCCACAGCTTCTCTCTTTCCACATCTGCAGTATCCTATGAGCATTACAACTACAGGCTGCCACTGCCTGGGTCCCTGCCTCCTTTACTGTGCAGGGTGAATGATGCTGCCTGGACCTGCAGCTGTTCAATATTTATCTGCAGAGTTCAGTGTGTGGCCTTGCTGGCTGTACCACACAGCACTGACACCCTGCATCTCCTGGCTCCTCCAGCACATGGGGCAGCAGGGGGCCAGCAGCTCCCTTTGCTCGCTGTGCCTTGGCCCATGCTGGGTGCTGAAGGAGGTGGAAGGGAAGGATGTCTCTCTTTGTTATTTAAAGATCTTGCCCTTTTGAAATACCATTCCATGAGAGGAGAGGCGTTTTTTTTCGGGAGAGGAGCTTTGCTGGTTTTGTTTGGAGTGTTTTTGTACTGAATGATATGTCAGACGAAGGGGAAAGTTCCTCCTGTTCTAAGGAGAGCATTCATGTGAAGCAGAGTGCTACAGGAAGCTCTCAGAGGCTTCCCACATTCACCCACTTCAGAAAATCCAAGACAGCACTGTCCCTCACATCGGTCTGATTTAAATAAGGGTAAAGTCCTGTGTAACACTACTGCGGTAGATGACACCACAATTACCTCTTGTCCCCTTTTTCTCTCTGTTCTCAGAGAAAGGCAGTCAAATTATTCAGTTCAGCTCATGAACTGCAGGACTGAGCAGCACCTGCAATTTCACATCATTCAAAGTAGCTTTTATCTCTCTTGACACAAATGCCAGACCCTCGTGTGCCCCTGAACTGGCTGCTGGCAAGAAACTGTGGCTGAGTGAGTTATGCCAGTGATCCTGAAGTCTGTCAGCCAGCACGGGCTTCCAGGGAAAGCACAGGTTATGTTGGGACAGGAGAGGAAATCTGATGTGTTTATTATTTTAAGCTGAAGGGGCAATGGTTAATACAGCTGCCTGTGCCCAGGTCAATTCTCACTCAAGATTAAAGGTTTTATCTGGAATAAACTATAAACAATAAAACCTGCTATTTCACAAAGCACTACTGTGACTAATGCATTTGTTCTCCTCTTCCAGTGAAATGATCTATATTTGCTTTTGATATAAAATTTTTCATAGGGAAAGATTTCCCCTTTGGTTGTGTTTTACTTGCATTTTTCACATGCATTTTACTGGCAGAAAATTCTTCTTTTTAATCTGCACCTCTTCTCTTTCATTCTGTTCTCATTACTTATTCAGAAAGCTCAGAAAATCTTACTAGAAGTACAGCCGGTTCACTGGCATTTCAAGAATCTTCCCAAGCAACCTAACATCTGCATTCTCATTTGAAATTTAAGCCAGAAGAAACAACCTCCCTCTTTAAATGCAGCTCTGCTTGTTGTTTTACTGCTCCATGGTTAAGCCATCCCTGAGCTTTGGCCCAGCTGTTCTTCCATCTATGTACCACAGCTCATTTGAACAGCAGCAGGGGGACATGAGAGGGTCCTGAGTCAGAGCACCCCAGGAAAGGGCAGGTGCTCCCTGGGTTTCAGCAAACACCTGCAGAATATGTCCAGGCTGCCATTGCTTCTCTGGGGTAACTGGAGCATCCTCAAAATCCCCCAGTGTAGCTATTCCAGCTTGAGGGAAGGGAAGGGAGGAATTCCCAACACATTCAGAAGTTATTTGCCTGCTTTACTCCACGCTCTGCAGATGTGTGGTCCAGAATTAACCCCAGGGTTAATTGCCATTTCTCGTTCAGGAATCTTGTCAGTCAAAGGACTACATAACTGAAAAGCACCTTCAGTACAGAAAGGGGAAAGAGGGTGCTCTGTTGGTGGGGAGGAGGCCCACCTCTCTTTTCCACCTTTAAATGCTGTTAACTCGACCTCTTCAGCTGTTCCTTCCTGTGTCTGCCCTTTTGAGGAGAAATCCTGTAGTCACAGGGGGTTTCTGAAGGACAGAGATGTTATCTTGGACAGCCAGGGAAGACTTGGTATGCCAGAGTTGTCTGTCTTCCCAACAGCCAAGTGCTTCGGTCTCTACAAGGGAGTAATCCAAATACTGCTCTCCTGCCCCAAATTCTCCAAGCACCTCCATGTTTTGAGTCTCCTGAATGCTCAAAATGCATTTTCTCTCTAAAACAACCAAATCTGTGGACCAGCACTGGATGCACCCACCAGGGGAAGGGCTGCATCTCTCCGTGTGCTTTCAGCACAAGGGGAGGCAGCCTCAGCACATCCCAGCGGGTGGGTGGGTTGAAAAAGTCATCTTTGTTTCCTGAGCAATTTGTCCACCCAAAAGAAAAAGCTCCACTTGAGACTTGTCAGGCCTTTCAGGAAAACCTTAACCACGCCAAGCAGAGCTTTTGGAGACACAGAAGGAAGGCTTGCAAGCTGGAGCAGCCAAGCACTGCCATTAATAGTCTCAGACAGCCGTGGCTTCAGAGTCACCTCCCACTTCTTTGAACTGTTTTGCTGGTACTGAAGCTGCATCTGCCTAAGATAAACTGTGCAGTCCTGATCTAGCTGTGGGGTCCAGCAAACTTCAGAGAGAAGCCATTGTCATGCTCTGTCACATTAATAGAGCTGCTGCCAAAAGTCCTTGTAAAATATACTCTAATTAGACAATTTTACAAAGCTTACAAATTGGGAGGGGGGTGAGGAGGAGGGGGAGAACTTGGGGTTTTCTTAAAGATTATAGAATCTCCTAACAGAGCAGTTATGGTTTAGCATTACAGTCTTGCTTAGTTTGCTGAATCTGGCCTTTAGGCTAATCCATCAGCTGCCATTAATTTATGCAAACTGTGCAATCAGAAATATGTGGGTCATTTTCATAGCCAGACCTAAGCAAGAGAAAATTACCCATTAATTTACATTTGATACTCCCCAGCTTGACCAGTTTTCACTAGTGACCTGTGGTGTGAAGTACCAAGGTTTGTAAAAATATGCTCTTGTATAAATCTAGGGAGAGACCAGACAAAATGAAATCCCAGGTAGTGAGTTCAGCCAAGACTCTCAGAATTTCTGCCCATAGGTCTTGCAAAAACAATGCTCCTATATGTGTCCTGCTGCCATGTTCATCAGCAACATCCTGCAGGCACATCCTGAATCCTTGGCCACTGCAGGAATCCTAATGTCTTTGCTTTTCACGTTGTCTTTTTTTACAGGAGCTTCTCTTAATTTTCTTCCTTTTCTGTTTTTCTTTTCTATCTTCCTTTCTCTTTTCTTTCCTTTCTTCTTTTCTTTTTCTTGCACTTCAACCTGGACAAAACAGACAGATCCTCACTCAATTTGCTCCCACAGCCAAAGTATGGGAAGATCATCAACAGCTCTTGTTGCCAGCTTTACTCTCCTAGATTTCCTTGTATGAGGAATAAATGGCACGTTAGATTTGAGATTTGTCAGTACTGTATTTCCTTTCAGGAAAAAAGAAAGGAAACTCCCAGCTCCCACCATTCCCAAATCTGTAAAGTTTTTGGGTGCCAGTAAGGGCTTTTAGTGAGGGGGAGGGTTTTGAAAGTCAGCTGCCACTACTGGTGCTCAAGGGGAAACTTAACAAGGAGTAAATTAAAAAACAAACAAACAAAACTTTATCTTCCAAATCAGGAGATAGTTGATGATTCATTTAGCCATTGTTTACTTTGAGCATGCGAGAAACCCTTGATGTTTTGGAGGGACCCCCAGGGTACCAGCTCAGGGAGGTGTGCCCAAGGTCACTGCTGGCCCTTTGCTGCCGTGGGTGGCAGGTGCAAAACCGTCGTGCAGGAGGAGATGAAAGCTGTCACCTGTTTACACCACAGGTTCACAGGGTGCCACCTTGAAGGACATGCCAGGCACTCCCAGAGCACTTTGTGGAGCTGTGCAGTGACCTGGCTTTGGGATTGTGCTTTTTCCCCTACTTGCTTTTATGCAGTCAGTGTACTCTGAAACAAGAGTCTCCCACTTTGCCCACACCGGACCATCACCCCCAGCAATGGGCTGGAGTCCTGCTGTGATTGTAAAGTGTCACAAAAACACTTCCAGAAAGGGAGGCCCAGCCCTAACACGGGTTTCAAACAAGTGCAGAGACTCTGGATTCAGACTAATAAATCTTTGTCCTTCTCAGTGTGAAGAAAAGATGTTCCCTGACCTGCTGTGTGTTTGACGTAACTGTGCTTGGTCTTCTTAACCCTCTGCTGATAAGAATTACCCCATGTTTGTCTGTCCTCATCTGCATCTGTCTCCTGTCCTCCCAGCCATCCCAGCACTGCTAGGGTTTGCTTTTGGTGGTGGAAGAAACTGCTCTGCTGGGGGCAGCTCTGGGATTTTTCAAAGCAACCCAGTGCCCACTCTTCATCGCCATAGTATGGATGGATTTGCTAAGCTCTTTTCTGTCTCCTTGTTGCCCTTCTGTAAAACTGCAAAATCATTAACATGTTAATCATTTTCTAAATTGGAAAGGATGTTTTAATTGAATTTGCTCTCCAAGAGGATATGGAGAAAGAGAACAGCATTACAGCAGTTAGGAATGAAAGGCTATTAGCTCTTGTTTTTCCCCCTGGTACATTCACTACCTATAAAATTAGATTCCCCTTGCTGGTGGATTGGTGGCCATGGAGAAGAAAGCAATATGTGTTTTCAGCTGCTGTCACAGACCACTAGTTTCATTGCAATGAAGACCTAAGACACCCATTGAACAAACTGGAGGAGAATAATCAGTGAGTGAAATAAAATGATCCTCATGGACAATGGTCCCAGAGCCCTCTGTTTGAGGACCACTGGCTTTGTGTCCTTGGTCCTCCTCAAAAACAAGCAAAGTGATCTCCTGGCAGTCTCCTGGCCATGACAAGGAAGGCTGAGTGTGAATTAGGTCTAATTTGGAGCTGAGGTCTCCAACAGTTGTCCCTATCACTGCACTGTGAGCTTTGGTGTGAGGCTGGGCATGGGCTCCTGGCATCATGGCTTGACAGCATCCCTGTCCCAGGGCCCGCTGTGCAGCTGGCCTGAGCCCTCTGCTGATGGCAACGAGCTGCCAGTGCACTTTATTATTTCCATAGGCAGCTACTAATCATCCTGTTTCTCTTAATTCTGTTATTTTCAGGGGCGCAAGAGGAACATTAAGTGAATAATAAACTTCTTATGAGTAGGGAGGATTAGAGTCAAATGCTCAAACAAAAGACTGTGGGGATTTAGGGAAAATTATATTTTCCATTTTTCTTACTTCCACACAAAACCCCAGGGCAACAATCTCAGACAGCACATTTTGCATCTTTAAAGGAACTTCAGCAGTTTTATTTCATCTCAAGTGTGGTACAAGAGAAACTTGTGAACAGGGATCCAGACAAAGACATTGACATTCAGTTCAATCACGTGCTTTGGAGAAAAACTCTGTGATACAAAAGGAAACATTTTCAAAATCATCTAAAAAATTACCTTGGAGTCCCACAGCATGCTGGGAACCTGCCCTTTACTGCTACTTTGTGGCTTTGGAAAATGTTAACCATACAATTTTGTGTGGATATTTCTCCATCACTCAAGAGCAGGAGATATTAAAGGGGAAGTGAGAAGACTGCCCTCACAAAGCTCCTCTGAAGATTAGGACGTAGCAGCAGAGCCAACAGGGGGAGGTGGGAAGGAGAGAAGGAAACTCCTTTTTCCCTAAAGAGAGACCCAAAACCAAAGCCTCCTGACAGCCTTGTCTGCAAAAGTCAGCCTGTGCTTTGTTCTCAAAGGAATACAGCTGGTATCAGGAAGCCAAGGGAAGACATTCCTAAATAAATAATTTTTAAATAACGTCCATATCCAGCTGGTGGTGGATTGATGTAGAATTATGCTTCCATAGCTGAGGAGCTCTCAGTTGTCCTACACGTGTCAGCAGAAAGAGTAACAACTATGAATGATCCGTGATGGGGGTGAATGGAAGATGATCTGGGATAACAATGAGTCACTGATGAACTGAGGACTGTGGAAGAGTTTTGAAATGGGCATTCACACACTTTTACTCACTGCTGCCAGGTCTCAGTTGCCATTCCTTCCCCTGTCCCGTCTTCTTTCCTTGCATGATCCTGCCCAAGAGAAATTTAAAGGCAACTGCTTAATGGCACAAAAGAAAGTTTAAAAACGTGAACAAGGAGTATGTCCCATCCTGCCAAAAGGATGAGCTGTGTTCTGGAAAAGGAGGTGCAGGATCATCAACAAAATAAAAAGATGGAGGAGATGCCTTCTTTGTCTTTTGGAGTCCGGGCTGCCTTAGTGCTTTTCTTCCTGCTTTTGTATAATGGCACTGGAAGCCTGAAATGCTTTTATTACTGTTGGAAATGCTGAGCCTGAACCTGGGAGACATGAGGGACAATGGAGGTACTACAGAGCAGAAGCTGTGAATGCTGACACCAAGTGAGTTGCCAAAGCTTGTCATGAATAATGTAAGAATAGCTCCAGTCCTTTTCCTGCCCATGTGGAGAGATTTGAATGAATTCAGTGCTAATGTGGTCTCTGAGAACATATGCTGCCAACTGTATTTTCACAGGGTAGAGTGGGAAAACTTAAAATCAGCCATCAAAGTTAAACTGCTTCCCATTTCACTGTAAGATGGTTACTGCCAAGCATAATTGCACACAGGATAAAAAAGGTCCCTTTTTCTGGGCAGAACAATTGCAGGTAACCTATCATCAGTGCAGGATGCTGATGCTGCAGTGAGAACTCCTCTGCATCCCCCCTGCAGGCACCACTCAGTAGGGATGGTATTCACACCCTCTGTCACAAATGAACTGTGAGCAGCACTGCTGCTGGGACACACAGACACTGTTGGGACACACAGACAGAGCTGGGACACACAGACAGAGCTGCTGGGACACACAGACACTGCTGGGACACACAGACAGAGTGCTGGGACACACAGACAGAGCTGCTGGGACACACAGACAGAGCTGGGACACACAGACAGAGCTGCTGGGACACACAGACACTGCTGGGACACACAGACAGAGTGCTGGGACACACAGACAGAGCTGCTGGGACACACAGACACTGCTGGGACACACAGACAGAGTGCTGGGACACACAGACAGAGCTGCTGGGACACACAGACACTGCTGGGACACACAGACAGAGTGCTGGGACACACAGACAGAGCTGCTGGGACACACAGACACTGCTGGGACACACAGACAGAGTGCTGGGACACACAGACAGAGCTGCTGGGACACACAGACACTGCTGGGACACACAGACAGAGTGCTGGGACACACAGACAGAGCTGCTGGGACACACAGACACTGCTGGGACACACAGACAGAGTGCTGGGACACACAGACAGAGCTGCTGGGACACACAGACACTGCTGGGACACACAGACAGAGTGCTGGGACACACAGACAGAGCTGCTGGGACACACAGACAGAGCTGGGACACACAGACAGAGCTGCTGGGACACACAGACAGAGCTGGGACACACAGACAGAGCTGGTGGGACACACAGACACTGCTGGGACACACAGACACTGCTGGGACACACAGACACTGCTGCTGGGACACACAGACACTGCTGGGACACACAGACTGTGCTGGGACACACAGACACTGCTGGGACACATAGACACTGCTGGGACACACAGACAGAGTGCTGGGACACACAGACAGTGCTGCTGGGACACACAGACAGAGCTGGGACACACAGACAGAGCTGCTGGGACACACAGACAGAGCTGGGACACACAGACACTGCTGGGACACACAGACAGAGCTGGGACACACAGACAGAGCTGGGACAGACAGACAGTGCTGCTGGCACAGCCACAGCTCTGCTGCAGCACATGACAGGCACTCTGCCCTGCTCCACAGGATGGGAGAGAATGGACAATGGAACAAACTGGAAAAAAAACAAGGGAGACTAAGGAAAGTGGACAAGATGTCATCACAGGTGACCTTGGCAGAACAGTGTTTGGGCTAATTGCTGTCACAACAATCAGCCAACTCCTCCCAGACTGGAGTGCTCACAATCTGGCTGTGCAGAGGATGAACTGTGTTCATGCAGTGAGACCCTGCAGTGCTGCCTTCAGGGTGTGCTTCTACAATGGCACATGCAGGGAGGATTGAGGCTGGAGCAAAAAGGTGGTGCTCTCCCTCATGGTCCCATGGATGCATCAGAAATTCTCAGTATTCTCCAGCCAGGTTATCCAGACAAATTGAGAAGGATCTGACAAAATTCAGCTTGTTACTGCTCTCACTGACTAAACAGTGTAGTAAATCCTAATCAATTCACACAGTTTAAGCCAAATCAGGGTTGGAGTGGTGTATTGATTCTTTAATGATGTGTAATGAACTAGCAATCTTGAACAATACATTCAGGATCAATATCAGCCACAACAGATAACCACAGTCCAGCCACAAATGGCAACATGCAGTTACAAATTCCTAAATTACCTTTTCCTAACTGATGCAAACACGGAGACACACACAGCCCCCTCCCAGGCTGGGGGGATCACTCACACCCCTCCTCATCTGGGCAGGTGGGACCCCCTTCCTGCACAGGGAGGAGTGGGTGCCCTAGCCCTGTGCAATCCTGCCCTGTCCCTGGCACCCCAGATGTGGGTGAGCAACCCACCCTGGGAGCTGGCCCTCCTGAACACAGAGTGTAGGTTCTGTGGTGCACCCATTCTGGAGGGGACATTTTGGGATCCCCAAGACATCCCCTCTGCCAAAATCCATTTTCCAGTGTGAACTTGTGGTGATGAAATTAAGGTCAATTTTTGCATGTCATTGTGCAAAATTATTTCGTAGTTAGCATAACTGCATAACCACTAAGAAAGCCTAGAACCACTTTGTGGTTCTTGAATATTATAATAGAAGTGTAAGGATTTATCAAATGGACAATGGAACAAAATGGAAAAAAACAAGGGAGACTAAGGAAAGTGGACAAGATGTCATCACAGGTGACCTTGGCAGAACAGTGTTTGGGCTAATTGCTGTCACAACAATCAGCCAACTCCTCCCAGACTGGAGTGCCCACAATCTGGCTGTGCAGAGGATTAAATGATCTTCCAAATAGCAACACCAAGGGCTGCTCTGTAGCAACCCCTTCCAGCCTCAGAAGGAAAGTTCTCTCTATGCTGTCAAGTATTTGTGGGTTTTTTCCTCTGTTTCGGTCCTACCCTTAAAGTAGACTCCGGGAGACTTGTGTTACACAATGTTGCTGCTAAAGTGAAAAATTTATCTCTGTCTGCCAGAACATCAACCACTGTTACTGCAGTGTGACAAGTTGGAAAGGGTTTGCTCATCTAGAACATCCTGTAGGGCACTAGATAGTGGTGTGTCAGCACACATTGGGCCTGTTTAGGTGTTGGTATAACAGGCTTCTGCAGAAAGGTGTCTTGTTAATGCTCTGCACCAGCCTTAAGTAAAAGTGTTGTATCTCTGGGGGGATAAGAAAGCAGAGCCCTCACTGCCCCACCTCACAGAGGTGACAACACTGCAGTTTGAGAGACTGTGGAAGGATCTGACCCATATTGATAGAATTCATTTCATCACTCCTTTGTCATCTTTACAGACCCCTCTTTTCTGCTAATAAGTGTTTTTTTCAGATCCTGAGTTATGGATTATCAGCTTTTAAGCTTTGAAACCAAGATATATTTTAATAGGTTTTAAGCTCTGACATCTGATTCTTCAGTGGGCCCAGAGTCAGAAAGTCAAACAAATCAGAGCACAGCCCTTTCTGCAAATGTCTTGGGTTGTGGTTAATGGGAACAGCAGAGCTTGCAGTACATGTGTACTGTCTTGGCCAAGTTCTACATCTTGTAAAAGTCAGTGGTGGTGGAGAAGAAAATCACCTGATCTCCAGAAAGCTTCAGCTCACTGTTCAGAGTTTAATTTAGAAACACTTGCAAAAGTCAGCTCAGCACACTTTAGTATCAAGATCTCCATCTTGAGTGAGGAATTTAAAGGTGGTGAATTTTGGAACGGGATTAAATTTTACAGCAGGAAAAACCATGCTGGAATAAAAGCTTGAATAATTGCTCCCTTTTCCATGAGCCTTGCCTGACTGGGAAACAACTTCTTGTCTGGTTTTTTTAGGGAGAAGGATCACTAAATACCGATGTCTAAGTGTCTTCTCTAAGCAAAAAACGTTTTACAAGAGTAAATAATTAATTAAATGTAATTTTAAAATTAATTTAAATTTGTAGTTCATTTAATCTTGGGTTTGCTTCCAAGAAGGCAGGGGAGGCAAAACTCATTTTGTTTGTCTTTTTCATTTTGATTCCTGTAGGCTAATTGCATTGGAGAATCTGAAGTAATTCAAATAGTACCAGGAGCACAGTGGATGAAGAGCATCATATTTCACAGACAAGAAGGAAGAAATTCACTCTGGACTTGAGTCTTGAGGGTGGAAAACCAGAAGAAATTCATGGGACCCACTCCACCATAAACACCTTCACTTGTGTCTATGCAGTAATAGATGTTACAGGTTTTTAAAAAATAGATACTAAATTTGAAAATCGTTCCTTGTGTTTTGAAGAGAGTAGTTGCTCTCTGATTCAAATGAACTAAAGTAAACAAAACATGTCAATGAAGAGGCAGATCAGCAGTGTTATTAAATAATTTAAGATTTGTACTGAGTCCTAGTCTGGGATTTAAGTGAAAAATATATTTAAAAGGAGATATTAAATTGAAGTCCAAGTATGTATGTTACTTTTTAAGGGAAACATCCTCTATTATAATAGATTTGTTGGTTCTAAATACTTTCATAAAGCATTTTGTGAAGGCTGAAAGTGGCTGTCCAAGGAAAACCTGTAGCGTACTGGTATCTGAAAGTGACAGAAATACAAAATATTGTTAAAGCATAGCTTTGGTTTCTAAAATACTGCTGTTTTATTTTATTCAACTGGGAATAGCAAAAGAACATATTTAACCCACTGCCTGGAAGTCAGTATCTCTAACTGTTCTGAAAGATAATCTGATGTGATTTAAAACTCCATGCCTTGTTTCTGCACCAAAATTTATCAACTCCATTCGGTGAAGATTTCTGCCAAACCAATGTGCAAATGATTGTCTAACCAGAAACACTTTGCAAAAAACGGTTAGTTTAAAAGTTCAGATTACCTTAGGGGTCTCCCTTGCAGTAAAAATAGAGGCTTTCTGGTGATGTTAAATATACATCACTGCAGCTGAGCTTACTGGCCAGGTGGCAAAATCTTTGAGTTTCTGTCTGTATGAGGTGTGTTATGTGAACCCTTTAGAATGAAGCAGGCCCTGACCCCAAGCATGATCTAAGCATCTCTGACATCTTTACTTCAGGTTTGAGTTTCTTGCAAATCTTCCTAAAATCTGGTTAGGAGAGCTAACATGTGTCTGTATTAGTTCTGTACATCTTCTGTTGACTGAAATGCCACCAGCCAAGAAAAACAACTTTGTGCTTTATCACTTGCACTTCTTTTCACTATGAGGCCCTTGAGTGACAATTGGCTTTTGGGTATGGGTGAGGAGAGAGGAGTTCAGAACAAATTTATGAGGCATGTGAGGGTATACTTTTGAGACTTTTCAGTCTGCTGGGATTAATCATAGACAACTTGCTACAATAACATCTTGACTGATAAACACAAGCCCTGGAAATTATGGGGCTTCTATTCATTCCAAAATTCAAACTGGAATTTCTAGAAAAGGATTTCTAGGATGGACCCATTTCTAATTTAAAGTGAGCAGACTGGTGACCATGAATAGTCCAATGGTACATGGGTGCTGAATGACCAAGCAAGCATACTTGGCCTCTATATGTATGAAGTAAACTCAGTACTCTGCCTTTGGTTTACCCAAAGAGCAGCCCCATCCCTCAGCATCATAGTAACTGATCATACACTTAACTGAAAGAAAGAGCTGATAGAAGTCCTCCTGTCTCAATAATCCAAATATTGTATTTCTCAAATGTTCCAAATACCTTACCTCCCCCAAGGCTACACTAATACTGGAATTCATTTGCAAACAGAATCCCAGTAATAAGCCTTGCCACCAAATGCTATTTGCAGCAAAGCAAATATCCATAATAAAATGTAGAGAACTAACCAAACTCTAAAAGGGAATAAAATTTATTACAGAAGTTAAAAATAGCAACTTTATGGAGTTCAGATTTATCTAGTGATGTAAATCAATTTAATTTAGTAGGATTATGTGTCAGAAATATAGCCTAATACATCTAGGCTTACCAAATGTTGATACTTATCAAAGACCTAATCTTTTGTTAATTTTCCTGATGTGTATTAACAAATTCTGTATTACTGCGTGCTATTTCTCATGTACAGTCTATGTAGAATCCTGCATAAATAAAATCTTGATCCTTCCCTTCAGTTAGCTACCTATTTATTTCTGCTTTATTTTTTGTGATGACACAGAATGCTGGCAGCAATAGATAAACTGTAACTTATTTCTCTAAATAATGAAAACAAATGTGCATCACTCACAGCAAAGAAACGTTTTTTTTTTTATGATCTTACTTTATTTTTAAAAATTTATATGTGTTTACTGACATTTATCTGAGACAGAGAGAACTGGTTGAAAGGATACATCTAGAGAGCTGAGTGATGTTCAGTGGCAGCAGGTACTCAGGGGGTCCCCTGCAATAGAGTGGTGTCCATGCTGGAATAATCCTTCTGCCCAATTCCACCCCTTTTCTGCAAAACTTACCTGGTGTTTCCAGGAACCTCATTCACGTCCCAGATCACTGACTGAAGGCTAGTTGCATGTGCTGGGAAATGGAAGCCTTCTGTTATCCTTCTCAGCTCAAGAAGTTGTTTTTCTCCTCTCTTAAAAGGAATTGGTGAGTTCTGCCCAGGTTGAAAAGCAGCTTACAAAGCAGCTGGATGCAGTGGCTGAGCAGGAGGAGGAATAATGTGCTCCCCACAAGGGAGCAACCTGCACAGAAGGCTGTAACAAGGTTTCAGAATAGTGACGTTTCTTTTGATAAAGAGATGAATCTGAGGGTTCTGAGACTGGAAAGCAGCTCAATAGACATTATTTTTTTCTGTCTTTCTTATTAGAAAGAACTTTATCTCATGTCATGAGTAAAGCTGACAGGGAGCCAGGACTCCTTTGGTTGTAAATTCAGCTCCATCTCTAAGCTGGTCAGCAGAGGTAGCTTTCTGACCCTGCCATATAATGCTAAGATTGAAGTAGGAACTGCAATATAGGCAGGGTTTGGATAAATGTATTCACATCGACTAAATAGCCCCTACTTTGCAGTTTCCTGGATGTCCTTTGACAGCTACTCACTCTGGAGTCTGTCAGCCAAGTGAAACCCTGGTGAGACCCATTCATGTCTTCCAGTTGCTATGTGTAATGGTGGCCCACCTGTACCCACAGAAAGTCAGAGAGTACCTGGGGACAGAGTGTCAGGCCCCAGGAGCAGGGTTGCACTTCCTCAGGTTGGTGTGAAGCCTGCTCTGCACTCTCCTTCCTTTTCCCTGCCCACCAGCAGAGTGAAGCTGGTGAGGTGAGCCGAAGCCCACAGAGAGGTCCTCTCCTCCTGCACCAGGAACATCCCAGGGAAGTGATGCCTCTGAGATACCATCCTGGAGCTGCCACACAGGAGAGGGCACTCCTTGTTGTGTCTGACCACTCTACAGCACTGCACCAGTCCTGAACAGCAGCGTGGATGGATTGTTAAATGCTGACCCCACTGCTGTGCCCAGCAGCCTACTCCACTTCTTCCTGCCTCTCCTGAGCTGTCTGCAAGGACTAGCTGAAGGCCTGGCAGCCTGGCTCTGCTATCCAGCAGAGGTGCAAGCAGGCACCTGCCTCCCAAGTGGGATGTGACAGCCTTACACCGTGCTCACAGCACCACAACACTGGCTTTTTCCTTCTGTGTCACTTGGGCTGGTGTGATTACTAATGGCTGCATGGCAAACTTCACCCTGCTCCTTGGGTGTTAAAAGGCTGATGCCTTCTAGGTGGCTAGATACTGTCTGACATGCTGCCCTGTGCTACTTGGTTAGATTTTTATTCTGCACTGATACAGGCAATAATCAGTAGTATAGCTACTTTACAGCTTCAATCTTTCACCACTTATCTTCTCCCAGAAAAACAATTTGCACATCTTTGCTCAGGTGATTTCCCCAAACTTACCTGAGAGCCTTATCTGTGTTAAGTCAATACAAAACAATACGAAAATTTAAACAGAAAGACACTTTCTTTGCTATTTAATTTGAGACAAGGGAAAGGAGAGTTATTAGATAATTTACAGGACTCAGATTGGAGGGCAAATCAATTCTTGATGTAAGTTCATGGTTCAGCAGCAATGGATGAATTCTGCCTAGCAACAGGCAAAACTGTTGATAAAGCTGAAAAGCCAGTGAGAGGCTAGAAATGGGTTTCAAGGTGTGGGGACAAATCCGTGTCCAGTTGCTAGGTGATATATGCTTAGCAGACCACTCTTCTGAAAAGATGATGGTGTTTTTCTTTTGTTTTAGCAAATATGGTTACATCTAACAAATCAAAAACATGCCCGTACACACAGCTTGCTCTCTTGCTCTGCTTCTCCTGAATGAAGGACTGATTATTTTTCTTAGCCAGTCTGCTCTTTCTTGTTAATCTGTACAGTTAATAAACTCTAAGCAAGAACCTGGTAGTGGCTGAAGTAATGCATTGCCAGCCAGGCAAGGGAGGGGATTGTCCTGCTCTGCTCTGCCCTGGGGCAGCCTCACCTTGAATGTTGTGTGCAGTTCAGGGCACCACAACATAAGAAAGACATAAAGCTGTTAGAGAATGCCCAGAGGAAGGGCATGAGAATGGTGAAGGGCCTTGAGGGAAACTGCCTGAGGAGGGGCTGAGGTCACTTGTTCTGCTCAGCCTGGAGGAGACTGAGGGGACACCTCAATGCTGTCTAGAACTTCCCCTTGAAGGGAAGAGGAGGGGCAGACACTGATTCCTTCTCTGTGGTGACCAGTGACAGGACCTGAGGGAATGGCCTGAATTTGTGTCAGGGGAGGTTTGGGCTGGATATCAGCAAAAATTTCTTCACCCAGAGGGTGGTTGGGCACTGGAATAAGATCCACAGGGAAGTGGTCACAGCACCAAGCCTGACAGACTTCAAGAAGGGTTTGGACAACACTCTCAGGTACATGGTACACTCTTGGGAATGGTCCTGTGCAAGGCCAGGAGTTGGACTTGATGATCCTTGTGGGTTCCTTCCAACTCAACACATTCTGGGATTCTATGAAAATAAGCAATATTCTTTCCACTGTGCCAGGCATCACAGCCAATCTTCAGCACAATATACATACATTTACACTTCATATATGTGTTCTACTTCCTTCATTTGCAGGTAGAACTGAACATCAGTCCTGAATTGTTTGAACTTCAGCCAGTAGTGGGTTAAATCCCCTTTTTTTTTTTTTTAATTGAGTGGCCATTTAACTGTTACAGCATCCTAAATCTATAAATTTGTTCATTTATTAAGTAATGCCATAACTGTGGAGCTGTTCAACATTGATCTGATTAGTGTAGTTGTAATAATTCAAAGCTTCTTGTAGGGAGAAATGAGCATGAACAAAATCAAGGCCTATGCTCCAATTCTTTAACATCTTGCTTGGCTTTCTCCACGTGGTCATGGGACACAGTGTACTGTGCCTGTCTCTTCCCAAGGGTGTGCTTTGGGAGGTGATGCCTGTAAGAGATACTTCTGGCAGAAAACTCCACACATCTCCTGGCTTCACCTGACATGCTTGTGTCCAGCAACTCATCTGTTTTGTCACCAAGGGTAGTGTAGCAGGGCACCTCAGCCCCCTCCCTCCCTCCCCACCAAGAGCTTGTCTGTTGTTTGTTAACTGCTCAGATAACTCAAGCAGGACAAGCTGTCTTGTAGTGAATTGTTTTGGTGCCATGGGGTTAACACTGGTCTGGCATCTCCCAAACGCCAATAAACATCTTGCTGTTGAAGTGAGATCTGGCAAGATAAGCTGGATTTCTGACTGACATCTACTCACTTTACAACTATAAAAGCCACACCAAACTTTCACAAAGCAGGAATCTTCTATGCATTTTCCGGGAAATACGTGGAATTTCTCCCTTGATTAAGGATGCTGCTTCATGGTTACTCCCCAGGAGTAATCTGTGTACATTATCATAATTTTGTGGTAAGCTACATTCAATCCTTAACCAGAATTATTTCTTTTGCTAGCTTTAATATAGGTACCTTGATATAGTGCCCTGTTTTATGTTATGCTGTAATCTACTAATAATTATTTCATTTTATACTTATAGTAGGTAATTGTGATTAAGATATTTCATCTCTTGGCTATCTAATACGTAATTCATTTTTGTAAATAGATCTGACTTTTCATTATTAGGGCTTGAAGGCCAGAGTGATACCTTAAATTTAAATTCTTGCCAAAATAGGCTAAGGCAGGTCTTGTCTGAAGCTTCCACTCTTCCCCTGGCAGTTAGCAACTATGCTTGTGGCAGAGCTTCCCTGGCACCTGCTTGAGATTTAATCCAAAAGCATATTTGACTTTCTAAACTACCAAACATTATTATCTCTTTTTACAAAAAGGACTATTTCCTGTGCACACCTGTAGTTTAATGCGGAAAACGTAAAACGGGAAAGAGCAGCAATATGCTGATACTTCTCCTTAGGATAGAATGGGGCCTAAAAATTCCTTTTACATATTTGAAGGTACAAATGTGCCTTAATAATTGCTATACTATTGAACCAGCTTCTGGTTTTTTCGTTCTGGACTCCATCCCCACAAACACCCTCCTCATGTTTCAGGCTAAGGTTCACAACATCACAGGAAACAGCCTGCTGACAGGCAGAGCACTATCAATCAGAGCAGGAAGGTGCTGTGCTGCTCCTCGTACAGCAGCTGTGGCAAACTGCCTTGGCAACGAGCAGGGCTGCCAGTGGTGTGCAAACATCCCTGCACCACGGCCCGCTGACCCACCCCAAAATGGTCGGTGGTTGCTCAGGAGTTTGAGTCAGAATCTCAGATGGACCCGGGTTCTTCCTGCTCAGGTGGGTGGTGGGGTCGGCTAAAAGGCAGGGTGTGAAAGAAGGAGAGGCACAGCCCTAGGAGGGACCCTCTCCTCATGCAGTGCCCACTGCCTTACCCCCTTCCTTAGCAGCAGCAGCAGAATGGCTTTGCAATAGCACATAGGACTGATGTTCTCTGTGTGTGTCTCCCCAACCACATGCACCACCCCACGCCTCCCCAGCAGCTCCATATTCCTTTGGCCTCTCTCATCCCTCTCCCGTCCTTGTCCCAGCTCTTTCCACAGCTCTGCAGCTGCGTTAGTGACTCTTGCACTACAATAAGGCAAAATCCCACCTAAACAAGGGACACAGCTGATGACAAAGGGAGGAGAATATATTTATGCTCTGTTTGGAATATATTTGCTAATGTCCAAGGCTTATGGCTCAGCTTTCACTTTTGCTGTCATCACCATCCTCATCTGCACTGGACAGAGAGATCCTAAAAAGCACTCCAGAGTTGCGTGCTGGGCCCAGGAAGAGCACACACCACATAAACCAGCCCAAAACCCCACATCCAGCAAGCCAAATGCACAGCCTGGCTCATGTTTGTTTGTCCATGCTCCAGAGGATCAGCAGGAGAGCTCTTGTTGTAGGAAAGAAATGCATTAGCGGTTTGCCCTCGAGCATTCTGATGAAAATCAGCTCACTTAGATGGTGTCAGTCTAGGAAATCTGCAGGTTGGTTTTGTGTAATTTCAGCATCCAACTTTGTCTGATAAGCTCTTCTCTCCCTGCAGTCCTTGGGCTCCTTAGGCTGTGCCTGCCCTTCTGAGCTGAGCTGTCTGGATGCAGCTGGCAGTCCTGTGGCCAAGGGCCAGGGCACTGCTCGTTGTGTGGGTGAGCTCTGCCCCCTCCAGCCCCTGGCAGGGGTCTGAGTCAGGGGTGCTTGCCCCTGTCCTCTGAGGCATGACTGGGCAAGGGCCAGGACAGGGCCTGCTGGTTGGCATGGCCAAAACTGCGGCTGCTGAACGTGAGAGTTGAGTATGGATAGCTGGAGAAGAGTGCTCCATGCCAGCCCAGCCCAAGTTCTATTTTACAAATTAGTCCACCTCTCCCTTGTTAGTAGCTACTGTGGCTTCCACCTACAGCTGGCTGAAATTTCCTGCATAGAAAGTTTCCTTATTAAAATTATCTATTATTATTTTCCACTGGAAGATGCTAATTCAGGTGAAAACACTTAGATTTTCTCTGGAAATTTTTGAAAACAATGGCTTAATTTTAAACATTTACAACATTAAGCACTTCCAGCTCAGGGAAGAAAAAAAAGGAACCTCCTATAGTCAAAACGATTTTCCCCTGATTTAAATTAATTCTCAGTTTCCTGAAGAAAAAAGAGATGTTTCATTTGCCATTTTTCACTTTACATTTCCACTGAGAGAATGTCAGTTTTCCAAATAGCTTTGGTTTTTCTTCTGAGAAATTGTCAGACGTAACTTACAACTTACATTAAACTCTCATCTTCAACAGACATGATATAAGATCCTTTAACTGTGAAAGAGAAATTGGTTTTGCCTGAACTACAAATATATTAAAAACACTTTTCTCTTGCTTGGGAATCCAGTACTTTATATCTTATTCAGGAAAAAATATCCAACTCACACAACAGAGGCAGGGCTGGCATAGTAACACCATTATTTAGACTTGAGACCACCAAATGGGATCAAATTTAAGCAATCAAAGTCCAGAGCTAATAAATATTGAAAATGTTTTTAACAACTCATGAATTCAAAATTTTTAGTGCTTTTCATGCAAAACATATGCAACTATGCTGCAGCTCTTAGACCTCTTTCCCTGAATGTTGAGGCTGTAGCAAAACCAAAGACCCTCAGTATGAATTCTGTATGCCTTAGGTCACCCTGTGTCTTCCATGAACACACTCTAGTCCTGTGCCTGCCCTTCATTTACAGCAGATTCTTAGAACCCCCTTATTCTGTTTCCACTAGAGCTGAAGCTGTAACCAGTGGTTGGGAAGACCAAGACTTTTATTAGTGTAAATTAGACCGGCGTATTGCTCTGCTTTTTCTTGTCAAGGGATTGACAAACTTTTCCCCAATTCCCTTTTCCACTAATGAGCTCAGAGCAGCAAAAAAAAAAAAAAAAGTCTGAAGGCATTCAGGCCAGCCACACTCCTGGGATTGCTGTTTCCATGCAGATACACTGGGATCTAGAAATGCCAGTCTAAAAACACCAGAAATGTTTTAACCATCTAACATGCTGGGACCAGTTTCAGTATCCTGTAATTCCCTTGGCTTAAGTTGAATTACTCCAGGGTAAATGTGGCTCCAAATAATATGTCAAAACAAGCTGGCTGGGGTCTAATATCTACAGACTGTGGAAAAAATAATAAAGGAAAAGTACTTAGAGGAAGATGACGTATATTGTGGCAGCTACTTTTGCTCAGGAAAAATATCTTAATTTATCAAAATTAATGAGTTTATTTAATATTACTGTACCCTAAAAATCTAGAATGAGAATTGCCCAACCACTTTTTTTAAAATAACAAGGCCACTGATTTATGGAAAATTTACATGACCTATAAGACTACAGTTTCTGGAAGGAGGACAGAGGATGTAGATATAAGGCCAGCTGGCATAATTAAAAAAAAAAATTCAACAGCACAAAAAATTATTACTTCAGGAAAGGGAAGGGATGCTTCTGAGTATGGGGCAGTTACAGGATGGGCAATAAAAGGAAAATTGAGACTATTGCAGCAGAGGCACTGCTCTTCTGCTTGCCCAAGAGGAAATGGCAGGTTTCTTCAAACAAGTTTGTGTTTAGACTGCAAAAAAGATGGAAGGGGCCCTGTGAGCAGGCTCTGGTCTTCTGGATCATCCAGCCTTGCTGGAAACACACATCTCAGTTGATGGCTCCCTGAGGACATTTCTCCCCTAAGAGACCAGGCAGACCTGACATCCCAGAGGGTCTGTGAAAAGGCAGTGGTTGTCCCTTGAAGCCTGGGGTTGGCAGGATCTCTGGAGGGCCTTTTAAAGCCATCCCCTTTCACTGCTGGCCTTGGAAAGGGTTGTCCTACAAGGACAGCAATTACACAGGCTCCCTGGTGAGCAAAGGACATTCAGGAATATATTCCTGGAAGAGCAGGAACTATGGACACCTTCAACCCACCACAGTAACAGCTCAAACCCAACCCCTCTGCAGGCAGATTTTCCACTGCTGGGGATCTCATGATTGCTTATGTCTGCAGTATTACCTCACTGAGCTGAACCCGGCCCGGGGCCAAAATGCTCATGGTTTAATGTAATCAGACATTACTCTTTTGGCTGCAGTAGAGTGATGACCTTGAATGATGGCAGGACTGCTAATCTGCAGAGCATTTATGTGCAGGTCTAAATCAGATTAACATTTTCTGTGTATTTGGGTGTTTGGTAATGGCCTATCATTTCACTTTCCAAAAGGGGACTGAAATGGTCAGGGTGATTTTCTAAAGAGCATGAGAAGTCATAAACCCTGAGGTGATATGGGATACCTGCAGAGAACACACTGCCCCAGAAACACTGTACTTCTCTTCTGTATCTAATCTCTTGTTTTGAAAGCAGACTTAAGAATTTTTGGTGTCAGATGTATCAGTCCAAAACAGATACTACTCACAGCATAAAATGTTTGCCCAGCCTGCCATCAATAATAACTCTCATCTTGGTTGTGAACAGTAGTGTTATGCTTAATTGTTTAGGTCACCAAATTGAGTTTCAGCTCAGCTTTTGCTTCTTGAGAATTTTTTTCTTTTAAATAAAATCTACTTGGTGATTCTGAGGTCATTGATGCAGGATAGCCCTTCCAATGGCAAAAACCAAATGAGTTTTGCTGACCATTGCTCAGTTCTCAAGACTTAAAGACCAATAATTGTGTTTTGCTACCTATAGTGTGATGTGCTATACGACTGTAAAACAGCAATACCTCAGAGTGAAAGGACACCCAAATAGCTGTTATCCTGTAACAGTTAAAGGCCATCTATAGCAACCCCACGAATGATACTCGCATTTTCCATGGGAATTGAGCAGGCAACTAAGATAAGGTGTTCTGCAAAGCATTCTAAAGCTTTCAGGGAAAGACAATGTTTAATTTTTGCAGTAATGTTATGATCACAGGAAATTAGAGTCATAGTGAGCTGAGGTGATGGGGAGCTTTAATCTGGCTGCAGAGTAAGCAGTTCTGAGAGGTGCTGTTGGGAGCACCAATAGTCACTGCCACTGGCTGGCCTGGCACCACGGTGCACAACTTGGATTAGTGACCCCACATTTGCATGATGGGGGCCCCTGAGACCCACAGGAGGTGGCTCATGGGCCTCTTCTAGTTGGTGTTGGAGCACTGTTTAAGCCATTGTCTGCCTGAATATGGCACCTTCTCATAGGAAAAGACATAAAGACAGATGCTTCTGCTTGAGTCCTCCAGTTACACTGGTTGCAAGTTTTCTACTCTGTATTTATAATGGAAAAGTGCAGCTTGGAAAAGATCAAACTGAAGCTGAGACTGGAACTACACACTCCTCCATGCCCTCTGCTAGTCATGGCTGGGAAAATACCTTCTTTTCTTGAAAAATTTTAAAAGGGATTGTTGCCTGTACTACCTCTACTGTTTCTACTCTTTGCACCTTGCCAGCAGACAATCCCAGGACACTGGCTCCCAGCTCAATAGAGACGACTGCATGTGCCTGATACTGAGCGAGCTCCCAGGGGATGGGAACTGCCCTGCCCAGCCTTCAGCTCTGCTTAGCAGAAGGATCTGGATTTTCTCCTCTCTGTCGTATGAGTCAGGCACTTTTTAAAAGGTTTTTGATTCACATGAATGATTTTTTAAAATAAAAAAGACCTCAAACCCCTAAACACAGAGAATCAGACAACATTTTCTATGTCTTAGTGTTGCATTTGGACATGTACAACCAGTAGTGGTTCAACCCTGTGTCTTCTTTTTTTGCCTTATAGCTTCTCCTCTATATGTCGCTTTTCAGTGACAGCAATTTTGTCATATGTACTAGCACCAAAAATGGTACCCTAGAACTTTGTAAAAGGTAGATCTGAAGATGAAGAATCTCACTGAATAACATTCTAAAAACATTTCCTATGAAGCTCTTAGTTACCTTCCAGCAGCTCTTGACAGAACTAGTTCAGTTCCTGGGAATTTTTTTTTATTGCATATCCTGTTGCCTAAATGAATGGAAAGCCAGACACAGGAATGGGTATGACCTGAGGAAGATTGATTTCTATGTTGCAAGAAGAACACATGGTTACTCTTCCTTCACTCACATGCTCCTGAAAGAGTGTGAGGGACCACCATGGAGAGAAGAACAGATCTGGGAGGTATTTTCTCTTGCCATGTGACGGGGGTCACATATTACTTTCTTCTAACATGCAGGAATGAACATTCTTATCTTAGAGTAAACAGTGCTGTCAACCCTTTTTCCTGCATCCATCCCTTCTGTTTCCATGTGACACTCCTTAAATATTTTTTTCTGTCTTTTCTACCTGATCTCCTCCCTCAGTTTTAAAGGGAGATCATATATAACCTACTAGCTCTAAAATGTAAACAATGGACAGAACACAGGACACCCAAGCCACAGAGGCAGAGAAATCTTTCTGTGTCTGGGTGATCAAACATTTGCATGATTAAACTCCAACTAGGTAACTCATCTCTTTGTGGTTCTCCCTTGCTGCCCTCAACAGCCTTTGGACTCTTCAGCCTTTCACATGCAACTTTGACTTTATTTCTTTAAAAAAAATGCTGACACTTGCTACAGCAACAATATCTCCTGGGCCACATATTGGCTGAAATCTTGGTAACCTCAAAGCAGGTTGAGAGCAGTCTTCTTGGCTTGAAGACTGTGCTAAATGGAAGCCAAACACCTCAGTCCTAACCAAGGTGCTGCAGTTTAACTCTCTGTATTTCTATTTCACTGCAGTCTTGCAGTTTTCATTTCGAGGCAGGCTTACTTTTCCCCTCACTGTCCAAATTTAAAAACAAAATCAAAGTTCTGTTGTTAGAGAATGATAGCATGGGGGATATTTCTCTTGGGTGTAGAAAATCTTTCTGCTTCACCTTGCTGAGCAGGGAAATTCAGAGGGAAATTTAAAATACCTCTCTCAGGTTATCTCAGGGTCTGTGGTCATTTCAAGGGTCTTTAAGAGGATGCATTAGCTTGCATAAGACCTGCAGCATCATGCCTGAGCCTCAAGCTCTTCACAGGACCTGGGGAGACGGTGTTTAACACCTCACAGCCACCCTAGGCAGCTTCTGTTGAGCTTCAGTGTCTTAAGGGCTCTGTTTACAAAAGAGCAAAATCCCCAGTTTCCAATTTGAATGCCACTAGTCATTTGTAACCTTAGAATGTACAGTGTAGCCAAACATTAAATTTGCTCCTTTTTCATTTCCACTCCACCAACCCCCCCTCTTCCGCTCTCCTTTGAACTGTTCTCACCCCTTGCCAGTGTAGTACAGCTTGTTAACTGGCTGCCATTCTGATTTTTCACAAATTTGCCACGTTGCAGTGACAAGACCATGTCGGGGCCCAGATGCTTCAGAGTAAATAAATAGCACATCTGGGATTTGGAAATGGGCCGGCTCTATATTATGGAAAAAGCTGGTGTGGAAACACATCCAAAGAATACACAGCTGGAAATTGTTAACTCTAGAAAGAAAGAGGGGAAAAAAAAGAAAAAGGAGACAAAAATTCGGGCATTACTACTCCTTGAGATCTTGTGCGTTATAATTGCTGAGAAACAGAAACTCAGTTTACACAGCAGTTAAATTAATAGCATTCCTGAAAAATTGATAGTTTATAATAACTGACCTCAAGCAACATAAAGGCAGCACAGGGTGGGAAGCTTGACTCCTCACTGTCTGGCTTTCTTGGATGTGTTTGGTAACTTCCCAGCTATTCCACTGGTGGGAGGATGTTGGTGGTAGAGTGATGTGCCTGCCCTTCTGGAGCCACGCTGCTGAGAACTGCAGCAGTTTCCCAGGCCCCCGAGCAGCCTGTGTCACTCAGGGTGTGCCGGCCCCAGAGACGCACACTGCCAGCAGGCTGAAATGAAGGCAGCCGAGATCACAGCAGCAGCACCACTGCTGGATGATTCAGGAGGGTGAATCAGCAGCAGCCACAGAGGGGGCTGCTCCCACCCACTCTCTGAGCCAGAATCATGTGCTGCTTCCACCAAAAGGAAGAGTTTCAGCAAGGTAAAACTAGGACAGGGGAGGCAAGAAGGGACCCAAAATAGATAGAAATTGTACCTTTGGAATTTTTTTTGTTTTGGACAAGGATGTCCTCAGCAACAACAACAACAACAAAAAAAAAAAAAAAAAATAAAAAAAAAAAAGGCAAGTCTAAGCAACCAAGTCTTCAGATAGTGAAACTACTGTGAGCAATTCTTCTAAGCACTGCTCCAAGGGAGGCATGCATCATATAGGAAAGCCCGTACTCTTCATGTGGACACCAGTCCTCGTGAGAGCTATCGATGGAAAGCTGGATGTTGCCACAGTCCCCATGCTCAGAGACTTCCTCTCCTTCCAGTGACTCTTTAACAGCTTGGAATGATCCTATTTTTCCCAGATGAGATAAGCACTGATTGCAGCTCAGAGCCAGAAAAGCCAAAACACCAGTTATCATTGTTCCTAAGACAATGCAGCAGCCTGTGCTTCTGCAGTAGGTTCATCACACATCGGAGAGAGGAAAGCATTTCTTCACTTACCTCTTTTCCTTTCTTGTTTGCCACACTTCCTTTCCCTGGTACACATTAATTTGGATTTATCATTGCATAAATGGAAAATGGAGAAAACCAAGATATCTAGACTGAAATATACCACCTCCAGCAATTTTGAATCTATTGTTGATTGTGTATAAAATAGGGCTAATCTAGAGTAGTGCTAGGTAGTTTTTGACTATATGTTTTCCTGTATGTTTAAGAAGCCCTTTATTGTGCCAGAACAGATGCCATTTCATTTTCTGCATGCCTCATGGTGATGCCTGAGTATTACCTAGCATTTATTTTATTTACCCTAACAACACTCTGTTTTCATTTTATGGTTAAGAAATAGGATATTTTGGCAAAATCCTTAAAGGATTTTGGGCAGAAGAACCTAAGGACTGTCTTTAAAATCTTTCTGAGCTGCAGACACAGGAGCGTGCAGTGAAGAGATGTGTTTGGTACCTCTGTCCCTTACATGGAGCATGTGAAGGATAGGCAGCATTCCCCCTGCAGACAGCCCTGCCCACGTTTCTGCTATGCTCTCATTTATCCCTTATTTAACCCTATGCCCTTATTACCTTCACCCAGGTTAGGCTGCAAGCAAGTGCTCGGTTGATTGCATGGAGAAGAAACCCTAAAGCCTGAGGCTAAGAGCATGATATTTTGAGAGAGTCAGAGTTAGATCAAGCAAACCATGTTGAGTGTGCCCATGTCAGCAAACCAGGGCTGTTTGCTTGACCTGCCACAGGATGTTCTGTCCTTTTTCTATGTATTACCAATGTTAGCAGCAGCAGTTACAGTTTTTGCAATGAAGAGTGGGCATTAGCGGCTCTACAGACACAGTGGGTCATACACCAGGATATTGGGTTCAGTTGTGTAATTGAGAATTAACTGAAAGAAATTGTATGGCCTGGGCAGAACAGGAAATACATACCATAAAACAAATCTGCTGAAATTTCTGAAGCTGTGTTAATCCAAGCAAAACAAAATACCCCACAGAAGGCTGGAGGCTTCCCAAACACTCAGCTCTGTCTTCCTTAGAGCTGTTCTCGAAGTGACCATACTCATTTCTCTGAGAAAGATCTGGGGTACTCACCCTCAGGAGAGGATGTAGGAGGGAAGTCCAGAGTGGAGAAGATGTCTCCTTGCAATGCTATGTCCATTTGGTCTTACTGCAGCATCAGAGTTGCTGTTTACTCGGCAGCGAGGTTTTTATGGATCATCTCAAAAGGGTCCAGGCCTTCCCTCAGGGAATCCAAACCTGAGTTCCATGTCACCAATGATGTAAACTTCGTATTACCTAATATTTAAAGTGAGCAGCTGTGACTCTGGCACCAGGAGGACACTCCTGCCCCACATGCAAGATGGCATCACTACCTGCTGCCCCATAGCAAATAATTTGTTAAAAATGATTGGGTGCTGCTGAGTTCAAAGGACCATGAACACCTCTTTCTTGGTGGGTGGAGGTGCCCAGAAGGCAGCACCCTGGGTGAAGGTTACACCTTGATCCAGTGTGAGTGAACATGAAGACCCTCAGTTATTTGCCAGTTGTTTGGCTGCTGGGGCTAAGCTCTGCTCTCTGAGAAGAGGAGCCTGTCCAGGCTGTGTCCTGCTTCGGTTCCGAACACCTCAGGTACTTCTTCTCCAGCAGCTCTACCTCCTCCAGACTGCAAAGATCAGCCTACCAGGTGTCCTCTCCACAGCCCAGGGAAGGAGGGCAGCCAGGTGCTGGGCACAGTGGGAGCCAGGGGACAGGCAGCAGTGGTCGCAGGGGCAGGGTGGAAGGGGCACATTGTCACACTGAGTGCCAGGTGTGCTTCAGAGCCGAATGGAGAACGCACGGGCTGATGAGTGCAGGAAATGCCTCTGGTTGCAAAGGCTGCAGAGGAGATGCTGCAGATGATGTGCTCTGTGAAACACTGGGGGACCTGCTCTGTGCCAGACAGCTCTAACCTGGACTATTACGTACACATGCAGCCTGGCAAAGATCTCGGTGGGATTCTGTGCTGTAATCACAAAAGCCAAGAATAGATTTGATTTTCCAGACAATTAATTTTAAGGAGTAGAACTTTTTCAGTCAAATATTAAATTTTTTTTGGTGTGTGTTCATAACTCTTACCCAATAACAGACTTGATTTTTTTTCTCTGTAAATCCTCACATTGTGACAACAAAAATAGTTTTACTTGGTACAGCTAAGCGTAAACAATTGAATAAAACCACAAATACAAAAATCTGTGACTTTGGTAGAGGTAAAGTTCAGCTTAGAGCCCTCTAGAAACTTCATGGCTAGTTTTACATCAGTGATGCTTCTTCCAGATGCTGACTGTTTACAGAGGTGGTCCACATTGTACTGGTCTGCATGTGTTTCACAAAATGAACTACAACTCTCTAGTGAAAGCTTGAGGTTTGGAGCAGTTTGCAGCTAGTTAAACTATTGAAGTAAAACAAAAAGCTGAAGTTATAGACCCCATGAGCAATGGGTCAGTGCCTGTCAGTCTGAGCTTGCCTGTGCTTATTTGAAAATATGCCTTCAGCCCATCTGGCTTTGCAAGCTTGTGTGTTTGTTTGTTTGTTTGTTTGTTTGTTTGTTTGTTTGTCTGTTGGGCTTTTCTTCTTGTTGCAGCACATTTTTTACTTCTTAAGGATAATGGGAGTTTAGAATTAGTACATAATGAAAAATGTGATGTCAAACTTTGAGTTTAATCTGTTAAAGATGATTTACTGATATACTGATTGATTTTCTTAAGAAGAGAGAGGTCCCTATTTCCAATTTTCTCCAGAGCTGTACTTTGTTTACGTACGAAGTCCAGTATGAGATTGCTGTCTGAACAGTCTGTTAAAGTGTCACTTTTCTTTTTTTATAATGTCCTGTTTATGATGTTTGGTTTTTTTCAATAGGAGAGGTTAGGACTTGTGTGAAACACGGCAAAAATAATTCTGGATAACAAACCTCAGGTTTTCTTGAGACTTGTTTCCCTCCTATCCTCTCAAGATGTTGGCACAATACATTCTACATCCCTGAACTTGGCCTCAGAGGGTGCACATTTTCTCCTCAGGCAGGAGGCTGAAAAGCTTAGAAGAGGAGTCAGCAGAGAGATGGGACCATCAACAGCACTTGTTTCCAGGGTTGCCAAGACCAACCCCTGCTCAGGTGGGAAACGGTTCTTCACAGCTTGAGTATCCCACACAATGCAGAATCAGAGTGTCTCTCAGAAGTGCTGGGCATTCCCAGTTGACTGGAAAATGGCTAATCTTGTCCCAGTCCACAAGAAGGACAAGAAAGGTGGAAACTGCAAGCCTGTCTGTCTCACTTCAGTAACTGGTAAAACTATGAAGAAAATTTTGGGAGGTATTGAAAAAGACCTGGAAGACAATGCAGTCATTGGGCACAGGCAGCACAGCTTCATGAGGGGAAAGTCCTGCTTATCAAACTTCATTTCCTTTTATGACAAGGTAACCCACCCAGCTGATCAAGAGAAGTCAGTAGATGTAACCTCTTTAGATTTCAGCAGAGCTCTCAATACTGTCTCTCTCAGAACCCTTCTGGAAAAAATGTCCATCACACAGCTGGAAAAATACACCATGAGATGGGTGAGCAACTGGTTCAGGGGTCAGGCACAAAGGGTTACAGTGCATGCAGGGCCCCGTCTTCAGCCCAGTTCTCTTCAACTTCTTCATTACCAACTTGGATGCAGGATTGAAGGGATACTAAGTTTGCAGATGATATTGAATTGGGAGTTCTTGAGTCCTTCAAGGGCAGAGAAACCCTGCAAAGTGACAAATTACAGAGGTGATCAATGACCAACTCTATGAAGTCTGGCAAAGACATCAACTGGATTCTGCACCTAGGATGGGGCAATCCTGGATGTACAGACAGACTGGGGAATGAGAGGCTGGAGAGCAGCACCACAGAAAGGGACCTGGGGGTCCTGGTCAGTGGAGAGTTGGATATGAGCCAGCAGTGACCTGGCAGCCAGGAGGGCCAAGCCTGTCCTGGGGTGCATCAGGCACAGCATGGCCAGCCAGGCAAGGGAGGGGATTGTCCTGCTCTGCTCTGCTCTGCTCTGCACTGGGGCTGCCTCACCTTGAATGTTGTGTGCAGTTTTGGGCACCACAATAGAAGAAAGACATAAAACTATTGGAGACTGTCCAATGAATGGCAACAAAGATGGTGAATGGCCTTGAGGGGACACCATATCGTCAGAGGGCACTGGGGTCACTTGGTCTGTCCAGCCCAGAGAAGAGAGACTGAGACTCACTGCAGTTACAACTTCCTCATGGGGCAAGAGGAGGGACAGGCACTGATCTCCTCCCTGTGGTGCGGAGTGACAGGACCTGAGGGAATGGAAGTTGTGTCAGAGGAGGTTTAGGTTGGATATTAGGAAAATGGGATTTTCACCCAGAGGGTGGTTGGGCACTGTAATAGGCTCCCCAGGGAAGTGGTCACAGCACCAAGCCTGACAGAGTTCAAGAAGAGTTTGGACAATGCTCTCAGGTACATGGTGTGACTTTTGGGGTGATCCTGTGCCAGGCCAGGAGTTGGACTCAGTGATCTTTGTGGTTCTCTTACAACTCAGCATATCCTGTGATTCTCTGATTCTAGACCCACGGCTTTGGGGCAATTTTCACATGACCATTTGGCAGGTTACAGCAATCCATCTCTGGCATGCTCAAACAACTGGGACTATGTCTTTCCCCAGACATAGCCCCAGCTGTTGACCAGACACTCTCCTGGCCAAATAAAATGGTCATCCTTGCCAGATTCTGAATATACTATGTGTCTGTATTTTTCCCACCTACAGTCCCCTATTTATTAGCATATGTTGAGTGCCAGTGTTAATTGCTCTCTCATCCCATGCCTGTGAGGTAGGAGAGGTCATCACAGGCTGCGTGGTGGTCTACAGTTCTTGTCTGAGTTTCTACCAGGACTGTTTCTGGATTTCAGGAATGTACATTTCCCAGAGATGATCTATTATCTTCTTGTGAAGGCCTGCAAGTTTGTGTAGGTCAGAGCAGTGGAGAGGGTTTGTCAGTTGGGTTATTAATTTCTGGTTTTAGGATTAAGCTTTCCTCTTGTTGCTCTAGCATTTACATGTATTAGATGTTGGAGAACGTCTTGGATCAACACAAGCCTCTTATTAGTGCTCTTACTAGCATTGTATGTTAATTCACAGTGTTGTATCTGCACCTGCACCATCTACGAATCTATAATACTTACTTTTCATCTTGTCTTTTGTAGCTTGAGATGTCAATTTTTCTCCCTGTTGACAACCTGACCCTACTACTGAATGGCTTTGTGAGGATAGTGGTTCAGCTTCCCAGTGAGCTTCCAATTTCACAGGCATGGAGTTGTTAGAGATCATATTGACTGGCTATTTCTCTTCAAGTTATATTTATAAAAACCTTGTACAAACATTCAGCTAAAGGATTTGGGATTTTTTTCAAGTTTCATGGTCTAAGTGAGAAAAAGAAAAAAAGGACAAATATTATACTACATTTGGACTGAAACAGTGTTTTGGGGGACTGGTGAAATTAACTGAAATATTTGCTTACGTTTCCAAATTTTCTAACTTTACTAAATTGTTTAACTTAGGTTGGTTTCTTTTAATATTTCATAATACAAGCTGAAATGCTTCATTAGGAAAACCGCTGTGGGAAACATTATATCAGCTCCAGATATAAATGCTTCACATCAAAATATTCCTCCACTGACAGCTTTATTCCCTCCTCAAGTCTTCTTGGCTCAAAAAACTTTCACCAAACTACCTCAAACCAAAATCAGACACATTGATATTCCCTTTTCCATATGTTCACTACTCATTTTGTTATATATATAACCTCTGATATAGATTTAGCACCTCTGATATAGCATCCCTCTAAAATACATCTTAGTACAGAAAGGCCTTGGTTTTGCATTGACTTTTTTCTTTTTTTTTTTTTTTTCTGCATCTGCTACTAATAATTTCTGGTAGGTGTTAGAAACCTTTCTTTCAGTGCTGAAATCTTGCATGGAGCTGATGTTTCCCCACAAAGTATTCAGTGTACTGCTTTTTGTGATTAGCACTGCTTTTTGTATGTATTTCCCAGAGTGCTAATCAAAACAAATGGAAATACTAGACAAAACCAGTGCCACTATGGAACAGAAAAATCTCCTCCTATGTCTTGCCTGTCCTGTACAGGAATGAAGTTCTGTTTTAAGGGGTAACTGGCTTCTGTTGCACCAGGCAACTCTCTATCACCACCTCGCTGCTGTCACTGGGGCATTGTCAGGCATATTTTGAACACTAATTATTTTCCTTCTGATGTTCTTTTTCAAAGGGAATACTTGTTTCTGGGCACTTTACTTTATTTACTCAGTCTTAACTCTCTTCTTTTTAATGCTTATTGGTCCATGGTTGCTTTACTTTCTTCTTTCAAAAAAGAACAACCTCTTCTTGATCTTATGGGGGTTTTTTTTCAGTCAGATATTCATATCTGAACTGGAATGGACATCCCTATGTGGCTAAATATTCGTGGTTCACTCTTTTGGAATCTACTGACAGCAAAGCAGTTAAGTAAATATTTCTGGAGGCTATAGGATTCCTTTCAACAGGAGAAGAGTTCTTTTTTCTTTATAAAAATAAAGAAGGAACCAGAAAATCCAAGAAGAAAGAGGAAAAATATTTTCTCTCATGCTAAGCCTAAATATATGTGTGTGTGTGTGTGTGTGTGTGTGTGTGTGTATTATACACACACACACACAAATATATATGTGACATTTTCAAAGATTTCTGTGCTCCTGGAAGAGCATCTTACAAGAAGTTTTCCAAGTCTATGTCCTTTCAGGACATACAGAATTCTCCCCTTATGAAGGACAAACTAAAAATGTATTGAGATGCAAACTCAGTCACCAAGCTCTCATTTCCATATCTGGCAGTGGCAATACCTTATTTTCCTTTCCCTGATACACTGATAAACAGTCAAGATAAAGAGAATTATATTCTGAAGAGTCATTCCCTGACAAAACCCACAGTGTTTTGGATCCCAAATCACTCCCTACTTAAATCTTTTCTCCCCTTTTAATTTAGCTGTATCCTGAAGGCCTGAAAATTTAATTAAAATAGCTTGGTACTCTGAAATTTCACTGGTCTTCCTGTACCACTAAAGGGTTTTTGGGTGTTTAAAGAAATGTTGTTCTGCTTTACCATGTGTAGTGATATTGATGGGAAATTATGAATAAAATATTTATTGAAAATCACACCCATTTTTTTCTCTGTTGTTAATGTTAAGATTAATACCCTTATCTCTGGACCTCATAGAAAAATACTAATAAAGGATAATGTGGCACCACTAGCAGCAGGAAAAAACTGAATAGCACTTGAGGACAGTTCCAACCTCCCCTTCTAAAATATGGCCAAACTTCCAGAGCCACAGGGTCAGGCTTCCTGATGTGTGCCCCTCTGGCCACCTTCTCCATCTCCTTTTCTGAAGACTGGCCCTATGGGCAAGGGCAGTTTCATGCGTTCCCATCCTCCTTTCCTCATTACCCGTTTTGGCTGTCTTATTTCCTTCAGCATTTCTTCACCTTCCAACAGCTCTGTCCCTTTTTGTAAGGAAAAGTAGACACACATGCAGATGTAAAAGATGACCTTTGATAGGCTGCCTGTGAACATCTGTAGGAGGCAGTGTTTGTGCAATATCATCTTGAGACAGTCCAATTTTACCAATTTGCTGCCCTGTGGCCTGCAGCAGGGCAGTCTTTACAGACCCACCACTCCTATTTCAGTCTCTCCCCTTGTTTGTCCTCTGGGTACCAGTCGTGATGTTTGACAGCATTGCAGGGCCAGGATCCTGCTGGGTGTGTGGGGCACCACGGTCAGGCTACTTGGAGGAGAAGAGGAGTCCTGAAATACTTACCTGGCATGAAATTAGTGGGGACAGATCTCAGTCTCTAAAGAGGAGTTTCAGTTCAGTGTTACAAGCAGAGATTTGGGAGGAGAAGAACAGCACACTCAAGAACAGGAGCCATATCTCGATCCACAGCTTTGTAATCCACTGGAAAATCTCCTTTTAGAGGCTTGTGTTGCCCTGAACACAAGGGGAACTTGTGTTCCCCTGAACTGAAGCTATCAGTTCCAAAACATACCTTGGACCATTCTGGCTGCAAAGAAAAACCTTCAGAGAAAGTACTAATGCCAGGCAAGGTGCCACACTCCCCAAAGATGCTAAAACAATAACTTCAGGCCTCGGGAATTGCCCTGTAAGTGTCATGGGACATCAGCCCAAAACTTTTATTCAGATTGCAATACCTATCTTGATGAAAAAGGGAAACCTAGTGGGAGACAAAAACTAATAAAGCAAAAGAAATTCAAAGAGGTGTTACTCCAAGCTGATCACACACCTCCATAGGTAAGTCTCTGAAAGCTGTGGTTACTATAGCTGATCTTTCTAAAATCAGTGAATCACACTCCTGCAGACACATCCATGTACAACCTTCTATTTTCTTCTCTATGTTGCATCTCTTTGCAGGGTTGTGAGATAAACATGAAAAAAATATTATGTAATGAGTAAAAAACTGTTCCCAAATCATTCCCTGTCATTCGTGAAGTTGTTTGGTCACTTTCAGCTGCAAAAGAAGCCACACCTTGCTCTGCCAGCTCAAAAGTCTAGAGCTATCAATCTAATGGAACATGGGCATTATCATATAGGACATTCAATTTATCACCCTTAAAACACTGCTGGTATTCCTAAATGGAGAGCTCGTAAGATTGAAATACAGGATTTTGACATGGTTACTTCCTCACAGAGCTTTCTGCCTTTCTGGAGATGGAAGCATAATCAGACTTAATCTACATTTGTTCAAAAGGAAACTGTTTATTCTTGTCAGAAAAATCAGAGAAAAGAAGACCTGAAGAAATATTAGAGTTGTAAAAGAGTTTGATCAACTGGAATGAGATAAGCTCTTCAGTCTGATGAAAAGTCTGGAAAAACAAGAGACAGTATGAAAACTAGGAAATTAAGAGTGAAAGGGGAATTCAGGCACAGTTATTTCAATCAAAAAGTAATAAGCATGAGAAATAAATTATTGCTAGGTGAAGCTATTGAAACAAATAAGAGGAATAAATTTAAAAGACAGCTAGACATCTTTATGGAGAGAGCAAAAATTTCTCATTTTTCCTATTTATATTTTTTGGGTTAGATCCAGGACTTAGTGTCTAAAAAAAAGGACCTAGGAGGACTTGAACTGCTTAAATTCAGAAATAAATCCAAAAAATCCCAGCTGACTACTGCAAATGCTAGAAACACCTGGGTTACATTGTGCCAAACATGTTGAGACCTAGAGCAGGGTCTCCATGTCCCCTAGGGCTGCGTCAGTCCATCCCAGGGCATGGTGCTGGCTCCCACCCCAGTCCAGATTTGAGCCAGTGGTCCCTAGGGGCCCTGATGCAAAGCATGATTTTGCAGCATACCAAATGCAAGGCAGGGCACCAGGTCCCACACAAAATACAGTAGAAGCTGCCACTTGACTTGAAAATTATGGAGGTGTAGTGCTAATCTGTGCTATCTTTGATATAGTGCTTTGATAATCCAACATCATAGGATGAATGTGGAGGATTCTGATACTTTTGCTTTTCTGGATGGGACTGAAATCTGAATGTCCTGAATGCAAGAGGAAAGGGTGAATCCCTTTTCTCCAAGAGGGGTTAATCGTGCAAAAGAGCTTTTCAGACTCACTCAACCAGAGACAAAGTAAGAAGTTTTCTGAATATATCCTACTATATTATATAGGAGGGCAGATGGGGAAAATTCCTATGCAGTGGTTGCTCTTTCTCAGGATTGTTGCTATTTTTTGTATCATACCATCTGGTTACATTATTTTTATTAGTCTCAGATGCTTCTATCCTGGCTGATAAAAATACTCTTATCACACTTACATGTTTTCAAAAAATCTAATTTCATTATCTCTTGAGCAGCTTCAAGCTGCCAGTGGAGGACACCACAGGGAGACTGTGGCTCACTATTTGGAAGATATGAGTGAACTGGGCAATGTAAGCCTCAGATCATAAATACATGTTGGGCTCTGACTAACATTCACAAGAGCCAAAAAGAGACTGGTATTGATTTCAGAAAATTTTAGGACATTTCAAGCTGTCTGCAAAATGTCCCCTTCTGCTCCCCCTACTCCCCACCCACTTAAATTGCAATCATATGTTATCAGAGTGACTCCAAACAGGCTATGACAAAAAACCATCTTGTCTTTCATTTAGGCTATCACCCACCACTCAGCTGTTGGGATAGGTTTTCATCTGGGTGCTGGGATTGCATGCACTGTGCATCTGCAGTGGAGCAGGAGGCAGAGAGGGGAAGGGAGGAGAGGCTGTGTGCAGCTCTGCAAGGCTGCCCAGGGCATTCCAGGGACACCCTCCTGACAGGCAAAGAGCTCCACATTCCTGACTTCCTGTGACTCAAATTATACTATGAAATCTCTGCAAGGCCACAAGTGGAAAGTGAAGTGCACAACTGGAGCTATTTTTCAATGAGACCCAGGTGCTGAGGGAGTTAAACCTCTCTAAGGTTTAAACTGATTTACATGCCACTTGCCTTAGTGCTCAAAAAAAAAAAAAAAAAGCACTTTGGCAAGATTAATACTGATAAGAAAGTATCCTGTTAAATTAGTACTGATAAGCACTCTGCACCGATTTTCTGAATTAACTCTGCATGACCCAAAAAAAAAAAAATCAACCTGCTCAGTGATGTAATTGTATTGTGCTTGGATCTCTCCAAGAAGACTTTCTCTTTTACATCTAGTTCAGAGGTCAAGTGAACACAGCTAATGCTGTGGAAAACAGGGCAAGAGGTAGGGTTGGAACAGGGCTGGCACCTGGCTGGGAAGGTGACTGGGTCATCATCTGGAGGTAGGTCTGGGGATGGCTTGACTGAAGGAAAAAGGCAGAAGCTGTTGAGAAACAGAGACTCATCTGGTAAAGCAGGTGGGCAAGCATTCCTGCCAAACTGCAGAACACAGCTATTTTTAAAGCACAGAAGGTTTTTATAATTTGGAGGAAAGATGAGAAATTCTCAAACACTCAACTTCCTTTTTGTTTCTTTTAAAGAATTTGTGATGCTTCTATATCTGAATTTCTGTTATAGAATCGTGAGTGATTGCTCATATGAAGATCAGAGCTTACATAAAGAATGCAGAGGCAAAAATCTGCTCATATCCAATCCTGGCTCTGAGACTGATACAAGCTTTGACCTTGAGCACACCACCTAACCTCAAAGGAACAACTTGATGATTCATTAGCTGGTCCTTGAGGAGTGCTTTGAACATGAAAAAGACTTTATAAATGGCAAATATTATTATGTCTTCTGGGACCTGGAAATTTTTCAATGTTTGTATATATAATCATTTAGAGAGGATTTGCTACATAAAAGAAACCGTAAATTTTGCTGAAAATTGCTTAAGTGAAGATAAGAACTGCCTTTCCCAACTGAGAGATTTTTCATCACAATCTTTCTCTCAGTTTCCATAAAGCCTTTACAGCATGAGTCAGGGATGACTGCTCTGCTTGTTTCAAAGGGAGCAGTTGCATTTGTCACCTGTTGGTCATCGAGTGCAAGGGTGAAGGAGAAGTTTTAAAGGGAATATGCTCCTGAGCTACACAGTGCAGGTCCACAGTGTGGGCTTGTTCCCAGCCAGGAGGTTAGATAGGCTGTGTGAGGTGCATTCCACAGAGACCCCAGACTGGCAAGAGGAATGCCAGTCAGCACTCACCAAAGCTACAGTGCCCTGTTGACAGCATATATTAAAGTAAGCAAGAGCATGGAGTCGTTGACTGTGAGAAGGTGGTCGGCTCCATAGTCTTCAAAGGAAGATTATGCTTTAGCATCATATTAGAGTTTCCCTCTTGAATCAGCTTTCAAAGAAGGCAGCTGCACAGAGCTGGTCTATGCTGTGTGTTGTAAAACAGATTTGTAGAAATGTATGAACAGGTTAGGTGGCATGATATTTTCAACAAAATGGGACTGAACTCTAATTCAGGAGGTGTCTCACCTTCATAGGTCCTGCCTTTCCCTGCATCATTTAAGTTTGTGACAGTGCTATTGACAGCAGCAGCATTAAGTTTGTGTGCAGATAAAAGAGAAGAATTGTCACAAAAAGGGTAATTATTTAGGGGTCACCTAATCCAGCAGTGAGCTGGGTGAGAGTGTGGCATCAGTTACCTTGCTGAGCCTGCATCCCTCTGACAAGAAAGATTGCAATGCTCTCAGAGGCAGAACTTCCTTGTGCAGCTTTTAAAGATCTATCAAAGACAAATCTGTTTGTGGACCATGTATTCTTAATGAATTTAGATGATTGTGGATACAGCATGCATGATATCTACAGGCTATGAGTGCCCAATGGACTTGAGCTTGCTGCTTCCATATAAATCAATTTCAGGCATGTTTTCACCTTAATCTCTGTGAAATTGGCTGGCTCAAATCCTATGTTCTCCACATAATCAAATTGCTAATTGAAATCAGTGAAGATTCTGACTAAGGACCACCTTGTTTGTCGTGTTACCTCTGCAACAGTCATGCACATTTGTGTGCATGAAATAAAGAAAGCAGAGTGTAAAGAAATGAAAATTACACAAGGACACTCAAGCGTACCAGGAACAGAAAAAAATAAAACTGTATATTCAAAAGGTGAGGACACTGAATGTTGCTTCTCAATGAGGCTTTTTCACTTTTTTGCTTGTCTGGCAATAGCTGATTTGCTATGAGTTCAAGAAACAGGGGAAGAAAAGTGAGAATTTTTAACATACTAGAATAAAATGCTCTGTTGAACATGTAAGGGTTTTGTTTCTCACACAGGTGGGAGTCCCTTCTGCCTCCAGAGAATCCACTCAGAAGTAGGACATCAGGACCTTCCAGTAAAGAGTTATCTGGGGATCAAGCTGGAAATGCAAAGCTGCAGTTAGGACAAGTAGGCATGTTCATGTTTGAATCTAAAGAAAACCTGAATTGCTGGCCAAAGTGGAAACAATCTAGAAACCTCTCATGAGGTTCTTCTGTTCTCTCTCATCTCACAGTATTTTCTTGTTGACCAACACCAGGAAAAACATCCTAACAAAGCAAAGTTTTTTCTGCTCCCCATATTGTCTGGAAGATTGTTTCTTTCCCATTAGGCACAATTACCAGCACTAGGGTAAGTTTTTGGGCTCCATACATCCCTATTCTCATCCCTACTCCCCAGATATCCAACAGGTAGTGAAGTGCTCTGCTGAGGAATGCTCTCAAGCAAGTACCTGCTCGGCACTTGGGCAGCTCCCAGAACCATGGCACTTTCAGCCTCTCCAAGGGACACGACTTATGGAATGAGAAGGACAGACACCCATAACAGAGTGAGGTTATCTCAACTCACCTCACCAGAAATGGGAATTTGTGGGAGAATCATGTTGTGCACAGCAGGATCTGTGAGTAATCCAGCATCTGGCACAAGCAAACAGTAATACCTGATCAGGTTGGATCAGGTAATTGAAGCATAAGAACATTTAATTATCTGCACTATCTTTAGAACATCCAAAGTATTTTTGTAATATTTCCTATTACCTCTGTAGCAAAGACGTCATTTTTCCATGTAAAAGATTTTAATTACATAAAATGCTCAATTAGAACCTTAATTTCCGTTCTAGACAATAAATACACCATGAAAATCACTGACTTGCTCTTAATTTCTCTAACAATCTTCTCAAACTTTTCAATAGATGCTCCCAGTTCTCTTCCCATTAAAAATGTCTATGGGGATATTGAACACCAGACTTACTACTACTGCTCTCTGCAGCTTTCTTTAAAGGAGAAAAACCCAGATCCTCTGCCAGGCCTTCCTTCCCTCAGCTTCTCCCTTAAATGTGTCTCCTGCAGACATCTTGGAGGACAGCCAGACTTCTGGTTGGAAAGGTCTATGCTATAGGAACTGATTTTGGCAGTCAAAAACTGGATATGTCATAGTGAAATTTGTATTAGAGCAAATCTAGTATAAAAGGAAAGCATCCACTGTGGACAAAGGTGGGATCATACAAAGCAGCCAAGGGTAGTAAGAGTGGGATAAGAAAATCTTGGATTTATAGAGGCAAGAAAGTGAACGGGGAAAGGAGAGGGGTCAGACAAGTAGAGAGCTAGGGGAGAACATGCTGGGTTTGAGGGCAGAGAGAGGGAGGATTGGGCAGCAGGGGCTCAGGGATCTGCCAGAATGGAGATGAATGTAGCAGGAAGAAGATCCAAGAGGGCTCCCAGGGGCTTGGGGGTGTGAAGTACATTTGGAGGCTGTGACTACAGCTCCTCGCTGTGGGGCAGAGAAGCCTTCATTCTCCCAAGAGTGGAAGTGTGGGACAGGCTAAATGACTTGGTGTGAAGATCCAGAATCCAGTGGCATATTTTTAAATAGGCAACTGTTTTGACCACACAGATACCGCCTTTTTTCAGTTGGTCTGGAATCTGGATTTTCGAGATCATACTCACTCTCTAAATCACTTTTGGCTGAAAATTTGCAATGGAATTAAAACCCATAGAAAACTCATCTTCACCCTTCTTCCACAAGCTGTTGTACTGTAGCTACAGTCACTCTAGAAATCTCTGGCCACACTGAATGCCTGCTGCCTGTGGCTTTCCTTAGAGCTCCAGCATGGGAGCTGTGTCACACCGATGTACTCTTGCAAAAGAAATCCCTCCAGCACTTTATCTTGTCCACACAGCACGATGCAACAGCATATACAGAAACCTGAACAAGCCTCGGCCCTCCTGCAGAGGCTCTTAAAGGAAAGCTGCCATTTTAGCAGCATCTTTTGCTTGTCTGCAGCATCCCAGCTCTCTGCAGAGCCATCATCCTGCTCAGGGGTTCGTGTGTAGTGAGCTAACAGTGCCTGCAGCTGGCTCGCAGGGCAGGAATCTCCGCACAGCGCTGCGCTGGGTGGGCAGATGTCCCTCCCTGCAGACAAAAGGCTGAGCTCAGGCTGCAGAGCCGGCAGTGCTGAGCTGCTCCAAGAGCCTGCATCCAGCTGCCAGCAGGGATAGTCACCACAGCCGGGGACACCGATGGAGAGGATGCCAGGGATGACAAGCAGAACCAGAGCACCTGTGATGGTCTCAGCAAGGCCAGGGTAAGGCCTGGTGGTGTGGGCAGTCACAACAGAGGATGGTTGAAAACAGAAACCTCTCCTTGTGAATGAATGTATGGCTTCTGTGAAAAAGTTCAAGGAAACAAAGGAAAAGCAATGAATCCTAGCTGAAGCTCTAGGCATTATTGTAACACTGTGTGTTATACCATTGCAAGCCCCTTGCTGTGCAAATCTGAGAGCAGTAGGCACCAATCTGTTTGGGGATGAAATTATAAATAAGCAGATAACCAGTACATGAATAAAACAAATTGAAACCACCCTGCATATCAAAGAAATCTGTGACAAGTGACATACTTTTACATGGGTGATTGGAAAAAGGAAAGAAAAATAAGCCAAAGAAATTTAAAATAACAAGATGTCAGGCAAGCTAGAGTTGAATGTAATAGGATTAAACACTTTCTTGATGTAATATCACTGCTTTCCCAGGACTTACACCTGAGACTGACTTGGCCCTCTTATTTAATTACATGCTGATAGACCATCATAAGACCTCATGGGAAATCTTGCAAGATCTTGTGACAGATATTAAATTAACATTTGCCTTCACCATAAATATAATCTGATCAAAAACATTTCATGTGTGCAAAGAAGTCAAGTTTGAAAAATAATGGTTCAGGCATGGAAAGAAATAATATCTATAAAATCAACCATTATGGAAGAAAAGATGATCAGAAGATCAGATACTTTTTTCTTTGAAAATGCAGAACAGAAGGGGTGATATGCTTGTAGACTTATCTCCTACACGGCACCAGAGTCTTACTGAAATGTGGATGCAGTTTCTCAATTATTTTAATGTGGGCTGCTATCCAAAGAACTGAGTGATATTGTCTGATCTTCTACAGCAAGCCAGTTGTTTCCACTTCCTCCCTTCTGCTTGCCCCAGGGTCTGTACAGCTGGAGCTGACCCAGCCTAAAGCACATCTTCTCTCTCAGGTATCTTCTGGGTTGCAGCCATTCCCACAGCTGATTCCCTGCATGGAGGCAGGAGAAAAGACATCACACGTGCCTTTTTTGGTGAAGCTGAGCTTCAGTACTTGTGTCAGGGTCCCATGGTGCTGTACCAGAGGATTGAAAAGACTTTTACCTGGAGAACTGTAAGACAAAGAGAATTACTTCAGAGGAAAAAAAAAAAGTGAAATCAGGACAAATAGGAGGTCCTAAGAGTTCCTCCTCTGCAATCTACCCATTAGGAGCATTTAAAGGTCCCAGAGCTGTTCCTTGCAGGCTCCCTGTTCCTTCCTTGCAAACCTTGTCAAGGCAAGGCAGCAGGGGGTACTCAAGGCTGTGTGGTTTCAGAGCTGCTGGCAAGCAGGTCTGAGTTGATTCCTGAATCCTAAACAGATGCCCCACCTTGCAAAGCACTCTCCTCGGCAGAGGTGAAAAGGACACAGGGAGAGGAGCGTGTTCTCTGTGGCAGCATTACTGGTGAAGCCCATCACCAGCAGTGGAAGGACAGAAGGGGTGACCTTTTAGGCATTTCTCTTCATTATTTTTGTTTTCTGTGAGTTTAATACTGGACAAATGCTAAACACTTGAGCCTTTATCTGAACTAGGCATTCAACCCTTTCAAGGTTTTCTCATCTATTGGGATATAACTCCTAACAATGGGGATATAACATTGACTTAGCTTCACCAAGAACAAACACATAAAATAAATAAAGGTGCTGCTGAGTTTCAGTTACAGCCTGGCCAGTTCCTAGTAGGAGGGCAGCAAAGATTTTCTACAGAGTAAGCAGTGAACCAAAAGAACCCTATTTTTTCTGATGTGTCATATGATTGCACAAATATCAACCTTATTGGAACTGTGTGTAAACAGAAGAAAAGGAAACAGGGAGGGAAAAGGGAATATTCAAGGACAGTGACTATGGAAAACAAATGGCAACTTCTTTTAAAACAGATGATGAACAAGTAGACAGCAAAAATGAGTAGACATAGCAAAACTGCTAAACCTGTAGTTTCATACTCTAGCATCAACTTCTCTTAAATGAGCCTGACTTTTTATTTATTTTTCATATTCTTGCATTGCTTCTTTATGATTGTTTCATTATGGAATATGTTCAATTAGACTTCCTGAAGACGTGAAGTGAGGACTCCAAAGGGGAGCCCAGTTAAAGTTTGGAAGAAAACTGTGTTTCTTTTCACTCCACACTGACAGCAACCATACAGTTTTTCTTCAAGATTTATTTCTGTGTAAAATAGAAGTCACCCACAATCCATATTTTCTTATAAACTGGAGAAGAGAAGTCAGAAATCTAGGATGGTTTCTGTACCTGGTAAAAGGAGTGCTATAGAGCAGCTCAAGTAGCTCCAATGAAAGGTAAATAAGGGGTTTTCATTATTTGCATGTATGCTGCCATAGCGATATAAATCACTGAATAGGGCCTGAATTGGAATTCTGAAGGCAGAAGTCTCAGCTGCAAGTCCAGAATATCTGATGGGATGGAGAAAATATATTTCCTTTGAATCATCTTAATATCATATTAATGTATTTGGCACATTTTTGAGAAACCTCTGGGTTTCAGTTTTGCTTGGTCCCAGAGGTCAGGCCAGGTGATGGCTTTCTGAGGCTTTGGAACATCCAGGTCATGCTTCTTCTGTCCTGTGTGGGAATTTGGAAGGGCACAGTTCAAAGCTCCCAAGCTTTAATACTCTGCCTGGAAATCACTCTGTCACAGCTTTGTTTTCAACATGCAGGTCTCATGTCACCTCCTCTAGGATGGAGAGCAGCACAAGGGCAGAAAAAGGCAAGTGAGACTCCCAGCATTTGTCCTCCAAGATTACAGTGTTATTTTCTCTGTTATGTGATGTTTGAGGTCTGGCCCAACTGACTCTACAAATAGTTGCCTTATCTGATTGAAAAAGGGAGGTTGAATTTGCTTTCAGGAGTTGTGTCAATCTTTCCCTGAGCTGTGCTGCACGATTTACCTCCTGGGAAATGACAAAAGAGCCATGTTCAGCTGCTCTCCTCCATGAGGAGGCACTCCTCAAAGGCAAAATGAACCAGGGAAAGGCTTTCCTTGAAGAAAGTGAAGACTTAGTGAGTAATTTCAGTTTTTAGACATGATCAAGTAACTAGGAAATTATTGACCATTGCTCCCTCTAGATTTCAGGATAAAATGATGGGACAACAAAACACAAAAAGGAAAGAAAATGATGTCTTTTTACAAAGACCTGAGTTAACTTGATCATGGTGGGTATCACATATTCACTATTCCTTACCATGAGTCTGCATGATCTCCCCCGAGATACCTTTTCAGGATGCTAGACACCATGAATGCAGATTTGGAGAGGAAGAAGGCAGTGAAAAAGTACATTAATATGATTTTTATGTGGCTCACTGTTGTATTAAGAGCAGAGAAATTTGGCAGAATATAGACCTCCATGTATTCCAGCTGGTCCTCAGAGATCAGACAGACTGGGTACAGCTGGATTAAATCCTTGTTAGAACCAAGTGGGCTCTGTAAGTCTGCTGACATTCAGTAAAGTCCCAGATGCATCAACTGTGTGGGTTACACTGTAAGTCTGGTCTCACCCACAGTCACAGGTTCATAACTAGTGCAGTTTACCTGTAACACTGTAACTCTGAACGAGCTCAATAAGAAATTTCAGGATCCAGATTCATGAAAAGGGTGGTGTATCAAATCAACAGGTTATAGATTTCTGTTAGATTAGCAGTGATAAATTCACAAGGCTTGCAAAATATAAGCATGTAGCACTATGTACAAGCGTTCCTGGGTATACTCCAATATACTTGGAGAAGCAAATCTTACAAAAGAGGCATCTCTGCTTTGGGGAGGAGAGAGAAGCAAGCCCAACACTGCATCTGCAAGGTGGTCATCTTCTCATCCTCTGCCAGGAAGGGTTTCAAATGCTGAATTTATACTTTTGGGAGAAGTGGAGGTGAGACTATTCAAATATTCTGTTACTGCTGCTATAAGCTGGGAGGGGTGGGAAGCCCCACCATATGTAATTGAGGGACATCAAGAGTTACAAAGAGAGGGATTATAGAGGTTGTGGGGTTGCTTCAAGGACAGAACAGAACAGTGACAGCTTCATATCACATCCTCTGCTACCTGGCCAGTGGCAGTGAAAATGCCCCCTAATGTATCATCCCCAGCACAGACCATCATGCCCATAGTAACCCCTTCACCACATATCTCATGGCTGTAGGTGTCATTCCTACACACTTATGGATGTTTCCTTGGCTGTAGGTGTGAGGTAAGATATGTCAAGTAAGATGGTGTTCAGGGAAATTTTGCTGTTCCTGGGAAAAAAAACTTTTAGTAGTCTTTTTACATAGTCTTTTATCCTTCCTTCCTGCACTTCGATTTTGAAATCAATTTTCCTGGTACATTTCTCATTGTCATGATTTCTATACTCACTTGTGGTTTTGCCAGTTGCAAAAGATTTTACTATCCAAAGTTTTCTACACCTTTTTGCCACACATATTCTTAATATATAAATAAAATGCTCTATCCTTTTAAGGCCTTAGGTTTTTTTTAATAGTTTTGTTTTATACATGTAATTTAAAGACCAGAACATTCTTTGTGCACATACTCACCATACAGGCTCGAAGTCTCCAAGTCTTTACACAGGAGAAATGCCAGAGTGTTTAAAAGAGTAATTTTCTTTAAGAAAACATAGAGTGGTCTTTCAGGGTTCCCATTTCAAGAAGGGTTTCCTTTGAAATCCTGAATACATACTAACACATGACTGGTGCCTGCCACATTGTTTTTGAACGTCTGCAAGAAGTATATAAACACAAAATATTGGAATTTTAGATCTGATTATAAACCCATTTTTACAGAAGGAAAATAAAAAAGCTGACAAAGAAATTTCAAGGTCAATAAGTCATTGTAAATTGTGTGTGTGGGCATTAGCACTGCTGACAGTGTGCAAAATGTATATCCTTGCCTCATGCCACAAGTCAGATCAGGGCTGCACCCTCTCTCCTGACTTCATGTTAAGGGTTACCTGTAAGAGTAAAAGCTACTTGAAAAAGCAGCAATGACCAATGACATCCATCAAAAGAGAGAATACTTTCTTGAATGATTAGACTGAGCCTCCGAAATGTCATTAATTATAAAACACGTTGAGCAAATTCATCTTTGAAAAAAATTGCTTTGACAAATGACATGATTACTTCTTATAATAATGTATGCTACATAAACCATATATTGTAGAAACTTTGCTATCAAACACAGTGATACACAAACTGTAAGAATTTCAGTCCTGTCCAGAGGTCAGTGTGCCTGTGACTGAAAATGTAGCCCTATTGCAGTAATAGGAATTTTAACATTGACTTCACTGGAAACATACCTTCCCTCATATATTTTCAGAGGTAATTGAGCCTAACATGATGAATAGACCATCTGTACAGTCATGAATCTTAGCCACAGAAAACATTTAGAACTAATAGGAAAGGGAGTTGTAGGACCTTTTTGAACTGAGCTCTACAGGGCTGGTATTTCACTGTCACAGGTAGTAAGAGAGGACTTGTGATATCTAGAAAGAACAGGTATGTTTAATAAAGGAAGTTGAAAAATACTCAGTTCTTCCTAGAAAGATTCAACACACTGGTAAAAAAGGAGCATGATTCAATCCCAATAAAGTGCTCTCAATATACATGTGTCTGTGTAGTTTGGCATGAATTATTGCACGGCTTTTCAAAAAAATACTGCAGATCTAGAAAAAAATCCCCATTTATTTACAATTCTAAATCAACAGATTATTTATCGACTATACAAATATAGGTGACTCCACAGAATATCAAGATGCAAATATCTGCAGGTTTTTATTCCTGTCATTCACTTCTTAATTTTATTTTCGCAATTATAAATATAATATTCAAACATTTATTTGACTTATGGTATTATCTTCCTCCTATCAGGTGCTTATATTTCTATAGGTTTTACTTTAGAATGTAATTTGGCTTTTGTCCATTTTTGTGAGGAACTTTTAATAGGACGATATTATTCTTACATACATGTTAAATATTAATCCAACCAGCACATAGTTTATGTTATCCCAAAATAGAACTTCCTGAAGGGAACTACTACAGTTTCTTCTGAGAGCATATTTTTTTCCTGACTTCTTCCAGTAAGGAAAAAAGTTTCTCATGAGCATGGTTTAAGAAAGTTTCCCTCATTCATAATCTTTTATTTTCCTTGTCTTGCCTTCTCTTTTTGTCCATCCTGAATAGTTATTGATCTGCTAACTAATATTGCTACCATTTGTTAATCCCTCCATGCAGGCAGGCAAGCTGGTTGTAGTTAGGAAAAAATTATCTGTTTCTCTTTCATGTCAAGACTCTTCATGTCCTTGTGGTGAGGCTCTTGGCTGCATCTCTGGAAGAAAGCAGGGCAGTACCCAAGTGGCTGCAGAAGAGCCCTCTGGAGCAGAGGCAGTGCAAGGCAGTCTTGGGCTTTACAAAACCCCGTGGCAAACAGGGGTTTATAAAAGGGGTTCTCTCAGACTGCAGTTGGAGAACACCTGGTAGGGAAAGCAGCTGTAGAAGACAAGGCTGACATGCCAGCAGGAAGGAATTGGTGATGTCACTGAATTACATGAACAAGCACGAAGGGGAGCACAGAAAAACAGCAAAGTGTCAAATATCTAGAGACATCCTAAAAGTGGCTGAAGGACCCCTGAGGGGTGGGAGAAGAGGGCCTGGAGCTTGGAAGCAGCAGGGGGAAATGAGGGCACTTGATGCCTCCTTTTGTGACTGGGAAAGAGACCCAACTCCATCTTCACCACCCATGCAGGGAAGGGATGCCAAGGGCAGTGCTGGCTCTGTGCTGGCTCAGGCCAAGTGCTGGGGCTGGTCATGGCACCCAGCACCCTCACAGGTGGTGCCCTTTCACACCATGCTGCTGCTTGCCATCCCCTCACAGCTCCTGACTGAGGGATTGCTACAGGGCCATCTCAAAGCAGAGAGTGCACCTGCATTGAAACGTTCATCCTTTGTCTCCTGGTCTGTGTCAGGCACTGGTAGAGCTGAGAGCTGTAGGATTGCTCCCACCTGGGAGCAAGGCTGTGGTTCAGGTTCAGCAGCTGCTCCATCCCCTTCTGCTGCCAAACCTCGGGCCTGTCCAACCATGTGCTGCACTGTACTGTGGGGAGCTCTAAATGTTTCCTTCCTTGTGGCTTCTGCCTCTCAGGTGTCCCACCCAAAATCAAAATGAAGTCACCATAAAACCCACCCTACAATAAGGAATCCTTTCCTCCCTATAGGGTCCACTTCTCCTGCTGGAGAAGGTAGTTACAGTGTGTGTACTACTGGATAACATTAAAGGGATATAACACCCCTTAACTTTGCAACCTTAGTTTTGTAGACTAAATCTGAACGTTGTTGGTTGCAGTGTATTTTTTTGTGAACCTGCTACATTTAAATATGGAGCTAGTAACTTAGAGAGCAGGGTAGATGTTTAGCAGTGCAGGGAAACATAACTGACACCTGCTTTATACAAACCTCACACTCTGTGTACAGGCAAAGTTACAAAGGAGGCATTTGTTGAGATCTTTGTTTTTATTACACAAACACTTGGACAGGAGAAAAAACTGCCTTGATGGGCTGATTTGGAAATATTTTTAAATATCCTGCAGGCATGTAAATTTTGGAAACTCCACAGCAAACAGTGGTTTCCGTATTAAACATACAGGAATCACTGTGTTTAAAAAAAATATGAAGGCTGTGATACAAATCAGCATGTGTCAGGAAGCTAAAAGTTAGGATGGTGCTAAAGCCTTTGTCTCAGCTTAGGTCCTGGTTGCTCAACACAATGCAGAGCACAACCCTCACTACGTCAGTCACCTAACAATGGATTTGCTCTCAAGTGTTTCTTGCTACCATGAGGGTTTGTGCCCCAACTTCAAAATTATAGAAGCAGATATTTCTGTGTTTATGCCTGTAAAATTTATCCCAATATTAAAATGGAAGTACAATTTGGTGGTATTATGTATGGAGATACATATCCTCCTGATAAGGTGGTATGTCGGTCATTTCTTAGAGTAACCAATTCAACCTCTTTGAACTTTTTGTAAACAGATGCTTGAATGCACCATGGAGCTGCTGTGGCTGAAATCCTACTGTAAATATTGTTTTCTCGCTGGAGAACATTGCTAGGTTTGCAGTCACAGCTAAGACGTTACTTGGCAATAAAATCGTGGTCTGAATTACACTCCAATGTCATTATATCATCTGCAACATCTGTAGTCAGGATATATTTGGCATTTCAAGGTTGGGAGGAGGGAGAAAGCATCCTCAATAACACAGCAGTGCTGGTGCTTGGGAAGTGCCACAGGGGAATTAGGTTGCCTCCAAACACAATGCTGCTTTCAAATGCTTATTGTGTGGTGGGGAATGGCCTCTGGAAATTATTCTTTTAGAAACAACAACACAAAACATCCCTGTTTTGGGGAAACTTAGGACAGTAATTACAGGATCCATGGAGAAGCACAAATAGCAAATCATAGTGGTACTGCTGAATGCAAGGGAGGAATGGTTTCAGGTCATGCACAACAAGTATACAAGGCTTCAGAGGGCCTTCAGGACAGAACTGGGATCATCTGCAGGAGGATAATTGTAGAAGAGGCTGTGCCTATCTTAGGCTAAAACAAAAACCCCATTCATCTTTTGGTATTCTGCCTCTGCACACACTGCTCGCTCCTGTCCTATGTCCGAATCAAAGGAGCTAAAATCCTGGTCCTGTTCTTTGGATTTATTGCTGCAGTGGGATTTCTTCCTCCTGCAGTCAGAGATAAGATTTTTATTTTTGCTTGAGGCTCTTAGATCATAAGGCTGACTTTGTGCTCATCATTCTGTGTCATTCATGCCTATTGCTCACTCCATCCTAATGAATAACAAGGAGAGTGACTTTAAGCCCAAGCCCACCACCATGACCATTCGTCGTTAGTGACTGCCATTAAGGTATATTGATTTTCTCTCCTGACTAGAGGAAAACAGTTATTATCATGCCATTTACTTCATTTTCCTGATGTCTATTTTGAGTGGCAGCTGCAATATACATTTTATAGGGCTCACTTCATTTTTGACCACTCTTAGCAAAGGCAGAATAGCAAAGCATATGCAAAGAAATAGGGGAAGGAATGAACTGTCAGACAGTGAAGATGAGAGACTCTCCCCGATCCTCAGCCATGCTGCCGTCAAAAAACAGCTTGATATATTCCAGATTTTTTAAGAAATTCATCTGTAATCCTTGGGGTAGAACATCTCTGCAAGCAGCTTGAGTCACCTAATCCGCATATGTTATGCTCTTGGTTTTCTAGGCTTACCAGAATTAAAAGCATATTTTATACATATTTTCTACTGAGCCCATTTATTTTTTTCCTTATAATGTTGCTTGGAAGATGCAAGCCTCCAAAGCTGAGAGAACTGGCAAAACATACCTACAGAGGTGCAAGGATGTTACAGCATGAAGCAGAGAAAATGAGGCTCTGGCATAATAGATAAGGGAGAAAATGAAGATGCTCCTTTCAATTAGGCATGCTTTTCAAATAATATTTAACGTTTTGCTGCTGGGTAAAATAGCTTAACTATTTCTGATGCTTGTTGACAGCTACAGAATTGGATGAATGGAGAACAATCTGCTTTCTCAAAGACACCTAGGTAAAAAGAAGATAAGAACCAGTGATACCTCCATTCTTCACAGCTATATTTTTTCAGCTGAGACATCAGGCTCTGGGGGATAAAGTAAATGCCAACTTGTTATTCATAAATGGATTACTAGGAAAGTTTTCTCACAATTTTTTTAATGAACAGCCATCTAGACTACCACCCTAGCCATGCAGCTTTAAGGACCTTGCCAATCCCAGCTACTTGCAACAGTCTCCTTCTCCCAGTGCTCACCTGCACAATGTTCAGCCTTACCTAGCAAATAAAAGCTAGAGCAAAACTCTCAAGTAATTGAAATATTAAATGGGAAGAATAGCATAGGAGTACTCCAGGATGCAATACAGTAGATCTCTTCCTAAAATATAACCATCCTTATTTATAATATTTTGAATAAGTGCTTCTCTAGGCCCTGTGTAGGGGAGGTCAGGGGTGGACATATCACAGCTGGCTTGCTGCAAAGCAGATTTTCCTAAGTCACCTCTGTGGTAACTCAGCCACATTGCTTCCTTTCTATTCCCAGTTACTTCTCTTACTCTTCAAATAAACTTCTTATGTACCTAGAGAACATTAGCAACCTCCCCTCATGCTTCTTATTTTGGACTAAATGTTACCAGGTCAGTCCTGAAGCAAACAGCTGGTCCTTCATGTTGGTCTCTGCCAGCTGTTCCTATCAGAGGGTCTCTTGCACTGTGGTATCTGACAGCCCTCCTGGTAATGAATTCAGCAGAGACCTGCTTATCTAGGAGCTGACATGCTGATCAGTTACTCACTGTTCTGCAAAGAGGAAAGTGGCTCTTTAGTATCTGTGTCCTGCTTTTCTCCTTTCCTCCAGACCGCAGAGTACTTGACCACCCTCTCGTTACTGTCCCTGCAGTCAGGGCTGAGGCAATTCATGTGGCACAGAGGGTGTGATTGATGCATTTGGGGTTATTCCATCACACACCTTTGCTGCCTGCACTGACCAGCCCCGAAGGGAGGGGCACTTTCTCTGCAAGCACCTTGTGGCAGTGCTATGAGGGACAGAGGTGCCTGCCTCGTGGGGAGGTGCCACCAGAAGAGCACTGCTGGGCAGCCCCGCTGTCTGTGAGCAACTGTGGCTCCCATGGGGAAAGATGGGGCATGAAGTTGCTGCCAGCAACCCACCACAACAGAGTCTTGCCAACTCTGTCCACAGAGATGCATCTGGGTGCAGAGACCTGCATTTTTGCTTTTGCAATGGTGTTAATGCAATCTCGATGACTGCCCGCATGGAGGAATCACAGAAACCAGGAAATTAAGATAGGCAGAGATATTGTTCTATATATGCATGTGTGTACGTGGTATTTGCATATTTCTCTCAATTTAGGGAGCTTAGTATCTTTAACGAGACCAACTTTACTCCAAACTAGTGGTGTTCTTAATCAGACAGTAACTGTGTTTTTTAACCTGAAGCTCCTTTATACTTATCACTTTCCCTTGTTTTGACACCATAGTAAATTAAAAATGAGAAGGAAAGATGGAAGTAGATATTTGAAATGCATTACCTTGAGTGTATCTTTTTCTCTCTGCAATCTTTCAAAAGTATCACTCTGAAGGTACACAGGGCAGCCAATAAGCTGAATGGCTGCTTAAAGTAGGAGTTAATGTTTGTGGGATTGTCAGAAACAGGCAGTGGCTCATAATGAAAAGACTTAGAGTTTGAGCTGCATTACAATCAGATGAATGGCCTCAAATGAAAAACAGGGCTGTGGAGCTGTGCAGTGTTGAGGGTAGTCTAAGTTCTGTGTTCCTATAGTTCTATTATTACCATATATTCTTAAGACTAATTCTAGTAGCATTAGTAATGATCTACCTTTTTTTGAATCAAATATCCCATATAACTGAATTAAAGCTAGATTTCTATCTTCTATGTGAATTATATATTTTTAAAAGAATTGTATTGAGGAGAGCCCAGCAATTTCATAATTATTATCTCTAGTGTACATAATATTTCTGTTATTAGGAATTCCTTTTCTCAGATTCATCCAATGTCTTCAAGTATTCAGTGTGTATCTTTCTCACATTTTAGTTCTATAAATGGACTGCTAATCTCTCAGCATACTCAATATTTTGAATTTTCAAATAAAACCCAATAGATTATATTGTACTGAGCCTCTTTCCTGCTAATGTAAGTATGTAAGTATTTGTGCATGAAGATTTGTTTGAGATTTCATGTTTGGTAAATACTCTTAGATGGGCCTTTGAAATCCATTTCCTTCATGCACAAAACACAAGCGTAATATTACAGTTATACACACAAATAAAATTGAGCAATAAATGTAGGAAATACTGCATACCCAAAGGTACATTGAGCTTTAGTGTCATTTACAGCAACTTTTTTTCAAGTGTGACTCAATAAATCTTGAGAGCATTTGCTGACTGAGAGGAAGCAGAGAAGCAGCATGTTTTTCTCTTTAGGGTGCTTTGGGGTGTCACTGGGTGGCTGGACACTGGCAAGTTTGGCGTCAGGGCCAGGCAATACTAATCCAAGGCTGGAACAGGGAAAGAGTGCATTTTTCCCTAACTCAGTAAGTTTCAACAGCCTGGAAGCTTCGCTATTATGATGCAATTTTCATTGATAGTCCTTTTTACCTCTAGCCATTTATTTTACTGGCAGAAGGATTTTTTCGCTCTGCCAGCAGAAGGTGAATTATGCAGAGATATGGTAACAGGACCTGCATTAAGAGAGTTTTTGAGCAACTCCCTTCATAGCAATCATTTTCACTCATGAGCTCTTATCATTCCTAGAATTCACCTGCACTTTCACTACTGCCTATTTTACCAGTGGATCTGAGTCAGGACTCGAGCTCTTTGGGCCATCTCTGCCAAGAGTAGAGCAGCAGGAAGTCCTGCACACCTCAGGGCTGAACATCCCTGTGCAGCCACCTGTCCACAGCTGCTGCAGAGACAACCCCTGGAAGCTCAGCTCTGAAATCAGTTAAGTCATCAAGTGAAGCTCTCTAATTTGGGCCTATGGATCGCAGTGCTTGCTTTGTTAGGTGATGGAAGGTATTCCAAATTGCTGGGACTCCAGCACTGAAGGTTCTCTGGCTGAAAGACAGTCTATTATTTAAGCTTTATGGCTTAATATACAGCTATACTGTTTTGGAGAGATGAAATTGCATTTTCTTCACAGTCTCATGCTTTGGTGGGCTTCGTGTCTGTTCAAGTTTGGTCAGTGCAGTGCTGGAGTTCTGAGAGGTTACACTTGTAGATAAGCCTAAAGAAGTAAGCATGCATTCTTCTTCCCCTTGCACACATCTTTTTTTAACTTTTCTCCTTCCAGCCTATCAGACAGGGCAACCAAGAATCCAGCTTTACCATCTCATTTGATTGTACTCAGTTTGCAAATGTGTCTGTGCTTTCAAAGCAGCAGTCAGTGAAGGCCAATATATAATGAAAAACTGCTGTCTCTGGGTCAGCCCCCTCCAGGTGTGTGAGGTAAGCAAACATCTACTGGTGTTTTACTTGAGGTAGCCTGAAGAGCCAAGAGGAGGCAGGATGTGTTTCAGGATGGCATTTGTTTCTGTTTTCCAGGACTTGCAGCCCTTGTGGAGTCCCCCAGGGCAGAAGGCTCACTTCAGTACAGACAGTGCATGAAAGGATGCAGAACTGATAACACCAACAGCAGTGTGGAGGAACAAGCAAGCCATGCCAGCATAGCAACTTCACTGCACATATCTATTGTCTTTGGAGGCTCTTGCCCTGGCAGACTGTGCCATGGTTCTTCAGGGGCTCCTTAGGAGTGCAAAGACCATAAGGAGTAGCACTGCTCTGTTTCCAAAGTTCCTTGCCCAGTGCATCTATGATGGCTGTATTCTTTGGCTTGTGGGGGTGTGTCTTCACCTTTCTCCAGAAATGGTGGGAGCTGGAGGCAGAAGGCTGCATTACCAGTAACCCGCTGAGTCTAATGAGGTGCATAATCAAGCATCTGGAATCCCATGTTCAGTGTGTAATTTCAAACAGAATTTGGTATGCTGTAGGAAAACAAAACAGAAAACTCCTCCCACTGAAGAAACAAATACATGGACGATCCCCCCTTTTCCCACTCCTTGGGACCAGGTCCAGAGTCAAATTCCACTTCTCCGCCCAAGAAAATATCACAGCTCCTCCCTGCTTGGCTATTCACCTTCTTGATTGTTGTTCATGAACATGTTGTTCTCCTTCACCAAGTTCCCAGTATTTCTACAGGCATATTTCCATTCCAGTATCCTCTTCCAGGCATCAGGTTTGGGTATATGATCCTGACATGAGATTTTCTGTGGAAGTAGTGAGCATCTATGCTCTTTGAGTATTTCTGTTCTTTGCTCAGTGGCTCTGTGAACTGGCACTTTTGACCACGCTGGAGCTGGGACCAGTGGCTTTGCTGAGTTTAAACCTTTATTCCACAGTGCTCCTGTCCCTCATTTTGCAATGGCAGACTGCAGTTTCATCTATGCCCAACTCCAGAGTGCTTTTTTCTTCAATAGTCAGTCCCGGCAGTAGCAGATGACACTGCAAAGTGTCAGCACACTGAGCAGAAAAGCAAAGTATGGCCACGGCTGTGCACACAGTACCTTGCTGCTTTCACATCTCTCCTGCTTGCTTTCTGAGTCACAGCACTCTGCTTAAATGGAAATAAAAAGCACTAACAGGAGTCAAGCCAGCAGAGGCAGGTTGGCTGCAGCACAATGCCTATCCTCAGCACTGCCTCACGGATCAACAAAAGCACCAGGCAAGCTCCAGCTGCAGATGCTTCACCCTTATCAAGGAAGTGCACAGCAAGAAGCACTTTATTTAATTTTCCAGATGCAGGGATTAATTTGAATTTTGCAAAGCACTTTGCCTGGTCCAATGGAGTACTCCACAGGTGGAGAGTATGGAAGTGGAATAAATAAAACACACCAAGTACTTTTTCTTAAACGGGGTCATTTCTCTGATCACAACCACATCACTCCTTTACACTGATTGTCTGCTTGGCAAGGCAAACACATTCCTCTCTCACATGCTCTGCACTCACTTTGTCCCTCCTGCTAAGCCTCTGGTGCAGAGAGCAAACCATAAACCATCCTGTGTCTGCTGGAATTCAGATGCCTCAGCTTAGTGACTGGTGCAGAAAATGGAATGAGCACCTTGTAGCTCACAGGCATTCAGGGTCAGCAAGCTGCCAATTCACTGTCTTTGGAGAGCAGAACACCATGGCTGTCTGGTAGGGAAGAGCAGACATAATTGCAGGAAGTCAGCTAATTCATGCAAAATGAAGCTAATCATTAATGGTGGGGTACACAGCCATTCTTCTGCAGTGCTGAACAAGTGCTTCTAAGCCGTGTTTCAAGGCTAACATGAAACAAGATATGTGGTTGAGTAGTTGGAGCAGAAAGAGTCTCACTGGGTGAGCTGATTTCCATTCCCTCCCTTGCCCCTACTCCTTCAGCAGAAGCAAGTCTCCCCTCTCAGGCTGTCAGGAGAGTGTCACTGGTTACTGATAAGCATGTTGATATTAACAGCAGAAATTCAAAATCTGGCTGAGGTTTCTGCTCACTAGATATTACTGCAATTCAACTCCTCTGTGCCTGTGTTTGTCCCAGAGAGTGAGAAACTCAGAGACCTGACTCTGAACAGGAATACTGCCACCCTGATCCCAGGTGCAATCTATCTATTCTTGTTATGAGTGATAAAGATACAGAAAAAGGGTACAACTGAAAGGTGAGAGATCCAGAGTATGATCTAGCTTTGCCCCAACACATTTCAGTCCTGCTTTATCCTCTACTTCCCTTCTTCAATTGTTACAAGCACAGTTCAGCATGGGAAGCTGCTGCATGGGAGAGATGTTTCCTTCTGACTAATTCCCATTTCCCAGCAATACTGTTCAGAAGAAGAGCTTGGCAAAAGAAGACTGCAAAGACCAAAACAGTCCTCAGCATAGCAGGTTCTTGGTGAGGGAGCAGGGAATAACAGGGACAATCATTAACATAAGAAGGGATGAGGTTTGGACACTTACACAAAGATTAAAACCTTGTATCTCATCTGAATGTCTCAACATCCCACATGATACTATAAGCAGCTCAGCTCTCCATACATGTTTGTGCCAGTGTATGTTTCATTCATATTCAGTTTGGGTTTTAGGGGTTTTCTGTTTTCTTTCATGGGAAAAAAATCCTAAAATTAAATTTTCACTTGGCATTTGCATTAACAAGCACCTGGCACCAACACAACAACTATGCTGAAAGACACTGATATTAAAGTCATGAACAAGTAGAACATGAGAGTGCCTTTCTGCTGGGTGCCTTGCTTATAAAACCATATGAATACTTCCTGAAGAATAAATTACCTAGCCAATTTCCTCCGTTTTCCTGTTTGTAAATTGCTTCTAAGTAGCTCATGTTTCTCTTGAATGCACTTTTGGTAAATACATCAGGCTATGGACAAGCAGTTTATTGTGACTGCTTGGTGTTTAAGACTCAAGTTGGTTTCAATAATTTTAATTTTATACAAAAGCTATTTCTATTTTCTGGATGGATAAAAGTACCACAGAGCTGGTTTCTAGTGTGAAAACTCATTCCTAGCAATGCCATATTTGTGTGTGACTATTTAATAATTTTCATTTAAAATAATTTCCTCCATAAAATAATTCTGTCTTAAGGAGTCCAGTGACCCGAGTTTAAAGGCTGTGCAAGCTCCAGTAAACAGTAGATGAAGCTCCCTTGGAGATTCAGGAATGTCTGTTTATCACCAAATCTGTACATTGATCTTCCTGGCCTCTTTGGAGCCACTTCAGTGCTCTGTGTAGCTCTCAGGAGCCTCAGTCCAAAGCATGAGTGACACCAGGCCAGAGCAAACTAAAGGCTGGGACAAAGGCCACACATCTCTGGGGCTGGAAGGAGAGTGGGGAGGATATGGTTCCCATGAAGATGGCTAAACCAGACCTTTCACATTCACAGACTATCCCAGCCCACTGAGAACCTTTGCTGTGCTATTTGGAAAGGATCTTGGAAAGCAGTGGAAAGCAGCCTTACTGCTTTCAGTAAGACCTGACCCATGCAGGCTCACAGCAGATCCTCTCCTGCGTTGCTCTCCCAGGTGTTTACAGAAGAGATCAGTGAGGATATATCCTCAGCTCTCTCCTGCAGAGATTGTTTTCTCTTCCCTACCTTTCTAATCAGACAAAGCAACAGCTCCAGCTGCCCCAAGGTGCCTGAGGACACACTGCTCTGACAGAAGATATTGAATGGGGCTCTTTCATGGCTGAATAGGAAGACCAGAAAAGCTCCCTTTAAAATGTATCCTGTGTGGTGTAGGTGCCCTTGTGCCATACAGCTCAACCTCCTTCACAAACCTCAGACAGGCATTACAGTACAAGAAGAGCCTGCTAATTAGTAGACACTGCAGCTGCAAGTGCTCCTGTCGTTGCCCTTGCTGACCTGGCCCATTTACACACACAGCACGTTTAACACCACAGACCTGAGCTGCCCCAGCAAGCAGTGCCAGGTCCTGATCCACTGGAGGATGTTCCCCAGTGATGTGCCTGCTCCCTTATCCTACAGGGTACTTGTGACAGCACTGCAATGTGGAGCTTGGGACTTTCAACCAGCCACCTGGGGTAGGACAAGATTTTCTCTGGTGTTCACATGAGGAGATGTAACTGCAGCAGTTGGACATAAACTGATCTGCAGCTTCAGATTCTCACCAGAGGCACTCAGAGGTTTTAGTGCTATTTTAACAATAAGCATCTAAGATGTTGAAATATTTGCTATTTCATGTAGCTTTTTTGGAAAGCAAATTTTTATGGTGTTGAAAAATATACAAGTTCTAACAATGTCTAATCCAGTCATCCCCAAAACTTGTTAAACACAGCAACCAATGTTCAAGAATATTTAACTAGAATGTAAGACTATTCCTTTGAATAAATACTGAAGTGGTTTTATTGGCATTCGTTAAGCCACTCAGCTGCATTCCACAAACATTTGTGTTTACCAGAATGCTTGTAAAAAAGAAAAAATGTTGTAAACATTCAAGTGAATATGGATTTATACAAAAACTTTTGCCTTCAGAATATTAAAGTAGCTGCCTTAAAATGTCTCCCTTGATTTAGAAGGTATTCGCTGAGGGAAGAAAAATACTGTATAACACTAATCATCAGTGGTAAAAAAAAATATAAATAACCTTTGGTGTACTTATTCTGGATTTATAGACATTTGCTGAAACCAGATCTGAGCTTTTATTTTTACAAGCCTCTGTCTTTTTATCTAGAATGGCTTTCAGAGAAAACTCTTTGAATCAAGTTCTGTTGTGTTTGTTTGTTCTGTGCTTTATAAAACTGTTGAGAATGATTTAATCTGTGCATGATCATGGGACTGAAGATAATGTAATAATAAGACTTACTAAAATCAAATCAAAGAAAATTATGTTATACTGTAAAGTCCGGAAAAAATGCTACTTTATCTCAGAAAATGTCTCATTTTCAGTGACGTTTGCCAGGATGGCAAGTATAGACTGATGTGGTGTGTGGACTTGCATTATTTGCAGCCTCAGCACTTGTCCCTGCACTTTTTCTATGGGTCCTTGGGTCACCCTAAAGCCTCTGGCCTCTGGGTCACCCTACTTTTACCCTACTGTGATCCCTTCCAGACTGGGTCAACTGTCTGGGAAGCTCACATCTTCCAGGAGCTGTAGCTGCAGGACATCTCAGCATTGCTGACTTCCTCAAAAACTGGAGACATATTTTCTAGCCTTTAAGGTATGAAACCAAGATGTCAAAATCTCTGCAAGTCATAGTCCTTCCAGTGGAAAAAACCCCACCCAAAAGAGCAGAGAGCCACAGAAACTATTGCACTTCATGGTGTGGTATCTAGTCACCCTTGTGGCAAGGAATCAGCTGTCCAAAAAGCTCTGGGAGAATAAGGTCAAGCTGCCAGTGGCTGACCTGGGTTAGATGAGGCTCCATCAACAGATTCAAACTGCTGGGCAACAGCAGAAGAGCCCTTAGAAATGGGGGTGCAGGCCAGGAATCCCTAGAAGAAAGTTGTCTCCATTTCCTTAATGAAATACGGGCCAAATATTTCCAGCACAATCAGCACCTGAAACACTTGTTCCACAGGAAATTTTAAAATTTCTTAGGATGAATTTTCTCAATTTGGAATAAAGTTTTTCATTCTGTCAGAGTTTCTTATTAAATGTGGGTATCTCAGTTTGAATCCAAATATTCATTTAACAAGCAACTCTGAAAAACAATACCTGCCCTTTCTTCCTTTTCCCAAATTTCCTTACTCTTGTCTATGACCACAGACAAAATGGTCAATATTATGCCTCTGCTCCACTACTAATTTTATTGTCTCTCTTTGTGGTAATGGTATCACAATGTGAAGAAGGGATTACATAGCAGATTCTGAGATTTTGGCATGAGACACCTCCAAGTGACTTTACAGCACCTTGAAGAAAGTAGCTTATGAGCTTGACTGCAATGAAACTGCAGAAAACTGCAGGTTTTCTTCAGATGACAGACTACAGATTCTGGCTTCCTCCATGAGAACTGAGAGCACTTGGCCATGAAGTATATAAAATTTCCACAAGTATTAAATTTTCTTATCTTTACAGGCCAAGATACTTGACAACACGCTGAAGTGTAACATTTAACCCAGGCTCCTTTCCTGGAAAAGTGGGAAAGAGGAACTGTGGAGGGAAATCTGCAAGAATTTTCTTGTTCAAACACTGGGAGGAGAATAATTGCTCAAATCAGTCATCTTTAGAGAGATGCAGCATGTGCCTAGGCTGTAGCTGGTCAGATGTACTCTCTGGTCCATGAAAATTCCAAATCCAGAGTTCACCTTCTACATTTTAGGCGTGTTAATCACCAAGGGAGATGCTGAAGAAATGGATTCTCTGATCCTGAAGACCAGGAGCTGGAATAAATTGCTGCACTATGCCCACTGGAAAAACACCCTGGATTGAATTGGAACTAAACTGTCTTCCTGTCTTTCCTGCACAGGTCATTGCCTTTGCTTTTGAAAAGACAATTAGTGTAGAGAGTCAGTCACCACAGCGAAAGAAACCTACAAAACAGAACTCTTTTCCTTGAGTTAGAGACTTTCAATCCCTTTGTCAAAGCACTTGCAATTCTCATTTCAAAGTCATGGAAATAATAACTAATACCGAGTAAAAATAATTAGATATATTTATCAAAAGTTAGAAAATGTGATAAATAGCCAGTGGCAATGATATTTCTGATTACCTAACTGTGCCAGAGCAGGCAGTTAACAAAGCACAGTTACTATTCCAGATTTCACACTCCCAAGTGAAAACTGTAGCAAATACAAAACGGGTCAGTGATACAAAGATAATACATTACAAATTTTCTTCAGAGAACTTTTAAATCACATCCTGTGGCATGTGACTGCATCCATGTATTCTTTAGTGGCTACTACACGAAGTCAGTCAGGAGGCTAAGAAAAAACTCTGCTCTTAACCTCAAGCCATTAACACTTGCTTGATGAACTGAATCATGAGGGTTGGTTGTGCTTCGGTGAGCTGTAAACAAAACCCCTTGTGTAAATATTCACCCAGATAAGAAGTAAATTCACTGTGGCTGAATTTCTGCCGTTTCCACCCACTCAAGTGTGCTACTGCCTTTCAGCCACTGCATTTCAGGGTCACCTAAAATGAATATTAAACTTGAAAATAGGTGGTGTTCCACAGACAATAAGCAGTAACCTTTGTAAAGGTATTGTTCTATCTGACCAAAGATTTGGTGAAAACTAGTCAAATTATATGGTATGTCACAGCATGGAAAGCAGGACACTGAATATGGCAAGTTACAAGGCATTTTTCTGTCTGGTAACAGTGCTCAGCAAACCAATCCTATCTGTACTTATCACCACAGTGTCTGTGCACATGGCCTCCATGGGCAAATCCTGCTGGGAAGTCTGAGCAAAGCAACCAGTGAAGCAACAAAAGATGTTTCTCATGAGAGAATAGAAATTATCTGTTTTGCTGGCAGTCAGCTATTTCTGATGGAAATCCTGGTAGGACCAAATCTTTGAAAAAGATTTGGCTGCACAAGAGGGGAAGATGCTTTTCAGCATCTCTGGGAAGAAGTCTGCATGGAAGGAACCACAAAGATGGATATAAGACTGTTCCTACAGATTAAAACCATTGTCTCAAGCATCTCAATACCTTTTCTACACTTGTTAAATAATGCATAAGAATTGCCAACAGCACTGGGAACAGAAGAGCATCCCACCCTGCAAGCTGTCAGCTGCACACTGTATATGTTAGGAGAAGTAGTGTGGGATCAAGAGCTGTTGATCTGCTCTCCTCACATTAAATGCTCTGCTCCTTTTACACATTAAATGCTTTGATTTCCTAATTGGGTTAGGAATGATATGGCTGTCAGCTAAAGCATGGGACTTTGCCATTGAATTTCCCATCTTCTCATTTTTAACAGTATCTTGAACTACTCTTGCTTTCAATGGGAAAAATAACTTACTGGCAAATTTAAGGAAGACTGAAAGTTAAAAAAATAAAAATCACACAAATAACCACCTACATTTATGTATTTCTGCTAGTTATTTGCATTACTGTAATATGAAAGGATAGGAAAAGAAGGAAGCAATGGTTGGTTTAATCTAAACTCCCCTTACATCATAACAAGGTTAATCAAAAGACCTCAGTAGAAATTCCCTCTATAGTCTGCCCTTATTACCATTTTAGGGTTACTCTCCAGGAGTTCTGCTGTGGTTTTCATCCTTACTCAGAGGCAGCAGTTTTTTCTGTCTCTATGTACAGTACCACTTTATAGATTGAGGATGTAAACAGAATTATGTACTAGAGAGAGTAGATCATTATTTTTAATACATTTCCACTAAATGCATCTCAATTCTTATACCATTTTGATTTCACTCACAATTTTCTGTCTGCTAATTCCTGATTGTATCAGGATTATGTCCTTTTCCATTTCATTATTTTCTCCTATTTCTTTAACTTTTCTTTTGACCCTTCATTCCTTCTTGACTCCCTTGTATTTCAGTTGTGTGCCACGATCTTCTTCTGCGCCTAGTTCCTTTCATTCCACTCTCCTTTATTAGCTTTTCCTCTGCTTCTTCATGTTGTCCTCTTCTTTGTGCTCACAACCTTCACTTCTTAGTAAATTGCCACACTGGCACGAATTACTGGGGAAGATTAGAGATGTATGTCCTTCGAGGATAGTGGGATTTGTCAACAGTCAGGTCTATGAATGAAATCCAGTTTTTATTCAGAAAAAAAAAGCAAAAAACAAAAAAACAAACAAACAAACAAAAAAGAAAGAAAAAAAACCACACAAAAAACTCACAAAAGGAAAACAAACAGCAAACAAACAAACCCCAAAAAACCAACCAAAAAAAAAAAAAAAACCACAAAAAAACCCCCCCACTTACCTGAAATGTTAGAAAAGAGAGAACTATTTGAAGACTGGAAGTCATCTTAGGAGTCAAGGTAATAGGCTCTACTTTGGCTCTACTGCAGTCTTGATGAGTGACCTTGAGCAAATTACCCAACCTACATGTGCCAGGATGAGCAATTTACCTACTTGCTAAAATTACCATAACAATATTTCTGTCTTAGGAGTGCTGCAAAGTTTAATTAAGCTTGGTAAGCACTCCAACATTCTTCATTTAGTAAAATTACCGTCATTAGGCATTAACCCACCATGACATTTTTCAGGCAGTAGGTGTCTTATCTCCTCTGTTCTAGACTTGAATATGACAGTATACTTCAGCTACATTTAGCCAATAATTAAATGGTTTTGGAAAATATATTAATGAAAGCTGGAATTACAGCAATTTCTTGAAATCTCTGAAATACCTTTGAATATGACAAAAACCCTGAACAGACGTGCAGCTGCAAAACTCACACATCTCTTCTCCATAACACAAATTCCTCAGCCGACTGCATACATCTGCCTTCAACCCACCTTTCCATAGCACAGGACATGCCTCTCCAAGAGGCTCAGATGTTGCTTAATTGCTGACACCAATAAATTGGGTGACTCCACATGGAAAAGGCTGCTCTGAGACAAACTTGTCCTGTGTAACCTCTCCAGAAATTCCTCCGACCGTGATGAGATGCCTCAGTCTCCACAGCACACCTGTGCCACTTTTTCATGATGGAGTGTCACCCCAGCAGCAAGAAGGCAGCCAGCAGCCTGCCACACGCACTCCAGAGGGCACGACAGCAGGTCATGGGGCTGTGTCAGCCAGGCTGGCTGCGGTGGCCAGCAGCCCCCAGCTCTGGCTGTGTAGCTCTTTTGTCAGTAATATTATAATATAATGAGCAAAATTATAATCACCTTTGATTTCATGTGAGAGTCAGGATAGTGGCAGCACTTTGAAATTAAGCTTGATTTCCACACTTTGTCTTGTATAAGCACTTATTCACAGTAATTTAACTACATACATCAGAGGGAGGACTAGATTTTAACACAGCTTTGCACAAGGGTTTTGCACAAATGAAATCCAGTAAATTATTTTTATCAGAAGTGGATACACCTCTTTTGATTTATTTCTGGTACAAATACAGACTGACATTTTGTTCATAACTAAACCCCATCCCTGAAGACATTTCCAAGTTACTTCTGTCTTCAAAGATCTGGATAAGATCTCATTTTTGAGACTCTCGGCTGACACGGTTTTCTTACAAATCCCTCATCCCTGAAAAGGGAAGCTAAAGCCTACTTCTCCTATGCATCTCAAAGGGAAATTCAGTACCTTTTTGTCTGACTGTTTATCATTTCTTGCAAATGCTCAAATCCATTTCCTTTGGAAAAGTTTTTCTTTGTATGACAGGCATACAAATAGGTTTTATTATAGTGCTCTATTCACTGCTGCAGCTTAGCCTGGAGATAAAAAGGAATTCATTTTCTAGATTTTTCCCAAATGTCAGCTCTCTATTATCAGAGTTCTTAACTCAAGAAGAATGGGCAAATGAAAAAAAATATGAACCAATATATCATATCTGACTTCATGTTAGTGACCATGAGCTGGAATTTACCCCCCAGTGAACTGAATCAAAGTAGAATCAGGATTGCAAGATTAGGCAGAAAAGCACAGAGTCATCTGAATTTCAATAATAGTAACTTAGACCCTGCAATATTTTAAATATTAATGGTGACCTCTGCTTACTGACTTAACCATACTGCTGTGTATGCCCCAAAGGTCAGAAAAATTGGATTTTCTTTTCCCTCTTATTTTTTATCTTTAGCAGTCTTTGATAGGTATATTCAAGATATAAAAATTAAAAAAAAAAAATTTAAAAAAACCAAAAAAAAAAACAAAAAAACCCCAAACAAAAAACAAAAAAACCCCAAACAAAAAACAAAAAAACCCCAAACAAAAAACAAAAAAACCCCAAACAAAAAACAAAAAAAACCCCCAAAAAAAAAAAAAAACCAAAAACACCACAAACAAACACAAACACAAACACAAGCACCTCAATCCAAAAAATTAACTTTATTACACTAGGACATTTCCACCCCTGTAAAGCAAAGCAGCTTCTCATGACAGTAAAGAATAAGTACATCATAATCTCCTGATTGCTCTTTCCAATTGTTTTTTTGCTGAGACTTGAAGAAAACCAGTCAGTGCAGGAGCCTTTTCAGACATGATTGCTGTAACTGCTCTTGCCACCTTGGCCCTTACCTGTCATTGTATGATTTGGTTTTGTAGGACTATTATTCAGCCCTGTACAATTAGAACCAGATCCCAACTTATGGCTTCTTTCATGGAGGGTAGCCACGATGGCCTCTCCTACCCTATCCTATCCTATCCTATCCTATCCTATCCTATCCTATCCTATCCTATCCTATCCTACCCAGTGGGCATTCCTGCTATGGAAAATCTATTCCCACTTTCCAAATTTTCCAAATTTTTCTTTGCAGTAGTTTGCCCATAGCTCAAGATACTTCTTCAAATTGTGCTGACTGGGAGGTCTTCCAGCAGTATGATTTGTGGCACCAGAGTGGTTTAGATGTGTCAGCAGCTGCAGAGGTTGTGCTGATTATCAGAGATAGATAGAAGATGGGTAGAGAGCTTCACAGTCAATCAAAGTCGAGGTAAATACATTCAGAAACAGAGTAGCAAAAACAAAGCACTACCTTAGGATTCATACTGCCTGCTCCTTCCCTCCCTGTGTCTCATCTTCAAGAGCTGGACTGAGGAAGTAAGAAGTGACTCCAGCTGCAGTGAAGGCACAACATTTAACTCATGGCTCTGTTGATCCAGGTGTGGACTGGATGATTATGCAGGCTGGGCAGCTCACAGGTTCTGCTCTCAAAAGGAAGCTTAACCCTTATCTTGTTAAACAATTGCATGCATTGCTGTCTTTCAGCACAAAGGAGATCTAAAATGACACTCCCAGGAACCCCTTTGTTTTCATCTCACTACTGAGCTCCAGAGAAATTGCTTCAACTACAAGCTTAGTGTGAGTTTAATTGACTGTAATGGACGTGATGTACACAAAGCCCTGGTCCTCACAGGGGACTTCAATCACCCCAATATCTCTTGAAAGGACAGCACAGCAAGGCACAGGCAAGCCAGGGTTCCTGGAATGCATCCATGATAACTTCCTTCTCCAAGTGGTAGGGAAGCCAATGAGGAGAGGTGCTGTGCTGGACCTTGTTCTCACCAGCCAGGAGGTGCTAGTGGAGAATGTGAAGCTCCAGGGCAGCCCTGGCTGCAGTGACCATCAAATGGGGGATCCTCAGATCCTTAGGGCTGTGAGGAGGGTGCACAGCAATCTCACTACCCTGGACTTCTGGAGAGAAGACTGGCATCTTCAGAGATCTGCTTGTTAGAGTACCATGGGATACAGTCCTGGAGGGAAGAGGGGCCCAAGAAAGATGGTTAATATTCAAGGATCACCTGCTCTAAGCCCAGGAGTAAGCTTCCCAACAAAGAGGAAGGTGAAAATAACAGGAAGCCTATGTGGATGAGCAAGAAGTTCCTGGACAAAACTCAAACATGAAAAGAAAGTCTGCAGAGGGTAGAAGTAAGAACAGGCAACTTGGAAGGAATATAAAGAAATTGTCTGAGCAGTCAGGGATCAGGTTAGGAAAATTAAATACCTGATAGAATTAAATTTGGCCAGGGATATCAAGCTTCTGTAGGTATGTAGTCAATAAAACAAAAACTAGGGAAAATGTCTGTCTTTTTTTCATGTTCAGTGAGCTAGAAGAAGTTTATCAAGTATTTTATGTTTTCTGACAAAAAAATACCCAGAAATTTGCTTTTAAAATGTATTTTGTTTCTGTTGCCTTTGGTACTGAATCATTAGAGCTGAAGTAATACTCGTTTTATTATGAGGAACCTATGAAGTTCCTGCATGTCCTTTAAGCTATTTGTGTCCTTTAGCTTCTCTTTCCTCTAAGGATCAGAAATTAGGAAGCAGCACTCCCAGAGGCTCACAGGTATAGGTGGAAGTTGTTCCACACAGGCATTGTCCTGTTTTGCAAGATCCTGATGGCATGGCAGCCCCGGAAAAGGGCAGGAGGTGCCTCCACATACTTGGAGACACAGATGACTAAACAGGCTGAAAGAACCCGAGAACATCTCTCAGGCCTGCCCCCAAGAATCCTGAAATCCAGGCAACCAGAGATTCTGGGTCATACTGCTGATCCTTGTTTTCTTTTACTGAATGTGGCAAAAAAGACAGTGCTGCTGGCTAAGAGTGGCATTTTCTGCTGAGTGCCTTTCTTTTATAAACATCACCATTTGAGACTGAAAAGTGGAAATGTTTCAGACATGTGGCAATACTCCAGTAGAAGACTTTTATGCGAGCCGTTGAGTATGGCAGTGTGTGGACATACACATGGAGAAATGGGAGGCAGAGAAAGGCTTTTAAACATATTCTCTATCATTCTCACCCTTTACCAAGTCTAATTTGCAAAGGATCATTGAACTATAAGCCATTGCTGTAACAAATTTCTTAAATTTTGATCTGGAAAAAGCTATGCCTGAATAGCTTCAAGACTAATCTGTGGCTTTTAAATTTTACTGACCATTAAAAAACTGGTTAAACTTATTTTTCCCCCAGAAAGTTCCACCATTTTTATCTGCTCTACTTCTGAGTAATGCAAATGTCTCCACTATTTATTCTTAAGGCAGTGTTTGTGATGAAAACATAAACATATGGACTCAGATTCTGCATTAAAGGTAAAACTCTAGAAGTTAGGCATGATTTTGAAAGCTCAATGAATCCTAATAGTCATTTTATTCTGCCCTGAGCTGTGCACGAAACCCAAGCACTAACCTGAATTTTGCATTTCAGTAGATGACAGTATCTAAAAGTGTCTAACTCCCTGTTGTGAATCCATCCAGCTAAGGACACAAAATTTATAAAAAGCCCCTCATTGCATATGATAGAATCTATGTGCCTCATAATTGTAGTCCTGGTTCTATAAAGAGACCCCCAGCAGTTGCTAATTGCATCTAGAAACCTCATTACATTACACCAATTGGATTTTTAATTAGAAATGCAGATGGTAACTCATTTATTACTGTTGTAAGATCCAACTGGGAAAGAAATTTCAATTTGTTTTGGATGCATTCACCTTTTGGATGCTGGAAGAGAATGAGGAATGAGAATGGTAAAACTGTCTTTCAATAAAGATGTATTATTGCACCAAGGCTGAAGGTCACAAGAAGTAAAAAAAAAAAGCATCTGTGAAGCCTGTTTCAGAAAAATAAAGAGCCCTACAAAGAGTTCTGCTGGGATAGTCAGCTGGGAAGTTGAAAAGTGAAAAGATAGCCAAAATGATTCTGTGGAGTTATTAATATTCCCTTCTCCATTCTTTTGAATGGAGAGGGTGAAGGTGAGCATCTCAGCCTATGGCTGAAATTCACTAGTGCCTATATTACTTTTCCCACTATAAAGAAAAAAAGACCATAGTGGCCTTCTGTACACTGACAGCACTATAGAACCTGTTGGGCCTGTAGTGCTGTGAGCTGCTGTGCCCAGGGCCAATCCACATCCTGTCCTGATCAGGAGGATCCTTGGCAGGACCCAGCAGGCTCTTGATCACACAATGGATGAGGTTCCAGTGTTGCACCTTCAGGGCCTGGTCATGACAACCCAGACCGTCAATCTTCTCTGTTTGCCTTGTCCTTTCAGACTATAAATTCTTCAGGAAAGTGGCTTTCACTTTCTGTGCGTTTCCTCAGTGTGGAACAAAGCAGACCTTGACACAGACAGCGAGATCAGCCACTACAAGATAGCTCTTCCCTCTGGAGGTTTACAAGTGTTTCTCCCCTTTCTTTTTGTTCAGCTGAGGCTTCTCATTTCATTTGTTTTGTTTAGAATCATTAGCTCTGTTTCTTCCACTTGTATGCCATCAGGGAAAAAGAAAAGTGTTGTTCTTTCACTGTAGTGAAGTCACTTGAAAACAAAATGCCATTAGCTGGTGTCAACCTGAAGAGGCGAGCGCTATCAGCATCTTGGATACTTGGTATACTTGGCATACTTGGCTGAACTGCTTCCACTACAGACATCTGTGTGTGTGAAACTCTGTCAAGTGGTCCTAATAATAAGTCTTCTTGCCTGCAAATTGTGTGAGCACAGAGCTAGTCTCAGATCAGAAAAGAGTAACGCAGCAACAAGGACACAGATTCTCTTAAAGTCTTCTGTTATCCTTCAGGAAAGTGCAGCCTTTCCTCTTCTCACATTTTATTCACAGTAATGCTACAATTTCTACTGAGAGTTTGGGTGTTCAAAAAGAATTAAAAACTTTTACTTCCACTTATAATGTGAATTATTAGAATTACAATTGTGCTTTCAGAAATACTTTTAATCTTTTACGACTAAATGTCAGAGCCTGCTACACGTTATTCTGAATAAGTGAATGGTTGTCATGCTTTCTTTCTATGAAACCAGAAAATTAAATACAGGCACCAGATAAGGAGCTAATCCTGCTACTGCTGGAGAGAGAGCACTTTCTTTTCTCACTGTAAGATGGGAATAGTAAGAATAGGCTCACTGGCTTCCAAAGAGACATTTCCTTTTGTTGTTAGTTAGGCATGCTATGTTGCATCAGGAAAAGTTGAAAATGCCATACATCATTTACCTCACTTGAGGAATCTCATTTTAAGATCCTGGTGTTAGCTACTTTAACATGGGCAAATTTAAACCATTCAGCCTGCCTCTGTATATTATCTTTTTCCTGTTTTCTTCCCCTAGTAATAAATAAATAAATAAATAAATCTTCAGTCCACTTGGCTTAAACTTTCACTCCAGCACAGGTACCTGAGGTTAACTGGAAGCAGGCCTACTGCTAAGATACTATTTCACTGTTCTGATAGAAAAATATCCTCAAAAAGCCGAATTATGAACTACCGGAACACAATCTGTTAGCCTGATCATGGTAGCCTTGCTAAATTTTGACAGCCGTATTCACCACACCATTTGTCAGTTGTACCTGAGGTGCTGCAGATCAAGGACACTCCTTCCCATGTCCTTGGAGCTCAGAGGTAATCAAGGTAGTATTGAAGAGTATCAATTGCCATCCAGACCAGCTTCCCAAGGGGAAGAATGAGAGGTGAATGAAAAGAAGGAAGAAAGGAAACTGCAGCAAATGGAAGATTTCATTTTTTCTATTGTATTTTCTGTTCATTTTGTATTGCACAGGGAGATGAGGGTACAGTGGGATGATCAGGGCTGGGCATAGAAACAGGCTCTATTCTGTAGGATCCTCTTCACAGAAGTCACCAGGCAGTGAATGGCTCAGGAGAGCTCCAGGAGAAGTGACTGCCACAAAGCTGAATGCTGCCTTGGAGGGCTGGGCTGGGAAAACATTCTACTTATGGGCTTATAGACTGCATGATCCTCAGTTTTGGATACCCAGCATGAAACTCCAGGAGGTGTAATGAAAGAAACCAAGATATATTATTCTGCATTTTAAAATATACATTTTAGAATCCCAACAAACATTGAATTGCATTTTTATAAAGCTCCTGTCACTTGATAAACAAGCATGTTTACTAGCCTCTGTTGTGAAAACTATACACCTTGGACCTAGAAGCTGCATTATCTAGTTAAGAAGAAAGCTATGGAGTGCAGATAAGTGAGCATTTTTACAGATTTGTCATGTCTGTGGCCTTGATTTCCCAAAAAGACACCATTACAAAATACATTTTTCCTCTATGTGCTTGTCACAAATGTCATCCTGCATCAACGCAGTCAATCCATCAGCATTTCTCTCTTTCTCTCTGAACAGCTTAGCAAAAGCAAGGAAATATTAAGCACAGAAATTGCTATTGAGTACGTACATACAAATTGTTAGCATGTGGCTTTGGGACTGTATATCAGGGTAATTTTGGAGATGTAACAAATTGTAGAGTACTTTATGATGCACATTGACTTGGGTTACTAGCAATAAGTGGAGAAAGGGGCTTAGCTTAGTTGCTTAGTTGCTACTGTACTATCTCAGCCACAAAAACTAGAAAAAAATGTGAATGTATACCTTTTTGGAGTACCTACCTCCATATACACAAGGCACATAACTGCAGGTAGGCAATTATATATGGTCTTTTTCTTTAAAAGTTTCAACATCAGAACAATTATTTTTAACTTTGAAGGCAAGGATCACCATGGAAACATAATGAGATATGAGAGTGATCTGACTGATTGACGGTGTTGTAGCAAAAGAAGATTGACATGAAAGGCAAAGATAAAATTCACGCTGTTCTAAGGCAAAGTTTCTCTAGTAGCTGAATCATTTGGTTTCACTTTCCAGACACTAATGTTACGTGAGATTGTCTTGTCCTCATTCAGGAGGAACACACTGCAGAGGTCACATTTTCTCTCTGACACATTGTCAGTCACAGGGAAAGTAAAAACACTGAGGAATTTTCTGTTTAGGTAACAGAAGGATAAGACCCTAAGGAAAAGATTTATGTGTTTTTTAAATGCAACCCTGCTACAATTCTGTGTATTATTTTGATCTTATAGAATCACAGAATCAGGTCGGAAAATACCTCCAAGGTCATCAAGTTGAAACTTTTACTGAACACCACCATGCCAACAAAACCGTAGCAGTAACTGCCAATTCCAGTCATTTCCTGAACATTTCCACAAATGGTGACCCCACCACCTCCTTGAACAATCTGTTCCAACGCTTAACCACCCTTTCAGTGAAGAAATTCTTCCTAATGTCCAACCTGAATCTTCCCCAGCACTGTTTGACTTGTCCATTTCCTCTTGTCCTGTCACTTGTTACCGGGGAGAAGAGACCAACCCAACCCCTTCCTGACTACTGCCTCCTCTCAGGGATTTGTAGAGAGAGGTAAAGTCCCTCCCAGTCCTCCTCCAAGCTAAACAACGAGTGCTCCCTCAGCTGCTCCTCACAGGACTCGTGCTCCAGTCCCTTCCCCAGCTCCATTGCCCTTCTCTGGACTCTCTCCAGCACCTCAATGTCTTTCTCGTACTGAAGGGCCCAGAACTGGACACAGCCCTTGAGCTGTGGCCTCACCAATACCCAGCACAGGGGAACAGTCACTGCCCTGGTCCTGCTGGCTGCATTATTTCTGATCCAGGGCTGGACTCCTTCCTGGCCACCTGGGCTCACTGCTGGCTAGTCTTCTCAAAACTAAAGCTAGATGAAGTGTTGCCCACATTTCTCTATGGAAAAACAGAAGGTACTTGTAACCTTCAAATGCTTTGCAAATGCATTGTGGTTTTGTCAAGTTTTTCAGTGCATAGGAAGGTCAAGAATGGAAAAAGTCCTGACAGAATAGTTATTTCAGCTGCTCATTTGGAAATCAACCTCAGTTTTGGAATGTCAAACCATTTCATTTTTGCTTATAATATACTCACAGAATTTAAAGAAAATATTCTCATCCATAGTGAATAAAATACTTCATTCCATCTGAAACTGTATTTTTCATTTCCTTGTTCATATTAAAAAACCTAGCAACCTTTGACTATTTTAAATTTAGCCTGATCTGACTGTCTTGAACTAGAAATGTAAAGGAAAGAAGTAATTGTTTCCATTTCTTGAAGTCATAATTTCAAGTGCAAACCTTCATTTTCTGCCCTTGCTATAAGGTAAATTTATACATCTTACGAAAGAAAATTCTTCCAGTTTCACATGAGAGTTGTAACTTAAGAAGATGCCTTAATTTCTGTGAACAACTAAACAGGGGGCTAATGCTATTAATCTGTATGTGATCTGAAATCTTTTAAAGAGAGTTGGTTTTGCCTGTTTGTTCTGAGCTGCCAGCTTAGCCCTGGCTCTCTTTGTCCCATGGCTCCCTCTAGCTCATGCCCTTCTATTCATCTGCTGACTCCCTCATTCACTGGCACTTAACAAAATGTCTCAAGCATATGAGCATATTTTTCTTCATTCCACAGTGTTTCCTTTTCTATTTATTTGTTGACCTATTTTTACTAAATCTACTCATTATTCTGGACAATTTTTCAGCTCCCAAAGCACAGGGTACGTGCTAAGTCTTTAAACTGGCCAAGAGCTACAGTTTGCATAGGCAGAAACAAAGTTCAGGAACTCAATTTTCAGTCCTTACTCTATGACTTCAGGGCAAAGAGTCTGATGTAAAGTAGTCACAGGACAACAAAATAATCACTTTTAAGACAGTTCAAGTATGACAGTGGTGCAGATGTTATAACAAGCCCTGACCACAAGGGTCCTTCATGTCATGACCGTTTCTGTTTTTCTCTTTAACAACAAGCAAAGAGTAAACTCCCATTACCTCACTGAAAAGCCCATAGGGAGCCAAGCCTGATGTTTTATCAACTGTGGATATTCAGTGGCTTGTTTCTGTGGTATGGAGACCTATGGGATAGTGCACATTCTTCCTGCAACGACGCCTTCATCTCATTCTTGGTGCCGAGCCCATCACCATGTGACTGAGAGCGGAATGCCTTGTAGGGGAAAGGCTGGTGGCTGCTCAGTGTCTGATCCGTGTCCGTTCCGTCAGCAAAGCCAGACAGACTGCACCCTATGGACTTTGCATTGCGGCCTCTGAGGAGCACAAGTGGGTTTTCTGCTCTCTTAGCAATTGCTGTACCAAAGAAGAACCTGGAGTGAGAATCCTGGGGTAAATGTCTGCCGTGGTTCAACGGGAGCACAGCAGGACGAGCTGCAGGGCATCTACAAGGGGCTTCCAGGACAATGGGAAAAGGAGAGAAGAAATAAAAATAGGGCAAATAGAAATACCAAGATAAAAACAACTGTAGAGTCAAAAAGTATCCTGTGGGAAACATTTATTTACAGAAACTGGGGGAGAAGATCTGTCATAATCAGTAATAACTGGTCCAATCATCAGCAAACACTGCAAGCTGCCAGCAACTGCAGTAAAATATGTGGAGCAGCTTCGGGTGGGAAAGTCTCCTGGACATGCGGCAACCCATGGGTCTCGTGTCTTGTCTTCCCCAGAGTTTCAACAAGCAAGCTTTTAAGGAACAGATTTTAAAATGTGTAGGTATTTGTTACCCGAGCTTGGTGTTTAAATACACTTAAGAGACCTGAGCTTTAGAGGCAGGTATTTAAAGCTTTTGTGGCACCTAAAGACTTTCAACAGCACCAAGTTACTTAGTTGCCATTGAAATCAATGGAAGTTCTTGGCTTTTATCCTTAAAATGAGGAAAATAATAGTTTAATGAACACGGTTGCTAGGGTAGCTAGAGATACCTAGTTCTCCCTTTTTGTATAGAAGCAGGGACACTCGATTACGTGTCTGTCCTGTTAATGCTCTCTGCCCTGTTAATAGCTGGCAGCTTTTCCTTTGCCCTCGGGGGCTTCTGACCTCATTGCTGGGGCAGAGGGTGCCAGGCACACACTCCTTCCTCCCCCTTCATCAGCTCAGAGGGGCCAGATGTGCAGCACTGCAGCCACCAACCAGTAGTGAGTACCTGAGGTTGTGTCAGAAACAGTGATGCCCCAGTTTATTCATATTTATTATTCATATTGGGAACTACTATCATTATAGCAACATTCATGGACTTGAGATTGCATCAGCTTGTTTTGTTCCCAGAGGCTGGTATCACCCATACTGATGCACAAATTATACATAACTGATGGTTATTGAAAAGTCTCTGAGAGACATTTGGTGAATTGATTATAGAGGGATTCTGAGGGGGTATTTCCTAGGCATGTCCTCTGGGCATGAAATTTCTCTGCATTCTCAATAGTAAAAAGTCATGAAAAGATTTTTTGCTACAGCTGTGCTGTGACCCCTTAGGCTGGCATCTTTTCAAATTCTTAACAGAGGTGATACAGCTTGGTGAATAAGGAGTTTTCAACTGACATTTATGAACAACAGTGTTTTACAGACATATGGGAAAAATGAAAATTATTAGCATGAAGTTTGATTGGATCTTGGCAATTTATATAGATAAACCTGAATCTTTCAGGAACTTGCCTGCTGCCAGAATGAAAGAAAGAATGTGCATTAGAGCTTCTAACACCCACTGATCACCCAAATCACAATTTTTCCTCAGGGAATATTTTCAGCCTGAAAACAGAATACCTACTGAAAATGCCACACTGATATTAGCTCAGTACTGCACTGATTTATTCAGTAGAGTACTACAGAAAGTAAATGGCTACTATATTATCAAATAATTATGTACCCTAAAGTGGATTTTTGTTGTTGTGGTGCATAAGAGTAATTATCCAACTACTGACTGTGTGTTTAGGTGTAATAGGCTACCTATTTGTTCTGTTTCAAAAATCCTAGTATTTTTGGTGGAAATGTCTAGTAACATCTCTAATATTAAATGAGCAATGGTTTTCAACTAAAGGAGTATAGATTTAGATTGGACACAAGGAAGAAAGCTGTAACAATAAGGGTGGTGGAACACTGGAACATTTTGCCCAGGGAAGTGTTCAAAGCCAGGCTGGATGGGGCTTTAAGAAACCTGGTCCAGTGAAACCCATTCCTGCCCATGGCAGGGGGTTGAAACTTGATGATCTTTAAAGGTCCTTTCCAACCCAAATTATTCTATCCCTCTATGATTGTAATGCATGAAATTTCAGATATAAGAGACATAAGAGGAAAAACAAAAGAGCACTGACACTAGAAAGTTAACTAAGAAAACAAGAGTGAAGCCAGTGGAAACCAGCAGTATCACTGGGACTATTCTTAGCAGGATATACATGACATAAGGTGATGCAAAAAAGTTTTGAATGTTTTCTCTTGCCATGGATTTCGGATTAATTGACAGTGAATAAAACATGTAACTATCTAGACTGTCATTTCATGAATCAGCATCAACAGAGGAAATGTCTGCTGATTGTGAGGCAATTTCATCCTGCTTTAATGTCTCTGGCTATACACAGCAGAAGTATATTAACAAAAGAAACTTCAGAGATGAATGCTCAGATGAAACACCCAAACAGCTCAGGCAACAAACAGTAATCACTTTTTCTTGATACAAGTACAATGACTTTGGCTCAATTCTGTCCTTAAGCTTATGTAACAGGATAAATTAGATTGTGATCCTGTACCTGAATTAGTAACACTGTGGCTTCAAACTATTTGTCCTGGGAGAAAGGGAACTATTGCAAAGTTGACTTCCCTCCGATCCCACACTGCTTTCACTGGGAAGGAGTTACATTGGAAGTCCAGTGATCCAGCACACCCTTCAAACTGTCTGGTACTGGCTTTACAAATATTCTCCACATCTGGCATTTGACACCAAAGGATGTCAAAGAACTCTGATGGGTCATCCAGTTCTTTGATCTATGTCTCCCTGGTCACCTAATTTAGAAAATCGTCTATGGAGGAGCAGTGAAAGGTGTGTTCTTGCTCTGGCTGATGTGCCCTTCTGCAGCAGCAGAGAAACAGTTATGCTGGGATGTAGCAAGAGTACCAAACTACAGCTCCTGATTGTTCCTCCTGAATGTCTTAGTCCTGAGTACAAATTTTCTCTCACTTTTTTATTCACACCCATCCCACCAAGACCTCACTGTGTGGCATTGCCTCTTTACTGTCCCCCCTTTGGCCCTGGCCAAACTTTCTCAGAGAGTCCATGGGAAATTCTGGTGAATTAGTTGGAAATAGGTTCTCATACGACTGCATCACTAGTCAGACCTTCTGGGAATGACTGGCATTGCTCAAAGTACCTTCTTGCTGTCCCAGCTTCTATGTTTTTGACTCTTAGATCCTCTGCTCCTTTCATCTCTTAATGTCATTATTCATTCTTAGAATAATTTGGTGGTTTCCCTGCTCTCTTTTTCTCTAACTGCTCCCTCATGAAGAAAATCTTGCATGTTTTTAGCAACATTGTAATGTTTATCTGTAAAAGGAAAAACCAGGAGAAACACTGTTCATAAGCAAATACTTAGATAAGAGTTAGAGCAGAGCAAACATACGATACCTTTTCACAAATACTCTCCACATTTACATCGCTTTTCAGCTCAGGGGTCCCTCCTAACTTGTTTTTATTTCAATATTTAGAAACACAGAGCTGGTCTTGCTATCTTTCAAATATTTTTCAAGTCTTCCCTTGCACATAACAAAACTTCTTGCATCCACAACATCCCTAGCAAGGGGTTCCACAGATTTGCATCTAGTTCTTGTGTGAACAGTCAGGTCCTATGGCTTGCTGTGAACCTGGCTCCCATTAACTGTATTTTTTAGCCCTATTTCTAGCATGCAAAGAGACAGTGAACAGTTAAAACTTTTTCCTTGTGGTGATTTGGTAAGCCTTATTTATAATTTTCACAAAATTTGTTATTTCTTCATAAGAAAGTTTCAATAAAGTAATTTCTTTTATGGGAGTTTCCTGCACCTTTGATTATATTTGTTGTCTTTCTCTTGCCCTCTGAAGTCCTCATAAGTCCTTTCTTCTTACATGAATGTTTGATTCATGTTTTCTTAACTACCACAAAGCAGTGAACAGATGTTTACATGGAGCTGTCAATCATAATACCAAAATCTAGTTGCTCCTAAATGCAATGGTCAACCTAGAGCCCTTGTATGAGCTACAATTTTTTTCTTCTCCAAACAAATCACATTACACTTATGCATGCTGAATTTCATCTGGTCCTTTATTGCCCAGGTCCCCCCTTGAGCTGTCATCTCTTTGCAGCTCACCAGGCTGTGCTCATCCTAAATGTTTTGAATAACTGTGGATCATCAGCAACCTTTGTCACTTTGTTGTTGAATCCTTTTTCCAAATCATGTATTAACAAGTTGAACAGCACAGATCTCTCAACTGCTGACATCACTCTGTCACAAGTCATGACCATTTATTAATCCCTTCCATCTCTGTGTCTTGGCAAATTATCCATTCCATGGCCTTTCCATTTATGCAAATTATCACAAAGTAGAGAGAAGGATTGGTGGAGTTAATTGAAAAAAATATGTAATTCTTGCAGAAAAATACATGAGAAAGAACTCTCAGTCCAGAAAGTTGACTGTATCCTGGGCTGTGTCAGAAGAAGAATGACCAGCAAGTTGAGGGAGGTAATTCTTCCCCTCTACTCCACTCTGGTAAGACCCCACCTGGAGTTCTGGGTCCTGCTCTGGCGTCCCCAGCACAGGAAGAACATTTACCTGTTGGAGTGAGGTCAGAGAAGGGCCAAAAAAATTATTGAAAGGCTGAGGGAGTCGTGGTTGTTCAGCCTGGGGAAGAGAAGGCTCCAGGGAGACCTTATTGCAGCCCTCTAATGCTTAAAGGGGGCTTATATGAAAGACAGAGACAGACTTTTAATAGGGCCTGTAGCAACAGAATGAGGGGCAATGGCTTCAGACTATAAGAGGGTAGATTCAGGTTAGATATAAGGCAGAATTCTTTTATAATGAGGGTGGTTATACACTGGCACAGGTTGCCTGGAGAGGTTGTGGATGCTGCCTCCCTGGAAACATTCAAGGTCAGGTTGAACAGAGCTCTGAGCAACCTGCTCTAGTTGAAGATGTCCCTGTTAATTACAAGGGGATTGTAAGAGGACTTTCAAAGGTCCCTTCTGAACCAATCTATTATTTTACAAGAAAGGAATGGCTTTGAAAATTGCTGTTTGTCTTCTTTCACTTGACTATTTGAACACACAAACCAAAAACACCTTCCTTTTTCTCAGCTGTTTGTATCAAAGCCAGTTCAATTGGGAATAAAATGTTATAGTTTTGAGGATGTGGAGAAAAATTGAGTGCAAGAGAGGACAAGCTCTTTTCTGTGAAGACTGTCTTAATCAACACTGACTTGGAAAAAAAAAAGGAAAATAAACAAGTAGACCTCTGTGTATTAAAGAAACAAGTACTTCTCAAAAGGTTCTTCCAATATTAAAATCTCTCCTCACAAGAGACATATTGAGACATTCCCTTCCAAGACTGACACCGCTGCACAGTGAACAGCTAATACACAATAAAATGTGAAAAGACACATTTACCAGAAACTGCCATCAAGGACTATGTTTTTAAATTATAGTCCATAGAACTGAAATTCAAGCAGCAGTTTAAGTTGTTCATAAGTTGTTCTAGGACTACAGAAAAGCTCTCCTTGACTTCTATCACTGCTATAGAAACAAAATTGAATGAGCTTGAGACAGTCCAAATGTAACAGCTGTGAGTACAGCAAACCCATTTCAAACTGCTTCAGAACCATGTGACAAAATAAGTTTAAAAAAAAAAAAATCTAAAAAGTGTCCCAGAATGATAGGTGGAAGGACAGGTGTTTGAAATACTTGTGGCACGGCGAGTTACAGTTTTGCAGAGGTAAAATGATCCCCTCTGGCTGACAGGTTGTGTCTATACAGCCAAGCCTATTGCAATTATGTGTCCAGATATTAATGAGTCTTTAAATACACTTATACTTCCTTTCTTTTCTGAGTGAGATGTAAGGCATAGTTCTGCTAGGTTTTTCTCAGATCCTCAAAATAGTCTGACAAGGTTGTTGGAGTTGTGGCTATTTGAGACCTCAATTTCTCACTGGGATAAGGATCTGTGATATCTGTTACAGAGAACTGCAACTCACACTGCAAGTCAAACACTAAAGATGTGCAACCAAGCTTAGGCCAATAAATCCATGCTCTCATGACTTGTTATAAATCTCCAGTCTAGTGGCTCTCCAGCCAAGCTTGGTGTACTCACAGATTGACTAAATATCAGTCCACTCCCTGTTAGCAACAAATATTTTAAGGAGAGAATAGAATAAGAATTTATTGTTCAAAATTTCCCCCAGCCCAAAGTTAAAGAAACTCAAGTCACAGAAATTCAACTAAAAATGTATACAGAGATTTTCACTCACAGGTATCACAAAAAAAAAGGTAACTATTTCCCAAGTTTGATGTCTACATTAATTTCTTTGAATGCATTCTAAACTTGTCACATACCAGGCAGTTTGTAGAATGTGTTTACCATCAATTATTGTATTACTGCCAAAGGGCTATGAGCTTCCAGGCAGCAGCACTACAAAGCAGGTTTTGTGTCTGCCTTCAGGAAGAGAGAACAATCTCAAAAGATTCACTTAGCACTAGGATAAGCAAGAGAAAAGGAATTTGATAAGTTCCCACAGTGCCTCTGCCTGAAATCATCAGGAGCACATATACCTGAATCCCAAAACCTGACTCCTAAAAGTATCAAGAATGAGGGCAGCAAAAATAAAGGGTTCAGAAGGTGATGGGGCTTCCTAGGAAGGCACAGCCCCATCCTGGTGGACAGGAGACCAGGCAAGGCTTCCATTTCAAACCTAGGGTAACCCCAAGGGTGCACAGATGTTGCCTAAACACCAAAGGCTCTCCATACTACACCTGACAGCAGGCCAAAATCTCAGGAATCTAAGTAAGAGATGATGAGTAAAGAGTATTTAGTACAAGTAAATGACATTGTTTTCTGCACCTCTGACCTTCGTTTCCAATCTAAAGTCCAGTTAGCATGTGTCATCTTTGCTGCACTACTGAGCTTGTCTTGTGGTCAAAGCAAGATGAATGAAAGAAATACATCTCCCAGAAGGCAGTGGACTCAAAGAAGTGTGGATACACAGACTGCCTAGCCCATACCCAGAGAAATTATGAGGAAGGAGGTTGTACTGAGACTGCTTTCTGGCAGGTTGCGTTGCCAAAACCCATGCTGTGGGAAGGCAGAAATCAGTGATTGTTATACATGGAAGAGAAGCTGAGGGATGCTCCATGGCTCAAGGGTATCTCTAATTGCAGACTAGTCACAAAACCAAGAAGTTGCCCCTAATCAAGGAAATTGGAAAGCCCTCTGGTACTGTTGATCGCAGAGCTTGCAAGGCAGTCAGGAAAAGCCCCTCAGAGGTGCTTCTTGAAAGCAATATTGAGAAAAAATAAAGAAACTGGTGCTCAGCCAAAAAAAATAATTTCTTTACATCACAGAAACATAATTCAAAACATGCTGTGAAAGAAATTCTGTCTAGAAGGCAAGTAAATATCACGTTATGTATTAGAAGAGTGTTATTACAGACTAAATGGCAAAGCTGATGTTTGAAAATTGAAAGAACAAACAACCCCCTCCAATTTGCTTGCTTTTTAAATCAGAGATAGATTTGATAGAATCTGATGGTTTCAAAGAACTGTTTAACAACAGGAAATCTTTTCTTATCTAGCTGCAAAGATGCACATCTTAAAATAGAAGTTGAATATTCTATGCATGCACATTCTAATGAACAGATATGCAGACTCAGAAAGTCAAGATACAGTTTTCCAATTTAATCTTGCTGACTTGGAACGACGGAGAAGGAAAAAGTTTCCTTTCATAACCATTACTTTGTATTTGCACAGAATAAACAGGTGCAACATTGACATGACAAACTAGAAAGCAGGTGTTTTAATTAAAACAGCCACAGGAAGCATCATTTGCAATGTCTTGACAGCCACAATTAACTGTTCTCTGTGTCTCAGTCTTGATGGAGCTCATTTAGAAGGCATTAGAACATTTAGAAAATGCTGTGAGTCAATAGTTTTATATCTCCTACCTTGTAGGGTTACTGCAGAATATTCATTCTGCCTCCAACATAGATTAAGTCAACATTAGAAAGTCCCCTGCACTGTAGCCATAGAGTTAATTGTCTTTATTCACATTCAGGAGTTATTCATTATGCAAAGATCTGAACATTAAGCAGATCTCCCTGTGGCAGATAGGTAGTGCATAGCTTTGTGGAGGCTCCCCACTCACAGAGGAAAATCACCCTCAAGGTGTGAGTCCATGGAGGCTTTCTACTCCCATGTCCAGGATGTAGTCCACAAACCAGTGTGATCTTCACAGCCTGTGGGTCTGGGAGGTCCCTCAGTGATGGTTCTGGGCTGTCTAGGATGTCTCCAAGGCTGCAGCAAAAGGAGGAGAGAATAGTCTGGTTCTGAGGACCTCACAGAAGAGCTGTGGCTCCTCACACTCAAAGCATGGCTAAAAGTACTGTGGGGATATACACTTCTGCCTGCCAGGAAACACAAGCAAAAAAAGGTATTTCAGAAAGACCTACAATAAAAGGAAAAATTATCATTATTCTAATGTTTTTTTACAAAAGGTGAGGGTTTCTCCAATTGTATTTTTTGCTCCAAGTATTCACTGTCTCAGTTGATCCTAATTCAACTTGTAATAAACTGGATTCTATGCCACAAAACGACCACCACAAATACAATTCCAGTACAGACAAATTACCATGAAGACTGAAATAGTAAAACTTTCTGAACATTGCACTTCTATTAAATAGCTAATTCTAAAAACACTGTGTGACAAAATAGTCATGGAAAGAGAGCCTATAAGATTTTAAAACTCTCCCTGATGAGAATTGAGACTCTGGGTGCAGACTGATGAATGGAAGATGCCTAGAGATGCTGTGATGGTTCAGCCACCAATTCTCCTACTATGCCATCTCTTAGGGAATCCCATCTCTGATGCAAGGGAAGGTCAGTTTTCAGTGAAGCAGCAGATGAACTCCGATTGTTTACAAGATGATATGTAATAAATATGATGTCAATAAACTGACATTCAGTTTTTTTTATTTTACTGAATATCCTGAGATCAGGGTAGCAGTGGTAGCAATCCAGCAAGTATTACCCAGGCTGGAGACTGATGCAGGGGGTGAGGTGGTATGGGTAGCTGGAGACAGCATCATCATAGCTGCCCCAAAGGCAGTCACCCTCACTGCAAAGCAAACCCTGTAAGCCAGCCTTTCAAAGCTGGCCCTACTGCTCATCAGGTGGGAATACATACCAGGGCAAGTTATCATCTGCCAGCTTAGTGATTCTGCTGGGATGAGGGCTGTCAGTGCTTAGGAGGTTATTGTTGTAAGGTGACCATCAGGGTTTCAACTTTCCCCACACTTCCAGTAGGAGGCCAACTGGGATCAGAAACCTCGTGATGACCATGCCATGCTCTGCAGTCCTTTGTGTGAATTAAAGCTTCTAGCAATCATGCTAGAATCACGCTGCAGCCAGTTAGGATCTGATTTTTCTGACATAGTTACCACCTGCACTTTCCAATGTCATCAGCTGTCCTTTAGGCTGATTAAATATTCTTCCTACGAGAAAAGGGTACTATAACTAAGTTAAAATGTTTGGGCATAGAACCTTTTTCTTTAAAACTGCACCATATTCTTTCTGTTGAAAAAGCAGTAACATTCAGCTCTGAGCCTTTTTATCCAGACTATTTGATTTTTTCACAAAAAATTCCAAGCTCTCTGTGGGGTAAATTCTCTGCATTTTATAACCAGATCTGATTATCTGATGCCTGCCTTTTCTGAAAATGTAGTATATTCTTTAAACTCTTTTTCCCATAAGTATTTCTGTTGCACTTTATATGATTTTCCTTTTGGGTGCTTTTTACTATCAAGTCCTCAGCACCATGATACTCATCTTGTTCTCATTCCAGTGCTGAGGTCTTTGTCAGAAACTTCCATAAGAGGCTTTTATGTAGCTCAAACATTTGTTACCCTCTAAATACCACTTTTCTGGTTTTTTTTCAAGACAGTGCTGCCTCATTATCTCTTTCAGCTGTACAGTCTGCAAGGCTCTTCCTCTTATTAGAACAGTGCCTCCTGGATTGTTCCACCCTCCTAAATCAAACGGTGTGATTTCCCTCGTGTTTTTCCATCATGGATATTTGTCCATAATCACCAGCATGTGAAAGTGACATACAAACCAGAAACAAGCACACTCTCAGTGTAAAGCTCTAATCTTATAGACATTGCAGTATTTATCATTTGGTAATGAGCTTGTGTCTTGAATTGAATGGGACCATTCATGTGTATAAAGTTGCTTCCCTGTACAAGAGCTTGCAAGATTCTGGCTTAAATAAAGGAAATAAGTACTCAGATTATTTGCAGCAGAACCACAACATGACCATTTTGCTGAAGCCAACTCTTTCTCCTTTCCAGATTTCTTCCTGCCCCATCTGCCAGCATCCCTTTACACCTGCTCTGAACTCCTTTCTCCCTCCACAGCTTGGCTTACAAGTTCTGTGGGACTTCTATGAGTTATGCAGGTGCATATCCAGGACACAGGGAAACACTTACAGCAGTTTGGAGGTATTGTCCCTTTTTTGTCCTCCAATATGCTTGAGAACTTTCTGAACACTGTACAAACACTGACAAAGAGACAAGACCAGGACTCAGACCATACAAGCTCCATATATTTTCATTATACTCTAAATTAACACACATTAAGGATATGCATAAGCGATCTCTTTTGAATGTATCTGTTTCTTCATTTTGTCTATTTCTCTGAGATTTTCTACCCAAAAACACTTCTCAGGAAGGTGAAATAAGATCTTATCTATTCCCCAATAATCTTATTTATTAATATTGGTGAAATTTAATTTGAAATTGCAGATCTGTGAGATACACCAGCGAGCACTTATATGATCAAGCTGCAGCTTATAATGCCAACTTACTTAGCCTTTAGAGGTTTACTTTCCTTCATCTGCATATCTGACATTACTAGGAGACACTTCTTTGTTTAAGAATTGTGCATTAAATGACAGTGTCCAGATAGCAAGCCCAAGCACTGTATATTGCTAACACCATTCAGTGAATGATCAACAGTGTGTAGAAAAAATTTTCAGCCAGGGTAAGTTGAGAAGGTTGGGGTTGTTCATCCCATAGAAAAGAAAACCCAGGGAAAATTCATTGTGGCCTTCAATATTTGGAGGGGGTTTGTAAGAGAGATGGGGACAAGCCTTTTAATAGTGCCTGTAGCAATAGGACATAGGGTAATGGTGTTAAACTAAAAGACATTAGATTCAGACCAGATATACAGAAAAGAATTTTTACGAAAAGGGTGGTGAGACATGGGCATAGGTTGCCCAGGGAGGTGGTAGATGGCCCATCCCTGACAACATTCAAGGCCATTGATCCAGCTGAAGATGTCCCTGCTCATTGGAGGGGGTTGAACTACATTACCTTTAGAGGTTCCTCCTAACCAAAACTGTTTTATTCTTCTATTCTATGAAAATGAGAGAGAGAAAGAGGGTATTGTGTTCATGAGCATGTCTGTGTATGTGTACTTCAGAACTTCAAATAAATAATATGATTCAAAAGGTAAATCATTAAATACCTTCAAGTGCACCATTTTTTAAATAAGTAGACTAAGCATTCTTTCACTGAAAGAAGAAGAGCTCAGTACAAGGATCTTTTAAAGCACTCTTGACACAGCTGTCCTTGTCACAGTGTTTCTTTTATCCTGAACTTCCCTGCATGTAAAGCAAAACATCTGCTTATGGATGTTCCATCAGTGATGACACCTATAACTATTGGCAATTACTCTTTTTCCAGTCCATAACTGCTTGGCATTTATTTTAAAGGTGACAACATTAGAAAAGACAAAAATGACTGATCTTTTGAGCAGGCTCCAAATGTCACATTGTGAAAGATGCTGTTTTATCATCAACATATGGCATCTGTCTGGGCTTCTTAAGGAAGTCTGTATCTGGAAAATAAATGTTCTCTAAGCAGAATCTTTGTGTCTCCAGCTTTTAGGCAGCCTTGACTGAAACACCATTCTGAACATTATTTACCTTCAACTTAATATGATCCTCAGGAATTTACACACAGTTTAAAGTTTCAGAATAAATTCCTCAACCAACTCCTCATTAAATTTACTTGAAGGGTTCCTTTATGATTAAAACAAGCCGGTTCCCAGAAGACTGTATCTGCACAAATGTACACATCAGTCTTTAAGACTACCCACATCCTGGTACTGTGGTTACTTGTGCTTTTTAATGAAGAGTGAACTCCACAATGTATTAGCTGTGCCAGGAATTAGGTATTTTCAGTATACTACCAGATAAGGAATTTATTTTGTCCTTTATTAGGGCCATCTTAATTTGAATTCTACATTTTGTCAAAAAACAATTTTTTTCCTGAAGAAATTATAGTTTTAGTTGTTAATGAAACGGCCAAAAGAGCAGCTGAACTGTGTGGTGATGGATGCTATGGCAACTAGAGCAGGTATGAAAAATGCTTTCAAGCAGAGTATTTAAGTTAGAAAAATTACAACAATAGAAATCTAATTAGCAATTTAAGTAGACACCTTTGACTCTGGAAGTGAAGGACTCTGGAATGCTAGCAGCTGATATTGCTACAGTTTATGTGAAAGTGCTCTCAATTTGTTTTTGGTTGGTTCACTGCAAGTCAGGGTATACAAAATTAAATTCATGCAAGTCTTTGCCAGTTTCTTCCAGGGTAAATTCAGACTTGTGTAGCAAAAACATCTGCCAGGAAAAGAGGTCGTGGCAATGGAAAGAAGCAAAGAGCCAGCCAGCCACAGCCACACCATTCTTGGTGAGCCAACTAGTGAATAAAGTTGGCACTGCTTTCAGGGAAGAGTCATGGGCTCCTGAAAGTTGAGAAATGGTGGACTTAAATGTGTTCATCTAGTAAATGTAGCCTCAAAAATTTTTAAAATTCATCTCTAGCTCTGGAAAGCCAAATTTTGTGTAGCAACATAGCTCATTCACCTTCTATATCTTCTCCAAGAACAAGTGACCAGTTAAACTGAGGAACTAGGCTTCAGCCCCCTTTAAATGACATGGCCTCTTGTGGTTTTTCAGAAGCATTTGCTTGCTTCTGGAGAAACATATAACCCCTCTATACCTTCTAGGATGCATATACATTTGCATTTTTGGATTCCTTTGGTGCTTGAGTTTCAGAATGTGTTGGGGTGTTATTCTGAGCCGATGCCCAGTCCAGGCTTCTCCCAAATAATACAAAGCTTTCATCTCTTCTAGAGAATAAGGCTATGAGTCAGTATTATTATCGTAGTTTTTTCATACTCTTGTGAAAGAAAGAGAAATATTAGTTTCTGTTGTGAAGATCAAAAAACCAAAGACAATGAAAAAGTCAGTTCTATTGGTTTGTGGCAGAAACCCACACCACTACTTCCTAGGCCATAAATGTCACATCTACAGGCTCACTGTGCTTTTGATCTATGTGGATCCATCAAAGCTTCACACACTGCCTGTGGCATGGAGACAGCAGCTCCTCTTTGCATAGACAGTGCCACTAGCAAACACAGACACACATCTCTAGTTTTCTTAGAATAGTGCTCTTGATAGATTTTAATGGCTTAGTTGTCCTACTAGCGTTGCCCCCAGCAGGGCTGGGGTTATTTTGCATGATGGTATACTCCATTCTCATTGCAGTTCCACTTGCACAGCAGCTTAGCAATTTGCACAATCAGGCTGCTTTGGCATTTGAGAAGCTGGAGATGGGCCACAGATTATGAAAGTGCCCAGAAACCAAAGAGTTTATCAGGGAAACATCTGAGAAACAACTCCACTTCCCATTCACATCAAATAATGAGAGACTGGGATGCTACTTTTTACAGAAAACCTTAGAAAACACGAGCAATTCTGCTCATCCTGACTCCTTTCCTGAACTGACAGGATGCTGGATGCAGTGCATGGGAATGCAGGAAGCCAGCCAGGGTTCAGTGCTGTCTCTGAGATGAAAATTTGCCCTGGAACCTGTCATGAGGGGAAGCATGGGGAGGAGCCACCTGGGTGACTCTGGGCATTGCCAGGTCCAGCACAGCTCACTGTGCCCAGGCTGCTCAGCCCAAACTGGCTTCAGTGTCTGTAACACACTCAGCAGCACCCACAAGAGCAGGCATGGGAGATACCTGCTGCCATCCTGAGTGCCCCTAGGGCTTCCCGTGGCAGGGAGCCAGCCACAGCACCCCCAGTACGTGTAGTCTATAGCTGTAGAGAACTATGTAGATAACTCACATAAAAGGGAGAGCTGGTTGCTATCCTCTAGCCTAAGTAGTCTGCATCTAGAGTGGAATGGGAGGAATCGATCAGCAAATCATGGGATGTCTTTCTACCTTTGCTAGAAGGCTCTAAGACCACTCTTATTACTCCTAGATTACAGTGAGTTGGTTCTCAGTGGTTCTGCAATTTTATAGTAATCACATCCCATAACATGCAGAAGCACAACCCAGAGCAGATCAGCCTTACCCAGACGTTTGCTATGCTAGCTGAAATATTTGCTTGTTCACATCAAAATCACAAAGAACTGTTCTACAGTCACCATCTCAACGACAACAACAAATCACCAGAGTGTTTTTGCAGAGTCCATGTAACTGCATCAAATTTGGCCTAATATAAAAGACCATGGAACAGAGACGTGTTTCTTCACACATCACAAGCCCCTATAAATTAGATGCTGACCTTTTGATTTCACAACCTCAGAGACTATTTTTTTAAAGTAGCCTCAGCTGTTACTTCATTTCTGAACAAAATAAATGTTGTTTTAGTTCTGCTCCCAGGAGCTGCACACTGTGAAGGTGGGAACAGCTAGTTCACGTGACAGTGAATGAAGCTGAATAATTAAAATGGCCTCCCCAGTAAGAAAATGTAGGTGAGACACGAAAAAACAACTCTTGATCATGTCTTGCACAGAAAGTACGTAAGAGCTCAGTAAATTGATCCTGGTTTCTTAAAACAGCAACTCGATTTTTAGCAGCAAATAGCTTTAAACCAGCCTTTCAATTTGTGTTTGCAGGGGCTCAGGAGCATGGAATAAAGGCCAATTGAGAACCTTTGCTTTTCTCTTGCCTCATTGCTGATTTACCACTCAGCTGCACAGAGCAAGTCTGTCTCACAGTGCTGAGAAAATGCTGCTTGATAGTTTTGGTTTGCTTGGATACTGCCCTGATGGTCTGGCTTCTTTTGTAGTCCAGGCTGAAGCAGAAGACCCTGAGAATATTGCAGTGACACCCAGAAGAACAAAAAAAGACCTGAAGAAAGAGACCTGAAAGATCACCTCATGGACACACACTTCCAGACAGATTAAATGAGAGCCTAAACCAAACCAGAATCACACATGGGAGGTCAGACCCAGGATGACAGACATCACCAGTGATGGTTAGGGAGAGCATTAGGCAAATTCACCTTACAGAGTGATTGGGGCCTCTCCAGCAGCAGAAAACTGTATCCCACCTTTCTGTCCTTCTCCCCACATGATGAAGTTTGTGGTCACAAGTTGATGCTACCCTGGAGTATCTGTGAACCTATTACCATGCTCCAGCATTTAAGGGGACAGAAATGATGGCTTACTTCCAGGAGCAGTGAGGACATAAAAAACCAGAATGGTGTACATTTATAGCCAGATGACCCCTTCCTTCCTCCTGAAAACAGGTATTGACATGTAGGACAGCACAGACATGGTGACACTTAAGTCCCACACCCACCGTGGTTCACATCTCAGGATTGCTAGCCACTGATATCGAATCCATCTGTCACACCATAACACTGTACTGGAAAGAGTGGCAAACAGCCAAGCAACTTTTCCAGAGCTGCAACACAAAATATTCAGGAGTTCCAGTGAGAATCCCCTAACCCTCATCTAACTGACATATGAAGTCAATATAAAAAACATAGGGCTCAAAATAAACCCAAAATGTGAAGCTACAATTTGCTTGGGTTTCTTTTTATCAGTTCACTACACAGGTCTCCTCTTCATTTTGCTTTTTTTTCCTATATGGAGCTGCAGAGGATTTACGAGTGTGTGCCTGGGACACTTCTTGAGGCAAGGGAAAACAATTGCCTCCAACATTGCTAAAATGGAACCTGAAGTTTGCTTCAGGGTGTTTTTGTAAGCATCAGCCTATATTCATGAAAATCTGACCAACCTTCTGCTGGTTGTATTTGTGTACTCCCAGATCTCTGCTCTGGTCCATGGAGTATGATGCCATGGGCAGTGGCAATGGCAGTGACAGAGCCTGGAAACAGAGGCACAATTGTTGTATTAACAAATTGATACAGGTGTCAATGCCACATTGTCTCTTTTGCTCTCAGCACCTGAAAAAAACAGCTTTTCATGGCTTTGTTCTGTGCTGTGTAGATAGAATAGTTTGTTTGGAGTCTTAGGAACATACAATTCCTCTTTTCCAGCAACAGTTCCTTATTTTCTTTTTCTGCTTTTCCTAGGTTGAGTTTTTTTCTTTCCAAGATGATTTAAATCTAAAATTCCTTTTATGCAGATGGGAGAGGTTTATCTATGCAATAACACAGTGTGCAATAACAATTTCTGACTAAGGTCTGTTGTCCAGTAACAACTGTGGGAGCACTGCATGTGCACTGACTGTTGGATTGTCCCCACAGCTCACGCCTTACAAAAGGATCTGTTCTGCAGGGTTTCCTGGCTGATACCTGCTGCTCTGCAGCCAACACAAAAAGTAGAGAACACCAGAACAAGCTCCATTCCTAGTGGAATCCAAGTAGATTTGCATGAAACAAAACTGGCTTATAGGATGTTGTGAAATCCCTTAAATGAATGGTGGCTGTTTCTGTAGAAATATTTCATCAATGATGATACATGAGAAACATAAGCACTTCAATTTCTTTAGACTGTAATATGGGGGGCTCTTAAGTTCTTTTGAAAAAACTTCTATTGATCAGTATAATCTAAGCACAGTAGAGAGAGGCTCAGTACTTGCTTTCCAAATCTTAGTAACTCTAACTCTATTGTTTGATTAAGACTCTGAAGTATTTTCTTGAAGGGAGAAACAATATTTTTGGAGTACCAAAAAAAAAAGTTCTATTATTATTTTTTATTAAATTTTAATATTGGAGAATCTCTTAGAGTAAAGTACTCTTGATACCATAAATACCACAGTGGTCCTCTAAAATGTCAGCTCTTCATGCTCCTGTGACTTATGCACTGTCTGCTTTTGTCAGGTTTTTTCATTGATTAGTTAAAAATGTTTTTATTTCTAGTCTTTAAAAAGTCTCTTAAGTAAAAATCTTTCTCAAAGGGGTAGTTAATTCTATCTTTTATCTTAAGCCAGTGTTTTTTCATTTTGTTTTCTAAGCAAATAAAAGGTCAATTAACACTTCTAAAATAATGAAATTGCCTCTATATGTCTTCCTTGGAATTTCTACATTATCTTTATATGTGATTATGTAGGAACATTTTTAATTTTATTTGCAGCTCTTTATTGCCCTATTTGAAATGTTCCTTAAGATACACCTTGAATTCTCATGTTTGGGAAACAATACTCTATTTCAGCTCTAAAGTATAATAAAAGTAGACTACCACCCAAATTACAGTATTAATAAGTCCTAGCTACAAACTGGTTTATTCATAAATGCCTTTCTCATGTTTACATTTCAATATTGGAATATTATTCCATTTTTTTTCCGATCAGAATTCCATTACCATATACTTTGAAAATAACTACTTCTTAAATAAAAAACCCCAAAGTTGAAAGCTGAAATCAGTTTGTATTTTCTCTATTTTTGTCCTCCAAATCTCACTATTCAATATTAAATATTCCCTAAAAAGAATGGCTACATGCTCCTTTAGCAATATCCCACTTATAAGACAAACTCCCTCAGGTGCCTTTGCCATTTACATTGCAGTTCATTCAAATCTTGATTGCCAAAGCTTGGAGGAAAAATAACCTCTCTACCAAGGAAAAAACCATTTTGTGCTTATGCTTTTTTTTAGGTTCTTTAAAGAACTCTTCCATCTGTCAGGACAGGATGCCTACCTTTGGGCTAACCAGTTCTTTATTTTTATACTTAAAGGTGACATATAATCCTGGTGTCAATAATCTGGTGCCAGTAGAGGGTAATCATTGACTGCTTCACTTTCCTGTGCAAGGTTGACTTCTTTGGTGGTATTACTACACAGAGCCTCTCCAAAGTTCTTTCAGTCTTCTCTCTGTGTGCTGTTCCTGCTTTGACATATTAAATCTCTGACATCACCAGGATTTCTATCCAACACAATCGCCTTGCTGAAAACAGAGGCCTGGAATTTACATTTGGATTGTGCATGGCTCACTGGATGACTTCGACTGCTGCAGAAATAGTTTATGTATACAACAAGCAAATGGTTTTAATGAGAAACTGGAATAAAATCAATATTGTAGAAGGAATTTGAGAATGTTCATCATGTTGTCTGTCAGCAGTCTCATTTTCTTTAATTCCTTTATTAAAACCAGCTCTTAGTAGTTCATTATGTGACATAATTTAGGTTAAAACACAACCCACATTTATCCTGTGGCCAAAGAGTCTCCAAGGGTAGCAGAAGTTGTGTAACTTCACTTTGGAGAGAGAGGAGCAGAAGAACAGTGAGATAAGGTAGAGAAATCCACAGTTTCCTTCCCAATCCTATAGCCTTGTCACCTGAAGGCATTTTCTATGCAAGTACATGCTCTGACTGTGCAGCAAATGAGTACACAGCTGCCCTTCAAGTAGGAGGGAAAAGACTTAATCTTAGAAGTCTCCCTCACTGAAGCTCTATACTCTCTCTTCTTAAGATTAGATAGATTTCATCCTTAGGTGATGACTAGCACTTTATGAGATCATTCTCTGCCATCTGGGAATATAAATCCTTTAACACTGGCATTTGAGTAGATTTTCAGCACTTTACATCTTTTAAACACTTGAGAACTAATCTCATCCTCTATACGCAGTTTTTTGTGCTGGATTTTCTCAGGCAGTGGCAGAGGAAGGGTCTCTCAACTGGCAGGATAGAGCACCCTGTTGTCCAGTCTTTACTCCCTCACCTTCCTACTAGGAAGGTGAAGCAAAGATTTCTGGCAACTTTGGTCTCTAATAGTTCTGCCATCCTCATTACCCTGAAGAAACTATGCTCTGAGTTTGAACCAAAAGGAAACTTCCCTGAAGTTCACATCCCAAGTCTGGCCAGACTGTCAATCACTGACTGGATTTTGAATGCTGCCATGTCTCCAAATGTGGCTTCAGCTGTTTTCTGCAGTGCAGCATTGGGCTGTTTGCTCTGAGTGCTGACTGGCAAGTATCAAATGCTCAAGCAAACAAGTTCTGAGTTTTAATACAAACATACTGTCTGAAGTCAACCACTCCAGGAAGATTTGGGCAGTCAGAGGAATAAAAAGAACAGGTGGAGATTGGCCTAAAGACATTTTGGGTATAGTTGGTGGCAAATCAGATACTGTCAGACTTACTTTAGACCAAGTATGTCTTTGCTGGCTTCTGGTCCTCTGCTCCAGGTCCCCTGGAGATTATGCCAACATGACACTAACAACTACCAGGAGCTGAGGACAGCTGGGGCTAGGAAGTGGTGGTAAAAGGGAAAGGGATACTTTTAAGCTGGGGGTAAAACCAAAGAACTAGAAATAAGAAATATCCTAGAAGACTACGAAATCACCACAGTTGGTCGAACAAAGAGAAGAGCAAGGGAAAGAAAATGTGGCAAACTTCAGGCAAGAAATTGAGAAACTGTTCTCCCCACTTGAAATAATTTTGAGCAGGAGAATATGATCCCCAAAGGCCAAGGATGAAACCTGATGGTTTAGGGAAGTGCAAAGCTGATCTAATAGATATTAAGTCCCAACTAGTCTGGGGACCATTTTTTTCCCAGGAACAAAAGCAATGCTCCCCCGCAGTCCCAGCTGGGCTGAGCCCTGCCTTAGTGCAGCTGACAACCAAGCCCTTAATGTTGTTTCAATGGGTAAATGGATGACAGGCGTGTATCATCCTTCCCTTGGTGACTCTTACTTCTGGCACCATTTGTTTCCATTTCATTTTAAGGTCAGTATGAATTGTCTCGAGTAAAAATGATTTAATAATGAAATAAATAAAATGAAATAATGTTAAAGTAATACTATAAACTTATCTTTTGGCAATCTGACAAGCAAGGGAGGCTTTAGATCAGATTATCCAACACTTATTTTTATAAATATACCTAAGCCTTTTCTCAGTGTAAACTTGCAGATTGCACAGGCACTCAGCAGTCCCTTGAAGGCTGCAGATTCTTATCTTTCAAAAAATTTAGCAAGGTTTGCTGCATGAAACTCTCAGTTTAAAGACTGTGAAGTAACTGATTGCTTTAATATAATTTTCTACCAGAATGTTCCATGGTACACTGTGCCCTGAGAGAGTATCTGAAAGGGGTTGTATGGGAGAGGTGTAGGAGGATCAGGATTCATGGCTCTGTGGCAACCGAAAAATACGAGATCCCAAAGTCATAATAAAAATTATTCCCTGTGAGAGGAAGTTCTGTTTTCTCTTTGAAACTGGGAGCAAAGGAAGAAAAAGAGTATTTGATATCTAACCTATTGGAACAGGAANGGGAGGGGAGGGGAGAATCTCTAAAAAATTGTTCTTTATGAGTACATGGATTTCCTAGCTGGAGACATGAAAAATCACATCATAGGCCATGAAGTAATTAGCCCACAGTATCATGAGGAGGAAATGAAGGCAGAAGAAGATGGGGAACACATTTCTTGAAGTAAAAGAGCATGGCAGCATTTCAGTCAAGAACTGAAAAAAGTTCTTGACTGACTGACTAAGAACTGGGCCTGGAAGGCATTAACAAATGGACACTATAGGAAATGATTTTCCAGAGTTTTACACAATGAGCAGAACCTTATGTCTGTATTAAAATGTGCAAAAAGTGGTGTCATTTTGCACACATGACTACCTGAGGAGCAAAGGCCAAGACACTCAGGTCTTTCATCTCAATAGGCACAGGCAAGAACATTAGAGATCTTCTAGTAATGTCATGATACAATTTTTTTCTTCTACCAAAAAGAATTAAGTTCATTCTGACAATTAACTTCTACTTCTTGTAATAAGCAGTGAAAGACTATTTTTTACTAAGCCCAGTAAATCAAAGATCTGTGTATACAGAGTAAAATTGCTTTTTTTCTTTAATACAGTTATAAAAAGACCATCTGATTCCAATGATAATCAGCCACTCCACATGATTCTCATTAGCTCTGTCCATGGAACACCTGAACAAAAGCCAAAGGAACTTGGACATGTTCCTCATTCTGCCTTTTCATTATTTTTTTCATCTAAACATCTGTTTTCCCATGTTGACATATGAGCTCATAACTTGCAGAACAAAGACAACCAGTGCCTTCATGTAGCAGCATGTTTATGTAGGTAGCTCTGGGTTCTTCTGACAATTTCTCCACATCAATTCCACCCTGTAGTCTCTTGTCCAAATTCACTTCCACAGTGCAAGGAATGAGCAAGAGGCACTGAATGCTTCTTTAGTGGGGAAAGTTTTTCAAAAAATAACCAGAAACTAAGATATAATTTAATGAGGAATATTGGTTAAATATAGCTTTATAAGGAAAACATGATGGTGATTACTTCATGAATAGCAATGCTATGACCACTATCACAGATCGTGTCTATTTAGCTGCACAACACCATAGCATTTTCAAAACAAATGTAGTACTTGTGCCCTATTTTGAAGCTTTTACATTTTAGGGCCATGATCCCTTAAAAGTATTCACTTTTCACAGATCGTGGGGATCTCTTGCAATACCCCATGATAAGTATGTGTGTGTAACAGCTCAAAAGGACCAGGGCCTCTTAAACACACTGTATTTAAGATCATCAGATCCTGTGGAATGTCTCACATATGGAAAACTATGAAAAGTTTAAGTGCTTGCAGATCAAATAAGTGAATTTAGAAAAAAAAAATGATGAAGTAAAAAAGTTAGAGATTATGAAATAGAGTACAAATTACAGTTGCTTTGGACTGTGATGCAATTTGTGCTAGTCCTGCTGCTGTTGGCTTTTCTTTGTTTATAGTATAAATGCTGTAAGCCCCCTACTTATATACCAAGTTGAAATAAAGTTAGATTCGATGTTAAGCATTTAAATATTTTAAACAGTGTTACATTTTTTCTTGCAATAATGAAGTTAATATAATTTTTAGTTTAGAGTTTACATGAAAACAAATATCTTAACTTTTCTCTTCCATCCTTCTCAATTACATAAGCAGATGCTGGAATATGGAGATCAATAAAGTGGAAGGCAGAGAGGGAAAGCAAGATGATAAACAACACAAGAGTTGTAGCAGGAGGAACTTGGGAACAAATGAGAGAATGAGTATATCAGGTTAGGGTTAGGACAGTGAGGCAATAAGAGTATGGACGTACAGATTTATGGCCATTAATACAGAAGTACAGGACACCAAATGTAGCTCTGTGTATTCCTTTAGTTTCCAACACTCTGTCAAACAATGTCAGGAGCATGGCACCTGGCTCCAGAGAGAGGAGACAGGCTGCTGTCAGAGACCATGGGAGGACACCTGCTCCAGCATCAGCTCCAAACAGCTGGGCCTTAACAAAGCCCTTGCAGACCCTGGTGGCACAGAAGTGGATTGGGTAGCAGCAGATGGGGTTTCAGCAGATTTGGGGGGTTATTCTTCTTGTGATTCTTCAGGCAGAAATTGTTTTCTCACCTCAGCTCACTTTAGGGAACCTGTATTTCCCATCAGGGATTTTTGGAGATGTCCATTTTCATAAAGCTGACTGTTAGAAGGCTGAATATTTAACCATAATTACTACCATGTCAGCCAGAAAACAGACAGTCATAATTTCAAGTATTAGCTACAATGGCCCCATCAGCTACAGCTACTCATACACCTTTCCCACCCTGGAGGAGAGTTCAAATGTCAGTTTGACTCTGGCCCCATAAAGAGCAAGGGATTCTTAAATCATGTTTACCTACAGCAGATGAAAGGATTGCAGTTTGTACCTTTTTTTGCCAAGCTTTGTTTCATCTGAGGTGGGTACGCACTGAGAGGAAGCATTCATGCTGTGCAGTTTCCTGGGAGGGCCAGAGAGCTGGGATCCCTGTTTGCTGGACAGATGGGCTCACCTGGAGAGCAACTGACCATGCTGTCCCTTCTTCACTGTATCAGCATCTGTGGCCAGCTGATGCCAAACTAGGCAGGAAAAGCCTTCTCAAATACCTCACAAATACCTCCAATTGTGTTTTTATGCCTTTTCCAGGGTGGCACTGCACTGACACTCTCTGCAATGCCACAACAAACCAGGTTGAGGAGCTAAAATAACACCCAGCTATTTGCATTCTCTGCTGGTTTTCTGATAAACTGGCTTCTGGTCCCGTTCCCTCTGAGAGGGCAAGGGGTATCCCACTGCAGTGCTGCTGAGTCCCTGCCAGCTCACCAGGTTGCACAGAAACCTGCAGCATGACTCACCAGGAGTAAATGTTTTGGGTCTAGACACTTAGGAAGTCTTTAGTCATGTATAGGCAGCTATAGCAACTTCTGGATCTGATTGAAACAAGCCCTACAGAAACACAGTTAGATGCTTCCCCTGCCCTAAGAGATATAAAACACAATTTGGGAGAAGACCAAATGATAAGTGGGAGAGGAAAAACATTAAATAATAGGAGCAGCTGAAGTCTTAAAAATTCAAACACAATTAAACATTAGGAAGAAACACTTTGTAAAGGTATGGACAATTTGGGAAAGATTGCTTGGAGAAAATCAGTGTTTCATGCAGTTCCATGGTTCCACAGATTTGTATCGTTCCACAGATTTGTATCATTCCCAGATGTTCCACAGGTTTCACATCTGAGATTCTCCTTGAAAAAGAGTGTAAAAGAGAAGCATAGTTCCTTGCAAATAATTTAGAAAAGATAAAGGGGCACCTTAAGGGGCACACAGTGAAAAGGCAGCCACAGCAGAGCAGATAGCTCAAGGAAGAGTAGTGTTACAAGAAACTTAGCTATGAAATACTTTCAAAAAGAATGTACATGCAGTGAAACTCAACAGGTTTTACAAATCTATTTTCATGCTCTCCATTTATATTTAGGGCCAATTTAAGCTGTTATTGCAATCATAGCAGTTGTAGTACAAATTCATTCTCATAGTTTTGTTCCAACTGCTCAATTTTGATTTATAAAAAAACCCCGCCATAGACAATGAGAAGTATCCCTCTCTGTTCTTTAAATAGCCTTCTGTTCTGTTCATTCTGAGTGCTGCACAGTTATACTCACAGCTCTATTAATTAAAAATTCTGTTATCCTGAACCCTAGGAGAAATGAAGTTACTGATGGACAAAGTTTTGAGGTACCTATCTCCCATAAGAGCTTCCAATGAAAGGAAATGTGGGTATCTGATGATGTAAGTGCTTTGCAGCATGGCTGAGAAAATTGACCCTATCTCTTTGCACCCTCAGGTATTCTAACAAGAGTGGCGTTCTTTCTGCAAGCACTCATCTGGTTTCAAATTGGATTGTTCATAATATGTGTTGAGTTGTGAGAGGTTTCACAACTATCCTTCTGTTCTCTTTTCTCTATCCTTCCTTGCTTCTGGCAAATATTTCACATAAAGTTCCAGCAATGTGGGGACGTAGGAACTTCGTGCTTGGAGATCTCATGCTTAAATAAATGATTAAGGACATGATTAAGTTCCAACTAATTTTATATATCAGATAATATAAACAACTTTATGTAAAGTTATGCTGATTATAATTCCACAGTGAAACTGCCAGCAGTACTAAATCACATTTAAACCTCAATAGTCTCTCTTATTGTTATTTTCCTATTTTCCTTATGGTTTGGTCCATACAGATGCTTAGATGTGAAATGATAAACGTGACAGATATACCAGTATTTATATCACATAAGGTTTTATGTTTTGATTTAAGAAAGAAAAGCTATGCCTCCTAAAGTCAAGATTCTCAGGAGAGGACTGTTGTTTCACTTGTTGCATAAAAACATTTATGTGTCAGCCTCACAGCAACTACAGCAATCAACAGGGCATGAGGAAAGATAAGCAGAAATTTTTTGTCAATCAACCTTTATCTTTTTACTCTTTTTCGTCTTTCTCTCCTTCCAGATGCATGAAAGGGAGAGCACAAAATTGTTAGTTCTTAACAAATCAAATTAAAAACCATGCTAATCTCCTGATCCTTATCAGGACAATGACATAAGAGCACAGTATGCTTAGAGGAATTAAGGATAATATTTTGTAAATATACGTACACCCTCCTGAGACAACTGTTTATAACCAAGAGATATTTGCTTCCTATATGTGATAGAAATTTTATCATGCAAAAAATTACACTATGCAAGACCTAAAGGGCAGTTACCAACACTTAGGTTCCCCATCTGACTGTACAGATAATTTAGAATTATTACATTATAAATTCCAAATACTAAATTCTTCTTATTCATGTTTGAAGTCTAACAGTCCAATGTTACATGCTGATGTAGGTGCTACTAAACACTTCATGCTGTATTTCACACTGGCATGAAAGCTTGACTTTTCAAAAAGTAATAAATTTTCTCTTGGACATAGTTATCCCTGCTAGTTACAAAGCAGGAGTCTAGAATTGCTAGTGGACCCTTTGGCATACACTTCATTGCAAATTCCCTTAATTCACAAACAGATTCTGAAACTCTTACTCATATTAAAGAGCCTTCAACATACATAAGTGTGATGTCACTCAAGCTTACACTAGATAACCAATGGAAAAATGACCTTACAATCTCTTTTTGATCCTGCTGATCTGTGGAAGGTCTTCAACATTAGATGTGTATAAAACTCCTACCAACATACTAATACCATCAGTAGTAATAACATCAACACAGCATCAGCTGGTATTATCTATTTTTTCCAAGAGACTTGTTACCATAATAAAGAAATTGAAGACCTGTTTACTTCGAGGTGTTCATGAAGCATTTAAATTTAAATTTATATTCACAGAACCATATTAAGCAACCAGGTAATATTTCACATTAAGAGTGAAGATGATCCCTGTCCTGACATAAGCTGGTCATTGTCTAAAAAGCGTTTCACAGAAGAAAAGATAGAAACAGGACAGACGAAATTTTAAAATAAAATACTGGAAAGAAACAGCTTCCTAAAGTACCATATAAACAAAATAACCTAGCCAGCTAGAGAAAAAGAAGCCCAAATCCCAAGGAACAAAAAAAAATAAAAAGAAGGAGGTACAGAACTCACTAATTTCCTTTGCAGAACATTTTCAAGGTACCAAGGAAAAACAGTTTTGATCTTCTCAGCTGAACAGCTAATGAGCAAAATCCTAGATGGTATAGCATCTCCTGTGTGGGAGTTTGAGAGCTTTGCTTCAGAAAGTATCAAAGAAAAATAAGAATGGAAATCAAATTTCATGTAATTTATAAGTAAGATGGTCTTTCACACCATAGCTCAGGTCTGGAAAATAACTCAGGCTATAACATTTTGCAATGATCATGCTATTTTCTGTTATTTCCTTTGTCTTGTCTTTTCCCAGCTGGACCATTTTTCTTAAACAATAGACAAATAATAACAGAATGGAGCACGTTGTAGTGCAATTACAGCTCTCCATCAGCTAGTCTATTTTATGCTTCTTACACCATGAGGTGAACTTTACTGAAACTTCTCTGGCTCTTGAACTTATATAAAAGATAGAGGGAACTAATGAGTACAGTAGGATGAATGGCAGTAAAAATAGAGCAGAGGTCAAGATTTACTCTAAAGCATACCACAGCTTTAAATCTACTATAAATTGTCCAGACGTGTATGAGTTTCTCCTGTTAGAAAATGCCCTGATGACTTCAAGACTGAAGGAAGAATTCCAACTGATTAATTCACATCATCAGTGGCTATCCATGTGAGTCAGAAAAAGGAAATACTAGTACTCAAACATCATAAGCACATGCTCAACTGAGAACAGTTTCTGCTGGTTTTGAACAGCTAGATCCCTAATCATTATTTCACTCAATTTTATTTTTTTTCAAAAAATACTCTGTAATGAATGAGAAACATACTCGAGGGATTCTGTACTAACTAAATGCATAAGAAATAAGAAAAACTTTAATATTGCTACCTAAGATTTTTTTAACTGTGTGTGTCTTGAGAATCAGTTCTCCAGGTTTTAGTTACTACTTGGTGTTCCAGGTCCTACGGCTGCAGTACTGATCAGAATGACGGGATTACATTGGATAAGCAATATCTGCCATCTGCTGGAAGGATATTTTCTAGCACTGATGAGGCTGGCATTGTTTAGGTAGGTGGCCAAATAGAGAGAAATTGAACTAACAGCTTTCTAGAAGTTATTGAGAAATTGAAACTAAATCTGCAGTATGATAAAGACCTTCACATGCTGTTTACTGGTGGAGAAATGAGTCACAGAAGAAATTATTTCCAGAGCAACCTAATCGAACAGGGCTAGAGGCTTGATCAAAGTCCTAATCCTGTTTTCAGTATGGTATCCCACAATACCACCACTGCTACTGCAGAAAAAAAGAAAAACAAAAGGTGGGGGGAGGGGGTGGGGGGGAGTTAGTAAACCCCACTAAACCCTCTTTTCTATATAAAGCATTTTAACAGTGCCATTTTCCTCTATCCACTCTGTAATTATTTGCCAGAAACATAGACTACAGCAACACTGCATATGTGAACTGAAAAAAGGGTCTCGTTCTTCTTATGTTACATGAGAAGTAAAGCATTTAAATTAACCATGAAGATAAAAAGTTTTAGAAAGGGAATCAAACCTAGTGTTCCTGTAATGGTATTACAGATATAGATGGCTACTGTCACATACATATGTATTGCATACAGATAAACTTCCACAATATATATATCTTTGGGATTTTGACAAAACACTGGTATTTGTCTGTGCTTTTTAATGCTCTTGAAAGTATTCCATTAGGCTTCAAACTGACATTTCCATGATGTGAATGAATGGAGTGAAAAGCTATAATTATCTGAGCTAGCAGAAATTGCACACTGCCTTTGCTACTCTTTGGTAGCAGCAGTATACTACCTGGTTAATACATTAGCGTGCTGTAGTAGGACTTGTAGCACTATTATGTCAATTATCCATCACTTCTGAACCCAATTCCCTCTTATCAGCTGCATATAATTTTGCCATACATGAATAGCTCAGTCTGGAATTTTCCATGCTGGATGTTTGCCTCTGGACAATTTCGTAGAAAACTTCAGTCAAAAGCTTTCAGCTGTTTCTGAAAACACAGTCAAGGGGGGAAAATAAACCAAACCCCATGTTGTTTTGACCATGTTAAAATATTCTGTCAGCCTTTCCTGTGAATAGCTACAGTACATTCATCCTTTGGTACAGAGACTTCCAGTTTGCAAGCTGGGTGGCCCATTTATTGAAGTTAAACTTCTTGCTAACCTCAGGAAATTTTACCAAAGTCTTTCCATGTTATAAACCTTGAAACCTTTGCGTAACATACTTTCAGCAGAGACCCCAGCACATCCACCCACTCCAGCCCTGGGCTGCACATTACTTTCCCCATGTTTCAGGTCCTGGCCAATGACCTGAGAACAAGGATATAATTTCAACAGTCCCAACACTGAGTCCTGGTGGTATGGGACAAAAAAAAAAAAAGGGGAGCTGGCCAGGACAGAAATGCTATGGTAATTGTGGGTGGTATGGTGTGGTGTGGTGTGGTGTGGTGTGTTGTGCTGTGCTGTGCTGTGCTGTGCTGTGCTGTGGTGCAGAAGGTGCAGCATGAGAGAGCAAAGCTGGGATGGGTTGCCAAGCTGCTGAGAGCAATGGGATGGGAACAATCAAGAGAAAAGAAAAGGTTCGTGTGGTTACCTTAAGACCTAGTTCAAGGTGGGATTGAGATGAAGATCTAGAGGAGTGTGAAAGTGAGCAAATGGGTTGGCAGGAAGGAGATATGAAAGGGAGATGGATTCAATTAGTGATCAATATGGTGGAAATAGTGGGTAATTTCCAGGAAAAGACACTAATAAGTAGCCAAGAGCAGGTAACAAATCTAATGGAGAAGATTGGAAATCACTGTGAATGAGAAAGATGAGGAAAAAAGACTAGATGAAGAGTTAGGAGAGAAGAAAATGTATGGGTAAGACAGAAATGAAAACATAAGCTGAGGAATGAAAGGGGGCCAGTCAAGGAGGTAGGGTGATAGTAGAGCTGGGATTTAGTTGGATCAGAGGTTAGTACTGGCTTGAGAAGTCTGTCACACAGGGTATTCTCAGCCATCATTTATTTCAAGACTCTTTGGTCAATATGGGACATGTGTCTCAGTGGACCTTCCAAAGCATGAGCTGTGGGCTGGGTATCCCCAAGTGATGTCGTTACACTTTATCTTTTCCTGCTGTTTCATTCACTCATCTGCTCTGATGATGCATTTACTACAAGTGTAGTAAAGGAGACTGATTCTTCGCTGAGCAAAATGTGCTTTTAACAGAGGTGAATGAAGAATTCATACCACCTATCAAAGACAGTCTGCTTTTACCTTGGCTGTATCCAGGTACATCCACAGCCCTCAGGAAAGCTGTGCATGGGTGTGTGCATGCATACATTTCTCTTAGGTTAGCTTTCCTTCACAGAGTGGGAGAGAGGTATGAAGGAGGAGACCGTGATCTACCGTCTCAAACTGTTGTAGAGGTGCCACTCTCATTCTTGCTGCTTTAAAAATGAACCTCAAGTATTTTCATGTTTCTTCTGGTGTGCAGAGAGCTGAAAAGTATAAACTAATGTTTGGAGAGCCAGCACATTGAGAACCACGGGCTGGAGAGCACAAGATGCATGGGCAGAGCTGTGGGCATCTGGCAGTGAGCACAGGCTGGCTGGACATTGCTGCATTTCTTGCACTGGGTCATACAAAGGTCCCACTCAGTCCCTGGCCATGCACTTACTTCATTGAGAAACCAAATCTCAAGGGTTCCCCCCAGTTTACTCATAATTTTTGAAGACTGCATTGTTCTCAGGGGCACTCTACTGATAGACTGTTAGTAATTAATTATTTTTGGATTTTCATAAACATGGTTAGAATATCAATTATTTTGTGACTTCAGCCATAAAGAGATGTCATTTTCTCATGCAACTGAAGAATGGGGAGAAAGTAATGCAGACACACTGCATAATGCCCCTGTCCACTGAAGATTGTAGTGAAAATGCTCATCTCCATAAGACTAAGAGGAAAAATGCACATGCAATTAAAGGAAACTTAGTCATGTGTATAACATTATGGATGAGTGGATTTAGAATAGATAGGTATCCATTGCTCCCTAAAAAGCTGCATATAAAATATCTAACGTCTTGTAAAATGCATATTTTTAAACTAACCAAAAAAGGGAGGGGGAAGAGGATTCAAATATATTTAAAATATTTAAAACATGTAAAATATTTGTATAGAGAGTATAATTCGTATACTTTTAACTACCACGACAGATCTTTAGTCTCTTTACGCTGGATTCAGAGCAAATATGAAAGAACAACCCATGTCATTTAGTGACAGACAAGGGAGTCTTTGAAACTCTGTGGGTGATGTGTGTACTTAAAGGCTGTGTACTTAAAACTAGTCTCTGGTGGCAAAGGTTCCTGGGCATCAACTTTTTCCCAAGTGGTCAAAGCCAGAGTTTGTTTAACTTCTTCTAAGTTCTAAGCTATTTTCTTTCTTCTTTCTCAATCTGCCCATGTCTGTTTCTGTCTTGGGTTCATGTGAGTGCAGAGTCCTGTGGTATTGCTGCCTAGTACCCAGAAAAAGCTGTGCTGTGCAATAGAAGCTCAGTCTTATGTGCTGCAGCTAATTAGTGTCAGGAGAAACAAAACCAGAAAGAAAAATAATGTATTCTTGAAAATATTCTTACTACTCTTTTTTCTTTTTTGTAGGATCAAAAAATTATTTCACTCTCCTGAACTGTGGTCAGGAAAGTAGAATCCAGATCACACAAGTACACTTCAAATGTGGNCCCATCTCCTGGCTGGCAACATTGAGGCAGAGCTAAAAAAAAAAGCCTTTTGAGACTCACTTGGAATGTGCTGCTGCCTCTCTGTAGCCCAATTTCTGGATGCTTGAGCTTAAATTCACAGCCACATGCCAATACAAAAACCCATATTGAGTTCAGTGGGATCATTTGTGACATTTCTCTTCTTGGTATGATTTCATAGTTTTGGCAAGTCTTTATGCCTCTCTCTCCTTTAAGAAGCATTTCAATTCCTTGGTCTCTGGGTAGCTCATTTTTGTTTTAAACTCCTCCCACTGGTTACAATAAGGCCAGATTTTCAAAGCCACCAAAGTGCTAAAGTTGGGAGAGAGGCACAAAAGGGGTAAGGGCACAGCAAAAATATTTCTGGAAGAGGGCACTGAGTACATGTGAGAGAACTGACTGCATGTGCACAGGATTCAAGATTTCTGTATGTTGTGCCCAGGACCAAGGATAACAAGACCAAGGATTACACGCTCAATAAATATTTCTGAACCAAGCAGAGGGGATAGGAGATATCTACCAAAATTCTTCATAAAGGAAGTATGGTCTCATGGACAGAAATTGTCTTTTTTTCTGTTTGTACACTACACATATTATTAGGTTTCTCAAGAGAACTCAATGAATAATACAAAAAACAAGCAGTTGAAGAACTTAGATGATCCAAAGTTCACTTAAGTAGTTAAATTGTAGCCCACTTTTTGTTCCTTTTTAAATTCTGCACTTGCAGGAATGTTCAACAACACCTAATCTTCAAGATATGCAAGTCTAAGGTGAATTTTATCTAAACACTAGCTGAATGGAAAAGACCACATTTTCAACACTGTCAGACTATTAGTACTGATTAAAAATGCAAATGTGATCAGTACATTCCTCAGATAACAAAAAGAAGTGTGAAGTCCTGCTATTCTTTTTGGTAATTTCTGACAGGGAATTAATGCAAGGAAGGCATGGTGAACAACATGAGTCCAAAACTTGGTCTTTTTTCTCTGGGTGCTGCTCACCTGGTTTTTCTACTTGACTCCACAGTGCAAAGGTTTCTAGGTGACCCACATCATTTTTCAATGCTGGATAAAGCTGCTGACAGTCTTATGGAAACGAAATTCATTAAATGGACGCAAGTTTGGAAATCTTATTTGCTAATGCTTTGCTGCAACATCTTAACAAACACATCCAGTGTTCTTAATCAGTTACTACTTGTTAGAAGGTCAATTAAATGATTAGGAATTCTGATAATAAAAGGAAATAAACCATTTTTCGTGCCATTATTACTCTTAATGCAGCTCTCACCTTTCCCTTACACCCCAGTAAATTTACCCCAGTAAAGTGCTACCATGGCTGATGAAGGGTGCACAAGGGACCAGATCAAAGTTTTCTTTTTAAGCCATTCCAAACAATTTTCCAACACTGCTAGTCTCTGGCTACTCTTCATCTCCTGAGCTGTCCTTCTCTAGTACCACAGCACCTTCTCCCCTCTCCTGAGGATTAAACTTCTCTAGTTCTTCAGAAGACAGTTCTAAAAGCTGCATTTCTGCTGTAATTTTATTGAGGCTCAGATAGTTATCAGTCTAGACAGACAATTTAATCAGGATGGAAAAGTGCCAAGTATTCCCTAGCAGCCAAGACTGATATGAGATCTCTAAGGAAGAGCCAAAAATGGAGTACAGTAAGTCAATTTCTTTCCTTATTTCAGGATGTCATTCTTCTTTAAATCATATAGCAGATGGAGCCTCTTCCTTCCTTTTCTCAACCAGCCTGATCCATTCAAGTGTTTGGGTTGTTAAAACAGCAACAAAAAGCAATGTTGCAGTGGTGTCCCAAGGGACACATGAAGGGGATGCCAGTGTACTTAATGCCACCAAAAAATGGAAATGATGCATCAAAAAACGTATTGACCTGGCCTGAATAGTTTGCACTTGCTCCATTAAGAGTGTAGAAATTTGACAGAGAATAAACCCTTTGTGTTCCAGCTGGTCCTCAGGGTAGCTGGGTGTGGCTTGGTTTAGTTTCTGATTATAACCAGTTCAGCACTCTAAGTCTGGTCATGTTCATTAAGAAATTTGATGAGCACAGGCTCACAAGTAGTGCAATTTCAACAGTATGAGTCTAATCAATAAGAATGTGTGTGAGTAGAGATTCAGGAATAGTGTGGTTTACCACTCTGGTATTAGAGCTCTGGCCAAGTTCAGTAAGAACTTACTTAATCCAGAGTCCCAAAAAGTATGCTTTATTGAAGAAACAGGAAAACAAGTTCTGGATTGACAATGGTAAATGCAGCAACTGCAGAGAGTTAATATGTGTGGTGACTGAAGGTACAGTAACAGAAATCTATTGTAAATATGTGTGTGTATATATATACGTAAATAAACATTCCTGGGAGTGCTCCAATACAGTTGCTCACTTAAAGGCTTTTTTTTGGGAAGGAGGAGAGACACAGTCCATTGACTTATCCCAAACAGGCAGAGGTGTTTTTCCCCTTGTCTTTCTTTCTTTCTTTCATTTTCTGCCCCAAACCTCCCTTCTTTTATACAATAATTTTTAGCCCGTCCCAAAAGGAGGGAACAATTGCATGTTACAGGTGGGGATTGGTGACTGTAACAACACATATAAGGCAGGTTTTCTTTTCATTTGCATTCTTAGGGGGTCAAAGTTAATAAGCAAACAGGGTTCCATGACAGTCTTGGCTATTTTCACTCAGAATTCATAGTTGATTCAAAGAGTAAAATAAACACTTTGGTCCTTCTCCACCTACGAAAGCATTAAAGGCTGTCTTACCTTCACCTGAGAGTTTTCCATGCATACTTTTCTCCTTAAAGGACCAGCAAGTCTTGTTTTGCATGGTGAAAGGGGGAGTGAAGCCCATGGCTGGTCTGGAGGCGTGGGTGCTCTTCTGTGCTTCACTGGAACAACACTGGGCAGTGAGGCCTCCACTTTGCTCTGAAATCATTCAGTTGTTAGGCCTTACTTGAGCCAGGTGCAAGGTAAGCAAGAAGCTCAGCTCGTGTTTTTCCCTACCAGCCTCATCAATTCTTCACCAGGTTAAGTCACCTCTGTGGCAAGGCAGACAATTTATGACAACACAGATAGGATAAAAACTAGATGTAACATGCACGTGGAGTAACTCTAGTAAAGGCTAGTAAGCTTTTAAACTATATTCTATTGGGTTTTATTCAGTTATATTATATATTATAGGATTATATCTTCAATAACAAGAAGTAGACAAGAATGAATTACAGGGTCTATGGAATTAGAAAAGGTCAAGAGTGCAGGGATAACCCTTGAATGAATAACACAGCAGGGTCATAGGGAACTGAAAGGTCCAGGAAGAAGGTAAGTCAGAGGATAATCAGAGGTTGCAGAAATAGCAGTAAAAGCAACAGGACCAACAAGAAAGGAAAAACTCCTAACATCCACTCTAGAGCATGCAGTATGTTATTTGTGCCCTGTAGAATAAATGAGCAAGCTATTGGCCTTTTAAAAAATCTCCTCTCTCCTTTACCATTCAAATGATACTGCAAGAAAAGCAGTATTTATCAGAGAAAACTTTGAGAAAAGTGGTCACCATAAATAGCACTACTTTAAAAAATTATGAATTGAATGTAACTGTTGGAGGCACTGTTGTGGTTTAAAGGACAACAACTTTTTTTTCTCCTTCCTGAGGGGGGGTTCTTTGTTTTTCTACTTCCGCCGGGGCACAGTTTCCAGCAGAGGTGAGGAGCCCACGGATTGGCTAATTTTAAGATGGGCACTTCATGTAGCCACTTGAAAATTAGAGGCGTCTTTGCGAAGCTTACATTTTTAGGAGCGGGAAGTTTGAAGCTCTCTTT
>VZTR01029242.1:2845-21002 GCA_013400775.1 Chaetops frenatus | reverse complement strand
CCACTCCCAGCCCCCCACTAAACACTGATATCTCTGTTCATCATGTGACAGTGTTAGGCCTACAGAAATAAAGTTTGTTTCATCTTTGATGGCTTATCTGGGGATGCAGCATAATGATAGTATTGTTAAGTGCCTTGTAAATGGTCTACCAGTTTGGGGACTACTATTCAAAGGATTAAGACCATGTGCCTGCTTCTTTTGCCAGATGTATCCATTAGTAATTACAGTTCTTGATTTTTGATGATATATGTGAGCTTTGAAGTCTGGTGTGAGCATTTTGTTATGCAAATAAAACAACTACATTGAAAACATCTTTTTAAATGTTGGTCTGCAATGTTTTCTAAAAGGTAACCCTATTAGTGGCAGTGTTATTTTTTGAACTGTGAGGACTAATCTTGTTTTCTCATGTATGCTGTCATTTATGGGCGACATGGATATGCTTGAGCCTTTGACAACTTTTTTGCTTGGTTCTTTTGCTAACGTAATGCATGAAGTTTTCCCACTGTCATTGTTTTCTGAGTTTTTTCCTTTAGCAAAATGCTTTTGTTATAACTATACTGAGGAAAAACAAAAGATTATGTATAAATAGTCAGAAACACTTTGCTGTGAGGGTGGTGAGACACTGGAACAAATTGCTCTGGGAGGTTGTGGATGCCCCATCCCTGGAAGTATTCAAGGCCAGGCTGGATGGGGCATTAAGCAACCTGATCTGGTGAAAGGTGTCCCTGCCCATGGCAGGGGGTTGGAACTGGATGATGTTTAGGGTCTCTTCCAACCCAAGCCATTTCATGATTGTTGTCATTTCTTTAACTCATTCAAGCTTTAAAAAATGTACTTGACTACCCTCTAATAACTTCTTTTGCAGTTAGTATTTTGGCTAAAAGACTGTCCTTTTTGTTTGCTGTAGGACTTTCAATGTTTTTGCCATTGGCAAATTGAGTGACTTTTCTGTGAAATAGGTTTGCCTTAAAGTTCTGTGCTGTGTGCCTCTTTCTCTTCCCCATGTTTTGCATATCACATTGACTTTGCTGTGTTTTTCCCAAGAACATAACAGAATTTGAACCTGAATGACTCTATTTGCAGGCTTTCAAGTAGATAAGGCGTTTAAATCCTAAACTCAACTTCACCTTAAAACTGCAAACATAATGATCTGAATTTTGAAATGTGAAGTTGAAGCTGCAGCTCTAGGAAATGAGTATCACTATGTGGATGATTATTCAAATTGTGTTTTCATGTCACTTTGGGGGTCCCTGGTCAAAACATGATTGCCTCAAGTGTAAATTGTTACTTTCAATTAAAAGCATACTTAAGAACTTCCTTTGAACTACAGGTGACTGTACAGCCTTCTAATTACTTGGTAAGACTTCTTAGGGCATCTGTTACATTTGTAACAGTATAAGCCTGCTGAGGTTGTAAGGGTCCTGTGTATGTATCTTTGGGTACCATCTTTGGGATGGATGGTATAAGACAATGGCTGTGATTGAAGTTGTATGTATGTTCATATGATGAAGTTGTGCATGTGAGTGCATATATTAATACATATAATCTGTGGACTGAAGGGCATGGTTATTTTTTTGTGCTTCAATATATACTTTCAGTGAAAATCACATCCTTTGTGTTTCTGTATTTCTTGGCCGCTTCAGGGTTGTGAATTTCAGGCATGCTTTTCTGCTTTGTGGGAGGGGAAGCTTTGGATAATGTTTGGGCTGTGGCTGTTCATAGGGTTTATGATTCTACAATTAGTGACTTGCCACAGTAGAGGGTTTTTGTTAGTGTTTTGTGTAAGAGACTGTTACCTAAGAAGTGACTCTATGGATGAGACTGTGGGAAGTTAAAATGTCATCGTCCATTCTGTTTGCAAGCATATAACTGCTGTTTCTTGAATAATAGAAATAATTCGTCAACTAGAGATCAAGAAGAAAGGTTTATTTTTCTATTGTTCTTGCAAGGGATACAATGCATCTTAAACACTTAAAAAATTTTGTCAGGCCTGCAGTATTCCTCATGTGCTCTTTGGCTGTTGGCAGAGCCAACATTGGCATCTTTGTGTGTTGCAGAAGGTGACACTCTGAATGCATAGACTTCTGCAGAACAACCGGCTGGCTTGCTCTGGCTTTAGCTTGCTGTTACAGTCAGTTTATTACTGAGATAGCGACTGGTACAGTACAAAGTTTAGCAGTTGGTGGGTAATTTGGATAAAAAAATGATGGTTCTGGTTTTTCAGAACAGGGCAACAGTTTAGGAAAGTAAGCACATTTTCAAGATTTGCATTCTTGATCTTCTTAAAAACAGCGTTTGTTAATCATAAACTTCTTTTTCAGCTGTTAAACTTTCATGTTCTCCTGAAAAGTGTAAAATTTGATGTCAATACTTCCACAGGAGCTAGTTATTTAAGGAAACTGAAGTTACAATTTGGAAGAGTAGTCATCTTGAGCTGTTGTCTGGGAGACTTCTGAAGTAATTTCAGGTGTTCTCTTAGTGCCAGAGGACAGTTGGGTAGTTATGGCTTTGTGGATGGAAACTTTAGGATCTCAAGTTCCACTCTCAGTGTACCTGCAACTGGGAGACAAAGGTACAAACTTACTAATCTTTCCTCTGTTTGAGCTTGAAGAGGCAATTTATAAATAATTTTAATGCTCATTTTCACTTTCCTTTTTAATTCTTCCCTTGGAAGTTGCCCTAGAAAATAATTTGATTTGTTCGTATTTTTAGAACCTAGTCTTCTCAGGTTGCTTTTGAAACCAGCCCTTCTCTTTGAGAGGCTTTTCAGAAGTTAGCTGGTATGGGGGTAAAGGTAGTCTGCTGAGCAAATTTGAATTCAGTTTGGGTACATTTGTAGTTTGGGTCCCCTGGTATATTAAACCATGAATTAACTGTCCAGATCAGTTCCCTAAATGTTAAGCAGTGATTTTTTTATAATCTCTGCTGCACTAGCAAGTGCTATACTGCTCTCAATACCTGTATTGACACTACAGATTACTTTTGGGGTATGGTAGCTCTAAGGCATATGAACTGCATGCCATTGTGGGGGCCCATAGAATATCTGCAGCAGCTGTGGTAATAATTTAGGTGTAACCAATTCTGAATTATAGAGAGATTGTTAGACACTTCTTGGACATTTTAGACTAGAAAACCAAATAGTGGGAACTCAGGTATACAGCTGGCAATTACTAGTCTGACTGTGGCAGATGTATTCCAGAAACACATCCAGCATTCTTAGAATATTTCAGAGACAGTGAATAAATGAATAGTACTGTATTTCAGTACTGTATCTTCTTTTTAAGAAGGTAGTCAAGTCAATTTTCTTATCAAAAGATTGAACTCCAAGGTTTTCTGCAATATATTTTCTCCCAATATCTTGTGGTTTTTTCTCAATACCATCTTTTCAACACTCTATATTGCTACCTGTTGCACCGAAACTATTTGCAGAAGTAGTCATGTCTGTTCCTCTTTGTTTAGCTTAGCTCTTACATCCAAGAAGCCATAACTGATGAAACCTTGGGGGAAAAAGAGTTTTTAATCTATAGACTCTAGTCACAGCTTATGTTTTGAAGTAATTTCCAAGCGAGGAGTTACTTGCATTATTTATTTCTCAGTGTGTAACTTTATGCTTCTGCACAAAACAGATTTTGACAGAGTGGGATCTGCCTGCTAAACAGCTCATTATTCCTCTGTGACCGTGATGCTGCCAGTATAGCGTCTTCTACCTAGCTTTATACTCTGTAGCATAAGTAATGTTCCCCCACCTGCCATTTCTGTGCTGCATAAGTCTTTCTCAGAGGGTTGTTCAAGAAAATCTGTTTTAAATTCATTCCTGTATTTGGTGGGGGGAGGGAATTCTGAATAACTATACCAAGTGATCAGTAAGTAATCATTAAGATAATGTTTTATTTTTATTCTAGTCAAAGAAAAAAAAGAAATCAAAGGGAGATTCCAAAATGGTTCAGGATACGTCTCGTCTAGATGGAAAGGAAGTTGATGAAGGTACTGAAGACAAACATACACAAAATGAAAACATTATGATTTAAATTATGTTTAAGATTTATTTGTGTTTGGTTAATAAAGAAACACAAGAAACTCATAACTTTACAGTCACATATTATATCTGGAAATCTGATCTTTGAAACAACAGTATTTAGTAACTGCAGCTGAGTTTTTTTTTTTGAAAGTAATCTTACAAAAACTGAGAACGTATGAACAGTACGTGCTCATGTTATTCATGTTTTGCTCTGTGAAGCCAAGCATTATCATAGAAAAACTTACCTTTGGCTATATGTTTGTGTTCTCTAACTAGGGTTGAAGCTGACTGGTTAAACTACCCTCAGACTTGAGTTCTATATGATAAAAGCTAAAAATCTTTCCTTCTTCTCTGACTTAGTGATATTTTCATTTGGGCGATGTTTTAGGAGCCTGGGAAACAAAAATCAGTAACAGAGAGAAGCGTCAGCAGCGTAAGCGAGACAAGGTCCTGAATGATGGTGGCTCAGGAGAATCAAATCTCCAGGGTATAGAAAACACAGTTACTGTATCCATTGAACAGCTGATGCCTACTCCATCACTTCCAGTTGGTCTGAGAAAAAATAAAGGTATGATGCTTGATAGGTCTGTGAATGTGTCCTAGAAAGGTAACTTTACTCAAATGTTTAAATAATGATTCTGTTTTGAATGTATGATAGGTATTTTTGGAGATGAAACTCTTGAGGAAATTACTTCAAGCTGCGTGGAAGTACTTTGTCATGGTGCAAAACTCCCCTGTTTTTAGCTATATTTTTGGTGAAGCTCAAGAGAGTGTTTTGGAGTAAGTGGCTCAGACCCTGGCCTCCATCCACACTGGTGCACTGTCAGTTGCTGCACATCTGTGTAGGCCCGTCCATGTTGCTTTGCTTGTGCTCTTTGACTCTGCTCTTCGTTTCCAGAAACTTCAAAGGCATCCTCAACACTACTGCAGGCAGCACCAACTCCTTAACTTTCTGAGTGCTTCCTTGTGGGAAGGTTATGCCCATGAAGTTCTCTGCTTAACATGTAGGCATTTCTTTCCAACATTGATTTAGTAGTATCCTTTGCTAAAGCTGTTCATAATGGTAAAGCACATGTGGCTGAGATTTAGAAGTCAGTTACTATAGCTGAGGATTCAATAGATATGGCTGCTTCTGTTACAGAGAAAAAAAGATTGCATGGGCTGGTTTAAAGCATGTGTAGGCACAGGAATTCATATTTGGGTAAAACTGAGAAATTGGTGTTCTACAAGGTGACAAAAAGATTGAGCCTAACAGCTGTCTGGTACCTTGAAACAATTTATCAGAATTTATATGCCTCACTCTTCTGTTTTACTGACACTCATCTCCAGCTTGACTGAATGTATAATTCTTGGCCTGAGGACTAGATCAATTGTTTCCTATTGCCTTTATTTCCCCATACATTTACACCGAGCTTCAAGAAATGGTAGTTCCAACTGTCTCTATACACTGTTGCTAACCATAACTACTGTAACCTCTCTAGTCAGAGTCCTTCATGTATCATATGGTTTTTTTGTATCCTATGTATCACCTTGAACAAGACTAATCCAAAATAATTCAGCTGTATCTAGTGTTTTTATGGTAACGTGGAGATTAGAAATAGTCATAGGTCTGAAATACTTAGAGCCACTCTTCACCTGTAAATGACAACCTGTATTTTAGATTTCTGCTCTTTGTTCATTGGGAAAGTAGCTAAAGTTTTTTGAAATCTGCAGTTACTTGGTGTATGGATCCTAAGTCACTTCGAGTGCATTCTGTCTGCAGCATAAACACAAATAATAAAAATAGAGCATTTTAATTTTATTCATAAGTGTTCTGGAATCGTCTTAATTTACTGTGAGGTACTAATATAGTCTTCTCTTAAAATATTAGTGATCGATTTAGAAGATTTTTACAGGTGTTGCTGTTTAAAAAAGCTTCATCTACCTTTGTTTTCTCCTACTTCTTAATCAGGTGATGCACTTTTGAATGCACAGATTAACAGTTCTAAACCTGCAAAGGGGGAGTCATCAATTCCACAAGGTAAAAAGTTTTCATTATTGAGCATCCTAAGTAACTAGAGAAGTATTTTACAGAAGTGAAAACAGCAACTGTCAGTACAGGATTTTGAGCAGTTACTGACATGGAACTTTACTGTACATCTGGCTCTTTTGACTATGCAAATGTTATACTTCTAAGTTGCAGTTGTTTCTTAAGAAGTTGAAAACAGTCTGTTACATGTAGAAATACGTTTCAGTATCTAGAATTTTCAGACAGATTACCTATTAGAAAAACTTCTATGTAAAGAACAGTAACATTTGTTTTTAAGCTCTGCTGAAAATTACTTTATGCTAGCTTTTCAAACTTACTTATTTGTGTTAATGAATGATTTGCTCAAAGAAAACCCTGGTATAGATAGCTGCAAAGAGCTTATAAGTCCTGATTATTGTTTACACTTGTTTCAGGTTGTATACACAAGTTACTCAGTTCTTTACATGCTCCTTTGAGATGCATAAATACATTTGTTTTGAAAGTTCTTAAATATAAGAATGTTTATAAAAGAATATACTTGATATATGTCATATGCATAACTTAAAATATTTGACCAGTGAATCTTAGCAGTTTTCTAATAACAGATCCTGCTATAATACTTGGAGCGAATTAGTCTGACATAATGAAATCAAGATGGTTGTTTCTTACATCTAGCCAACATTAATTGTGTTACTTTAATGAAAAGTAGCTAGTGTAAATAAGCAAGTCATCAAATGAGTTATTAAAAGCCCACAGATCCAGAAACTGAATCCCTTTCTGCTTGTTTTTGAGAGCTTTCCTTCACATGCAGACTTCTTGTACCATAGCGCAGAAGGAGGGAGCTGTATTCTTCAGACATGCCTGATGGGAGGACAGGAGGCGATAATCAGGTTTCAGTAAGAGGAAGTTCTGACAGGTCATGAGGAAAAAAGCTCTTCATGAGATAGTTCAAAGCATCTCTGTGCAATCAGCCTTTATGGTTTCTAGAACTTCAATAACATAGTGTAATTTTGAAATTATCTGTGCATTGAACAGAAGGTGGGACTAGGTGACTGAGAGATTCTTCTCAATCTTTTCTGTGATTCAGTGAAAACTTGCTGGTCATTTAGAAGTTGAAGTTTTTGATAGGAGAGTAGTATAATAAACAGAACAATCAAGCTCCTGCTTTAGGACCTCAGCTACCTTTTTGCAAAGTTGCAAAAAAAGGTTTTTCCACCAACTGCAGTTTGTTTTCTGTCTCTTCAGTATTCTTTTATTGCCTTTCCCTAAGACTTCATATTATGCTAGGAGGAAGTTGATTGACAGAAGCAATGCTAGTGCTGTAGAGAAAGGGCAGTGTTTTTTGTACAGCAGTGGTGACCTTACAGATGTCTGTGGTTGGAGTTGATTTGTCTGAGAAAATCTAGGCATATCTCACCTAATTAATTCTATGTCAGTGAGGCCAGCTTGAACTGGGCATGTTCATGCTGCCTGAGTGACAAGTTCATTTGGAAAATAAAATGTTTGGACTGTAGTTTTTGTTGGCATATGATACTGACTTGTGCATGAGGGTTTGGCTTACTGTTTAAGTGTTATACTTGTAATGTGCAAATATTTATTAATTCCTTGTAAAAGAGCAGTTTTTCTGGTTTTTTCACTGCATATATAAAAATAGAAAGGGGATTTGATATTCAAAGCACTTTGAGAAAGGTTTGTGATACATAGGAAGTGAAGCTGGGTGCGCTAGTCCTTATATTTTACAGGGACATAAATTTGAAAACCTTCTATGGTGGTCTTCGGCTCAGTGTAGTGCTGACTTCTCAAAGTATACATTAAATTTGCAGTGGCTAGTAATTTCTCATCAAGGTAACATGTAACAGACTCTTGCAGTGTTGTGCTCTTTAACCTTGGTGTAACATAAAATACCTTACTTACAAATAGACTGTTACTATGATTTTTATCTCCTACAGTGAGGGACTCTATGGTCAATTTGAGATAGCTATGCTCTTTGTAAATCCCATGTGATGTTTGGGAAGTACTTTTCTAATACTTGGTGATTTTGTCTGTGTCCTGCTTGGAGAACTGCTGCAGGCAGTTATGAAACAGAAAATGTTCTCTGTTTAGTGCATGGGCTTTTCCACGTGTCGTCACCGTACTCTGTAAGAGAAATTAGCTGACAGTGTTGAAAGCACCCTTCCTACCCTTTTTTAATCTAGAGACACTGGTTCACCAATACATCAGCCCTATAAAGAAAGGGATGAGGAGAGAGGGTGCAGTTGGTGCTGTTTTTTCCTCCCTCTTCAAGTTAGTAGACAGATGGTGCATGTCATCTGAACTGGAAAATCAGCTGAGACAGAGCAGCAGCCCTCTCACACTGGTGTAGCAAAGCTGCTACTCATTCACAGGGTTTTTATTAAGTGAATATACATATAAGTGGTATTTTAATTTTTCATCCAGTTCTTACCTTAAATAATTGTTTTATTATTGTTGTATTTAAGTTTCTCCAGGATTGAGTGAAAGCCATACAGTAAATGGAGGAAGCTGGAATGAGAAGTCTGTAAAAATCTCCTCACAGATTGGTGTAGGAGAGGAGAAATGGACATCTGTTCCTTCAACTGCAGCTGGGAAGAGGAAGACTGAGACATTGGCTTGGGGCCAAGACACTGGAGATGCTAATGGAAATGGAAAGGACTGGGGTGTAAGCCTGGTGGGCAGGCCGTGGAAAGAGCGGTCTTTGTTCACTCCTATTGGTAAGCTATTTCCAAGAACTTGCTTCATGGAAGCATTTTTACATAAATGTATTTTCTACTAGTGGATCTCTGAAATATTTTTACATTTATATATTAAAAAAATCTTGATGTGGTCTCGTGAAGTGTTAACTGAACAATTTCCATTTATTGTAGTAAACAAGTTCTGATGGCTTAGCATCTTTCTCTGTACAGTTAAACTGGGTTTTTTGAGTTTATCTGACATAAAATTATTTCTGTGAAGGAATGCAATGTCATTGCATATCACTTTCATAAAGTTCTGAAGATGATTGCTAAGTCATTTTGAAGCATAATTTCTTTTAAATAATGTCTTGAAACCCAGGTTGTAAGGCTGTTCTGTTGATCCAATATGATTAAATCAACTATGCACTGTTTTGGCAGGTGTTTTTTTAGGCCCCAGGCATAAAGATTGTTCAGCTCTTGTGATGTTTAGTGTTACACTGTTTTCCTCTTTAGAAACTGTTTTTGGTGCTCAGCACAATTTTCTGCTTTTATCACTTGTACAGTCCATAGTAATAATGGAGAAAAGATTTCTTGATTTCTCTCTGGGTAGCAATCATCAACTTACTAGTCAATGCTGTAACATGGCCCTTGCCACTGTTCAGTCTAAGTAATCCTCATCTCTTCTGGAAAGCGTTCCTTTGTAGCCAGCAGTGTTACTTTAGTCTTGTGGTGCCTTAACCCTGGCCGGCAGCCACGCCCCATCCAGCCGCTCGCTCACTCTCCTACCAGCAGGATGGGGGAGACAATCGGAAGGAGAAAAGCTGGAAAACTCATGGACATAAGGACAGTTTAATAAGGAAAACAAAAGCCATGCATGCAAACAAAGCAAGGAAATAATTCTCTGCTTCCCATGGGCAGGCAGGTGTTCAGCCATTCCCAGGAAAGCAGGGCTCCAGTAACGGTGACTTGGGAAGACAAACATCATAAGTCCAAATGTCCATCCCTCCCTCCTTCTTTCCTTGACTATATACTGAGCATGATGCCACATGGTAGGGAATATTCCTTTGGCCAGTTGGGGACAGCTGTCCAGGCTGTGTCTCTTTTCAACTTCTTGTTGGGAAGACAAGCCACAGCTACCTTGCTACCAGCCATACAAGAAGTGGAAAAGGCCTTAACTCTGTGTGAGCACTGCTCAGCAATAACAAAAACATCCCTATATTATCAACCCTGTTTTCAACATAAATCCAAAACACAATCCTACCCCAGCCATAATCTGCACAAGTCTTGACCTTTTTTTATTTCTCTGGCATATCTTGAAATGGAGTTCCTGAGGCTAGATCTGATACACCCTTGGAAGCTTTACTGTTGCCAAGTAGAAGCAAAGGGCTTTTTTCAAGTTCTGGCTAGATGTGTTCTGCTATGTATTCTAATAAGGCAGTTTGTAGTGACTGTGACCAGCTTTTTGTTGGTTTTGCTGCTCAGGATACATCATGTCTCACATCAGGCTGCTTTGCTTCTGGTAAAATTAATAATTTTGTGGGTAAAGGAGAGTAGTGAAAGTCTTTCATGATGATTTGGTTAACACTTTCAACGCAGTCTCTCACAGTGCTGTTGTATCCAAACTGGAACANTCCTACCAGCAGGATGGGGGAGACAATCGGAAGGAGAAAAGCTGGAAAACTCATGGACATAAGGACAGTTTAATAAGGAAAACAAAAGCCATGCATGCAAACAAAGCAAGGAAATAATTCTCTGCTTCCCATGGGCAGGCAGGTGTTCAGCCATTCCCAGGAAAGCAGGGCTCCAGTAACGGTGACTTGGGAAGACAAACATCATAAGTCCAAATGTCCATCCCTCCCTCCTTCTTTCCTTGACTATATACTGAGCATGATGCCACATGGTAGGGAATATTCCTTTGGCCAGTTGGGGACAGCTGTCCAGGCTGTGTCTCTTTTCAACTTCTTGTTGGGAAGACAAGCCACAGCTACCTTGCTACCAGCCATACAAGAAGTGGAAAAGGCCTTAACTCTGTGTGAGCACTGCTCAGCAATAACAAAAACATCCCTATATTATCAACCCTGTTTTCAACATAAATCCAAAACACAATCCTACCCCAGCCATAATCTGCACAAGTCTTGACCTTTTTTTATTTCTCTGGCATATCTTGAAATGGAGTTCCTGAGGCTAGATCTGATACACCCTTGGAAGCTTTACTGTTGCCAAGTAGAAGCAAAGGGCTTTTTTCAAGTTCTGGCTAGATGTGTTCTGCTATGTATTCTAATAAGGCAGTTTGTAGTGACTGTGACCAGCTTTTTGTTGGTTTTGCTGCTCAGGATACATCATGTCTCACATCAGGCTGCTTTGCTTCTGGTAAAATTAATAATTTTGTGGGTAAAGGAGAGTAGTGAAAGTCTTTCATGATGATTTGGTTAACACTTTCAACGCAGTCTCTCACAGTGCTGTTGTATCCAAACTGGAACAGTCGAAAAACTGGTCAGGCCCAAGGTAATGGTCAGTAAGTCCTGCTCTCCCTGGAGGCTGGTGAAAAGGGGCATGTCACAGGGCTGTACTTAGAACTGTCCTGTTTATTGTCTTTATAATTGACCTGCAGGAGGCAACCATGTCATTCACAGCCACTTTCCAGATTACTCCAAAATTAAATGTGGAGGCAGGAATCAGTTGAAACAGTCAGGGATCCCAGCCAGAAGGACCTAAAGCTGGTGGGAGTAATGGGTCAACAGGAACCTGAGGAAGTTCAGTGAGGACAAATGTCAAGTGCTGTATCTGGGTTGGAAGCAACCCTGGCTGCATATTGACTGCCTGGATTGCAGCTTTGTGGATAAGGGGTCTTGGTGGGCACCAAGTTGGACATGAGCCAGCCATAGATCCTAGCAGGAAAGAACACCAATAGTATGCTGGGATGCATTAATATAGGAGTCAGTAAATTGGGGGATAGTGATTGTGTACTTTTTGGACAACATCTGGAATACCTGTCTTGTTTTTAGCCCCTTCTCTCCCCCAGTTAAGTAGATGTAATTCTAAATAAAAGCCACTAGTAGTTTTTACTGGCTATTTCTGCTAATTTTCTGCCTTACTTATAACAGTCAAGTATGTCTTCATTTTTAAGCAGTATCTCGTATTTGTTGAAAATTGTTCTGAATTTTATTCCATTCTTTAACATATATATAATTTACTCCAAGATGTGCTCCATCTACGTGTACTTTTCAAAACTTAATGATTGCAGTAATGGGAAGAATAATAGTGTGGGGCTCAAGAAACAATTGACTTTTCTCTTGAGAGAAGTTTATATATAGAAAAGGCTGTAAAAGGAAGATGATCTTGGAAAACTTGAAAATTGTTGCAAGCTGTGTGTTCATAAACTCGTATCTCTATCAGCACAGTTGTGTGAAATATCATCATGGCTGGACTAGCCACTGTACTTCTGATCCAATTCATAATTAAATAGCTAAATTTTCAACACTGCCAGCAGTGTGTGAAGCTCTTTTTATTTTTTTTTCTCTCCCCTTCCCCCACAGCTGCTTGGAATGTGGATGCAAGGATTAATACCTCTGAACAGAATTCTACTTCTTTCTCCTCATTTGGATTAACTCCTGGAGTTTCTGGTATGTGTGCCTTTCCAAAGATTTTTCCACTCTCTTCTACTCCACCAGGTGTAACAGAGTTTGCCAAGTGTTCCTAATATGCATTTTCTCATTTTTCTTTGAAAATAGTACTGCAAAGAGGTGGAGGACACTTAAAAAGCTATTTTGTTATGCTGAAATTATGCAATAAAGTAACTGTTTTAAATTGATAATCAAAAGCTAGATCAGTCACAGAATATTAGTAAGAAGGTTGGAACAAGAGGGGGTTGGAATGAGGTGATCTTTAAGGTATGTTCTAACCCAAATCATTCTATGATTCTGTGATTTCTTATTTAGCCTTCCTGTTTGTGTGTTAAGTTTAAATAATGGGCATAAGATTGCTCAGCATTGCGATGTCTCACGTTAGAGATCTGAAGATTTCTTTCTAGAAAAGCCCATTTACCCCAGTCTTCTGGGACATTTGTTGTTTAATGATTGAGTTTTTCCCCCATCAAGGAATTGAATCACTGCTTTGAAAATATGTTCCATAGGCAGGATTTGAAGTCTTGAGTCTTTTCTCTGTATGACAAATGAAAATGCTGAGCTCTGGGGTTTTCTTTTTTGAAGGGTTGTGTGCTATAGAGTACAAACCTGACTTCATGATAAGTCTTGTGTGTTAAACAACTAACATAAGTCCTACAATGATTTATTATGCAATAAAGAGATCATATATCAGGTTTTCTGCTCTTGCTTGCTTATGCCATGAGCTTGGCATGGCAGTTCTCTTTTCGAAAGTAGCTGGCCAAGTGCTTGTGCACTTAGGCTATATTTGCTTGTATTGCAGTTTACAGGCTTTTAACTGTTGAACTCAGGCTCAGTATCCAGTGTCTTAATTGTGCAGAGAGTTCTAATTTAAAAAAAAACCCCAAGCAGCCACCTGAATCCAAGTTCTCAAAGCTAAAACTTAGGAAAGTTTATTAAATGAAGTAGGATGGCACACTGAGCTAAGATTCAGCTGCAATACCACATTTCAACTTTGAGAGAAACAGGAAAAAGTGTATATTATTTTTCCTTGATGCACCTTAGCCAGCAATGTTGTAATACAAAGTGACCACGAAAGAAATGAGAACATGTCCATGTTTTGGTCATCTGAAGTATCTTTTGCAGAGGTGTATGTAAAATAGAGACTCAGGTCCTATTCAAACTGAATTTCAGAAATTTCATCATACAGTAAAATATTAATTTATTTCATTCTTACAATTATGGGGGGGGTTGTTTTACTTTTTTATGAAATGGTTTTGTTTGTTGTTTATTTCTCTGAAAATAGTTATGTTAGATGTGTAATACCTTCTGTTATGACTGGTATTGGCCTTACTGTTGTTCCTCCTGCTGCTTTCATGTTCTTGAAACCTTTTGCTTTAAATAAGAATTGAATTCTTAGTAACGTATCATTTGTTTGATCTGCAGTATAATTAATGAGGTTTCTTTCTAGTCATCTTTTCTTCTAAGCTCCTCCCTGTAAGAGGTCTTATTGTTACAGGGTAACAATTTTATTACCCATAAAATTTCATTTTGTTTTTCAGTTTGAGGAGACTGCAGTTACTCACCCTTCTTACCACTTTTTGTGTTCATTTCATGACTTTATTTTGTCTTCCTTCCTCAGCTTTCTTGTTTTCTGAATATACCTCACACACAAAAGCCTACTAGTTTTCCTGTCCTCTGCAGTCCTTAGAATCTGACATTTTTCTTTAAGCCTTTTTTCTTCCTTTCCTACTTTGATTGGACTTCTTTCCCCAAGAAAACTTCAGGAAGCTTGCTAACTTACAAGTACAATTTTATTCTTTCCCTTCAGGTTCCAACAGTGAATCAGTTTCTCAGGCTGGTACTTCTGATTTTCAGTGGGACTTAAGTCATGCTCAGCCCCCTGTTGATGACGAATGGTCTGGGCTAAGTATGTTCCTCTAAAATGTTCATTAACAAAATGTTGTTAATTACTGTCAAAGTGTATTTATTTATGTTAGCTACTTGTATTAGACAGTGGTGGGTGTCTGAGGAAAAGCCTGGATTGCTTGACTTCTGTAAGCTAATGGACAGTTTGAAGGAATTAGAAAAAAGTATTTTGATAAATTCTGATAGAAAATGGTTAATTTTTAGGAAAAAAAAATTGGATATTCAAACTCAGAAGTGAGAGAGCTCATACATTTTAAGGTAGAAAAACCTTTGTAATAAAACAGTCTTGCTGTAAATGATGAAGAAAATGTACTGCAAGTCTGCAAAATATGTATTTAGTAGATAGAATTTGAGTCTGTTTGTTTCTATATGCTTGTACCTTACTGGAAAGTTAAGGTGACATCAGGCTCTTGTATTTAATCTAACTTGCTTTCTCATTTAGCAAACGTTAGGAAGTTTTTATGTATATAGGAAGCATATACAGGATAGAAATAACTGAAATTACTTGGGAGTTGTAGTGAAGTTGGTGTTTACTCCCCACTTTTTCCTCCCTGTTTATGAAAAAGTAGAGTGCATCTCATTAGGCATTGACCTGAAAAATTGTTCCAGAAGTTGACAAAAGCAGCCTTGCATGTTACTTTCTCTCTAAGAACAACTTCTTGCTGCTAAATGACTGCAAAAGTGGAATAGATGGACACAGTCCTTGACTCCACCACTGTTGGCATGATTGCTCTGATACCAGATAATTTTGAAACTTAGCTTTTGGGGTTTATCTAGTTTAAGGATAAGGGAAGCACATTTCAGTTAATCATTTGAAAGTCATCAGTCTTACATTTTATCAAAAGCATAATTGATTCACGTACTGGAGCACAGAATGTTTATGGCTGTAGATTCTGTTAATAGAATTTCATCATAGTTGTTAGGTAATAGAAGGGTACACTAACAAAAGTGGGCAAATGCAAGTTCAGCCCAAAGTTATACACGGATACACCATACTGCTTTATCAGGATCAGGACAAGGAAATGAACTGTATATACAAATATTACTAGTTTTTATTATTAATAAGAATGGATCTTTTTTTTCCTTAAGCAACTAGTGAGAGGGCAGTAGATAAAGTGAAAAGTGTTATGTTGAGTAATAACTGGGGTTTTTTTTCAAATCAGTAAATTTTAGCATCTGAAGTAGGTGTAATTAAGATAATATTTTTATTAGGAAAGTATCTAACTATTCCAAGTATTCTAACCTAGATTCTAACTAAGATCTCTTAGTGTATTTTTGGCTTCATAATGCTTGCCAGTAAATTTAATTTGATTTATTACTGCTTTTTATTTTGATTTTTAATTTTATTCTCAGTTGTTAAAATTAAATCCCGCCTCTTCTTTGGTTTGGTGTAGACTTGGGGGGAGAAATATTTGTGATGTTAATATAAATGTGAAATGGAAATGTGGTCTTTTACAATGGGTTCTGTTTTAAAACCAGCTTGCTGCAACTTTCTGCTAAAAAGACAGTCTAAGGCTGAGTTCTTCCCTTCAGATATTTTTAATTTATATATAACTGACCATTTAAACCTATCATTTCATCATAAATGAACAATAACAAAATAGAATATGGACTTAAGAGTCTTAGAAAAAAAAATATTAAAAATGTTAATGTTATAAGATGACTTCGAATCCGTAAGATTTACAGTTCCAGATATATCACTTGTAGAGGAATTGTACTAAGGTAAGATTGATCAGTGTTATAGTTCATCCTAATTTTTTCACAAACTAGGAAGAAGATACAGAAAACAGTTTAAGATGGAGAACAACTCTTAAATTTGTCCCTGTCCACATAGCTTAGAAAAATATCTTGAAGCAATGGCATTAGCTAGCTACTGCTGTGATTAAACTCTGTAAAATCACTGTCATACTCATTAGTTTAAAAAGTCCTCCACTTATCGATAAAGTCTTTATCCTTTTTTGAGAAATACAGGAAATTACTATTTGTATCTTGATATCAAGAAGTGGCTTTATGTGTAGGGTTTTTTTCACTTTTAAGCTGGAAAAGAGCACCTGTAGAGTAAGGCAATATGCCTGAAAAAAACTTTTTAATCTTTGTAGATGGACTTTCTTCAGCTGATCCAAGCTCTGATTGGAATGCACCAGCAGAAGAGTGGGGAAACTGGGTAGATGAAGAAAAAGTTGCTTCTGTTCCTCAGCGAGAAGAGAGATCTGATACTCAGAAGGTAAAAGGTGGTATTTTCTCCTTAGCTCCAATACTTTGTCCTTACCACTGCCATTTCTTAAAGTAACTTAAAGGGTAATGATAAAGGCAATCTCTCATCACTGCTAACACTGGTAAGAGTAGCACAATTGTGTTTGCACTGTACACAGAGAAGGAAAACACTGCATGTTATTGAGCAGAGAAATCACTTGGCTCCATGTTAAACCTTTCTGTCTTGCCATAATTATAAGGACTACCTTATCAGTATAGACTGAGAGGATTTAGATTTGTTTTTATAAATACTACTTGACAATATTTAATTCTCAGTATGAACAACAGTGTTTCCATTCCACTAGTGCCCGGTGCTCTGCTGCCTTTTCCATTCCCAACTCCTCTACCTGTGTTACCAGATAGCATGTAAAGAATGTGGTCTTACTAGAATGAGCTGAACAGATAAGACTGTGTTCATTTACACTTGTATATGCAATTCCTTACAGCTGTTAATTTATGTTTAGTCTGTAGAAGGTATGTTTCTTTGTTATTTTAAATGCTAAGTACCTTCTGTTCCCATATGAAGATTTCAGATAATGAAAGAGAAAAAGCAGAGGCAATTCTTCAGAGTTCTACAAGTGGCAAATCCAAGAAAAAGAAGAAGAAAAAGAAGAAGCAGGGTGAAGACGCTAACTCTCCTGCACAGGTAATATCTGGATGGTTTAAAAGGTAACTGCAAGGCATTCACAAAATTGCCTTATTTCTGGATATTAGCATCTTGAACAAAAATTACTTTTGGGAAATTAATGTCTTTATGGGATTGGATTGTCTACTATTGTTTCTCAAGAGTTAAAGTAATTCTTATTTTACTAGTATTTCCTTAGTTTGTTGTATTCACAAGTCAAACATGGGATAATTTGTAGTTTTGCTGAATTTATGAAAAGCACGAAATACATGGAAAGTATTTGTCCTGAATTATTTATTTTCTGTCAAATCTGGATTCTGTACTGTAGGGATGCTTCCACGAGGAACTGTCCTCTGCATGGGAAGCCTTCTCCTCATGTCCTTCAAAAGACAGCTGCCTTGGTGAACATAGCTAGTCAGGAGAATGAAAAAAGTTAAGTTTTCTCTTAAGCTGTCTTCAAGTACAGTTGTGTGAGAATATAATGGTTTTTTGAAGTACTGTTTTAATTTGATTTATGTGAAAATTGTAAGTCCTAATGCTTCAAACTCAGTTGGTAGAGGTACTCTATGAGTCAGATTTCAATGAGGGAAAGGATATTTTCAAACTGAGGATGGTTGGAGTTTTCTGTGTTACTTAAATAGACGCAGAATTCTTCTTTTGAAGAATTACATTGAAACAGATTTATAAAAATAGCAAAAGCAGATTGCACTTGACATGGCAATTGAATCATGTTTGAATAGATGAAACAAGTACTTTCCTAACAGGAGACAGATTTTAATAGCTCATGATCAGAATGCATCCTCCTTGTGTTTATTGTGACAGCCATTTGTAGTTCACATTCTTTACAAAACGACTAGTGTTTGGTGGGATCTGACTAGATGAATTAGAGAGGGAAAGCAAAAACTTCAGTCATACTTGCTTTGGATTTGCTTTTGTGGTTATCACACATTCAATTTATTAAGAGTTCTAAAACATTAAGTTCCTGTTACATGGTATTTTATTTTCAAGTTGTCTTTGTGGAGCGAGTGCATC
>VZTR01029240.1:55356-95589 GCA_013400775.1 Chaetops frenatus | reverse complement strand
TATAAAAATGGCTTTATCAAAGGTAGTATTATTTGTAAGTAAAATATCATTTTCCTAAACACTGCACCCTTTAGCATTTCATAAGTAGCAGATTTTTAAGGCTATATAAAGATTTTAACCGTGTAGTTGAGGGGAATCTTCCTTTCTTTTGTTTACTTTTAGTTTCAGTTAATATTAATTAATATTTAATTAATTGGGTTGGACTTGTAGAAGGAAACTCTGTCCATCCAGAAGGAAATTCTTCTCCCTGCAGATGATGCAATATTACCAGAAGTCCACTTGAGCTCTCAGGGACCACTGGTACCAATGCTTAGCTAACTGCTTCTGATCAGCAACGTTGTTTGCAATGACATCTCCTTAACAAATTTTTGACATTGTCATTGCAAGCATGTAGTGATGAAACTTTCAGCAATGAAAATTACTTCAGTGGGATGGATAAAACTGTATTAATTTAGGTATTATGGCTGTTCAATTAAAAATTGATGATTTTTATTTTGAATTTCACTTGCAAAAATAGTCTCTTTCATTTTTGGAGTGCAGAGGTTACGTTAAAACAAATATATCACATTGGTTCATCAATTGCAACCTTCTTGGGATAACTACCAAGAAAATCCTAAATTTATTTTGTCTGTTAAATGCAAATATTAGAACAGTAATAATAATTACCGATGAAGTAGAAATAACCATGAATCATATGTGATGCATTAAATAAAATGAATAGAAAAACAAAACCCTACAGTTTAGAAGCAAAAAGACTGAACCATTTAACCACAGTGATGATCTTCTGCAGTCTTCTCGAATGTGAACTGCTATCAAATGTGTTTAAATTCAAATCAATGTTGTTCATTTGACCTAATTTATAGAATATTCAAGATAATTTAAAAAAATGATTCTTTGCTATACTGGACTATTTACTTCCTATTAAAGTGCAATAAAATGTTACAGAGCAGCACTTGAAATGATGATGGAGATACAGTGAAATCTAAGTAGTACAGCTATATGAAGGCAGCATTTGGCAGCAAAATTACTTTTTGTTACATGTCAAGGGCTTAAGCTGTGTGTGAGAGGAATTGAAGTTGACCCCCATCTAAAAAAGCTGAAAATCCGTATTCTCAGTTCTCCCTGTTTTTAATTTCAGCCCAAAAGTAATTTAAGTAAAGAAACTTAACTGTTAACTGTTTTCTTAAACTCACATATTTTGAGATTCCCTGTTGCAACCTTGAGAAGGGAAGCTGGTAGGACAGCGCTTGTTTGCACTTGTGTTACATTGAATAGAACTTCACTGCAGGTAGTCTAAAAACTCAATTTCTTTGCATGTCACTTTGTGGGCAACTTTCAGCAAGAAACCGACTGTAAATTTTTGGTTTTGTTTGCCGACTCAATGATTTTTGCAACAAGTATGAAAGTAATTGATCTTGGCTTTGGGTCTCTTATTTCTTTGGTTAAATTACCTGGTTTTTTAGAACAAGCTTAGTTGCTTGAAAGAAAAGAGAGAAAGTAAACCGGGCCAAAAAAATAATGTGTGAAAGTTGTAGACATTCATGAAATCAGATTTCAAACAGAAAAATATACAGAATATGCATTACCTTACTTTTAATAAGTGCTTTGGCAAGATAAGTGCATTCAGAATTGATACCTAAGGATATATGCAGATGGAAGATAAATACTTCCATTGCTGTTCAATGTAAACTTTTTTTTCCTGTATTCACTGGCATTTTACTTCATTCTAATTAATGCTGGGATTTTGAATAATTTCAAGTAGAATAGTCATCACATTTATATTCTGTAACAAACCTGAGTGAGTTTTCATCACAGATTATCAGCTTTTGTGGCAGATGGGATAATATACAACATCATTAGTTCCAGTAAATACTTTTAGAAAACTAGATAATAGTTTTATCTAGTTTCTGCCATAGCTGCTGGTTTTAATGCTTTCTTAGCCAGGCCAAGCTTGAAAATTAACTCGTACTGATTCTGAACAGGAATTCTGCTTTGGACTTCTTGAAAACTGAGATTTTTACAATTTTTATTGCTTCTGTTTCTTTTTAGAGTAGTAGTGTATCTTGGAGCAAAATTCTCTACCATATGGAAATTTTGGCCACAGGTAAACCCATCAGTATCTAGTGTCTAATTTAGACAAATGTGTGTGGGAAGGTGGAGGAAGGAAAGAAATTTTTGTGGAGTGACTGTGTAAAGATACTGAACTTAGCATAGGGCTGTGCCCAAACTAATTAGTCTTCTGAAATGCAAGCATAATTAGCCCACAAACAGCAGTGTGTTAGTACAGTTCTTCTGCTTCTTGGATTGGAGCTGTCTGGTTCTCATACACAGTACAGGAGTTACTGTGCTGCCACAGTGCCACCAGTGCAGCTACAGATTTATTGAACATTATGGAAGTTGTAGGAAAGGATAGGGTTAAGCCCATATATTTCTAGTTGTGAGGATGTCCCATATCTTCAAAGAATACTTTCAGGACAATGTCTTGTTACAATGCAGATGCTGTAGTAGTAGACTGAAGCAGGAATATGAAGATAGAAAAATATGAAGTTTAATAACTGTAGGTGCTCTGCTAAAATGAACTTGAGTGAATTGCTTACAAACTGCTTAGGCAATGACCAGCAAGTCCATATCCAACAGAAGCTACCAAAAGATGGTTGTGATGTTTTGGGAAGAGAAGCAAAGTGGGAAATGCCCGATGTGAAACCTAAAGATATTTTGACAAAACCATGCAAATAATTGGAGTTTATGTGTATGCTTAGCATGGGACTTACAGTAAGTAACCACTGAAAATGTATAGGTGTATTCTGAAACAAAACATTGATAGAGTAAATGATAAGAGGGATCTAGATTAAATATTTACATATGGTAGTTGTAGCTTGACTTTTTTTCTTTTCATGCAGGTAGCTGTACAGTTGAGGCCTAAGTTTGGCCACAGAATGCATCTTCATAACTGCATTTTGCTGTATTGTTCTCAGTAGAAGAAACATACATGACAGTTTCACTTTTAAATCTGGCCCAGGGAAAAAGGTAAAATTAAAACCATTTTGGTTCTGATATTAATAACACATTTAGAGTTTAATCTGGGAATTAATGGTAAATCATTAGATTAAATGAGATTAAATAGAAATCAATTAATTTGATTATTAGCACTGAATAATGGCCTCTTGGATCTGAACTCAGTTCTTGAAAAGGTGTGAAAGAATGACCTGAGGTATAATCTAGGAGCCTAGGTGTGATAATATATAGAAAATTAATTTGCCTCTATAGTGCTTCAAAATAACTAGCAACACAAAAGCTCAATGTACTACAGGCAACTCGAGTGTATCGTATCTGTGTAGAATGTGGGGTTTCATATATCATATTTGGGCTTTCCAGTCTCCTCCTAAAAGAATGCTTTCTACCAAGCAGCTTCATCAAAGTTCAGTCTGGGAGTTTGACAAATGGTTTTTGTTCATCCTTAATTATTGCACCAGTGCGTACATAGAGTCACTTTTGAGATCAATTATCATTTTAATATTCCATGACGATGCTTTTTGCTATTGTCTCAATCAGTCATGCCACAAAATAAGCATCAGAAGTACAACATATGCAGCTAGTTTTGTCAGAAAATGATGATCTTTGTTGCTTGGTTTCTGCAACAAGTTTCTGCTGTCAGCAGTCTGTCCATCTGGCTTTTTGACGTCTGACAACACCACAAAGACATAAAGCACAGGCATTTGAGAATTTGTGCTGACTCCAACAGGTACCAGTAATTACCCAGTGCTATTAAATACAAAGCACTGTGAAGGTACCCCAGCAGAATCCACTGGGGATATGGGTTGCTTTGTGAGGGTTTAGCTTTCTTCAGGAGTCATTGTATCTTCCAGTATTAAGATACCATGCTAAAATTTGAGGTTTAATATTATGACAGAACATCTCCTTTGTTTAGAACCTTTATAGCATAATGCCAGTAATCACTGAAAGATACATTTGAGACATAATATATTGAACAGAACTAAATTAGGGGCATGCTTTTAGATCAGTGATGGCCAACGTCTTGTTTATTAGAAATTAGTCTGACCACACCATCTCATTTGTCTTAAAATAATTCTCCTGATTTTCTTTGTATCTGATGGTACTGAATATAGAGATGCCTTGAATTTATATTTTGTTTTCCTTTTTTAGTTTGTTGCAAGGCTGACTCTTGCTATGAAACTGGCCATCAAAGCTTTTAGAATACTTCCCCCCAAAAATGAACTCAACTATTCAGGAGTAAATAAGTAGCTCCAGAAGGCAGGAGTTGCTAGTTCCTAAAGAGTCCAATATTGGAAGAAAGCCTGAGTACAATCTGTTGTAGCTTTCTTACAGAGGGCACATACCCCAGTTAGAGACAGAGGACTGATACATTTCTTCTTGCAATGTGTACAAAATGTTCCATTGGTGCAGGATATAGTCTCCTGTGTGTATACAGGTCTGTAGGTGAAATTTATTTCAGACATTTTGCTGTAGATTAAAGGGCTCCTGTCAGCTTTGGTGAGGGCTGAACAGGCCTGGTAGCCTGCTGGTAGTCTATCTTTACTCATGCATATAACACCATAGCCAGGGATTTATACATGATGACTTAAAAAAGCAAATTGGCAGGATTGGCCTCATCTGTATTTTGTCCAGTAAAGATGTGGGTGCTTCAGATTATACAAGAAGCTGACACAAGCTTTCTGATTGTTACAACATACCAAGAATATATTGCAACAGAGAAAACAGAGGAACAAATATTAAACTTGTCAGAACTTGTGCTGGCTGTCTGTACTGCACACACACTTTGGGATTTCAGAATCAGAGGTATTATTCACTGTAAAAAATTTTAGTACTGGTGTCCACATAATACCAGCAGTATTGATTAGACTACCTGACCTGTGCCTCATCCTACCTTGAAAGCTGGGAGGGCTTAAAAACTGACATTGTGAAATAGATCTTTGTTCTGGGGTTTAGCCAGGTACTGCAGTCCTGTGAAGTTGTAGAGGAACAGCAATAGAGAATTCACCATTTCAGGGTTGTAGACAGAAAGGCACTTGTGACAATCCACAAAGATGAAAGCTTATGAAGCAAATGTTCTTTATTCAAAAGACGTTACTTCTCTGACTCAGATTTCTGGCAGGAGTCCCGCAAGTAATTTTTATGCTTCTACCTAGAATGAACAGGCATAAATATTCCCATTTGTATTCAGTACAAAATACTTGAGCATAAAGGGAAACAGATTTTCAGTTCCCCAAAAATATAGACTGAAATTGTTGATGGAAGGTATTGAAGCTGTGTGAAATTCTGCAGTGCTACCTTGATGCCTCTTTCAGAATTTGTGGAGTGTCTCCACCTAACCATCCAACTCCACATGAGACTTAGAGCAAAAGGATTTAGTGTTTAAATGTCTTATCAGTAGTTATGTTCATGGTTTCCCCTATCCCAATTTAAAGCTGGTCTTTCAAAGGGTCAGGTAGTCATCTGGTCTGAAAGAAATACTTCTGGGAAAGGGAATAGGACTGTCAAGCCCCATGAGCCATAAATAAACTAAGTTCTGGAATCTTGTGTAACAAGATCGCCCGTGAGAGTTTGTACCCTATAAGAGATGATGGGAAGTTAGTCAGTACCTCTCCGGCACTATGGCTGCAAGTGCTGTCTAAACAAGGACTGCAGAATTAGGCTGCCTTATTTTCCATGTGCTGCCAAAGGTATGTATTTTTTTAGGTTCATAGTACTGAGTCCTGTGGGACTGGTGTTGAATCCCTGTATCTCAGACCTCCTTGAAACTGTTTCAGTTTTTTTTTTTCCTTCCATTTCATTCACCTTAAAAATTTATGAATTGCTTAAAATCCTTGCTAAACTTGGCCTGCAGCCCAGTCCTGATTCATTTTCTCTAAGCAGAATTCCTAGCTGTGTTTGTTCTAATATAATGGGCTGTAACCAATTAATCACACAGCTATTAATGGAAGTACAAGGCAGTACATTGCAAGCTTGTTAGTTTGGCCATGTGAATTTGTGTTCGGTGAAGATGCAAAGAACATCAGTCAAGCTGACAGACAGCCTTACAGCCTTAGTTGTCTTCTGTGCTGCTGCCCTTACCACTGAGCTGTGACATGGAGCATTCAGTTTGGCTTCTGGGGGTGAGAAACCCCCTCAGGCTGGGTAACTTGATGAATTCTGTACCTTAGCTGAGGGAACTGCAAGAAAATGTACCATGAAGGCAAACACTGAACTACTGTATGAATGTTACGCCTTTTTAAAATAGTTTCCTACCAAAAGTGAACGACAGGAAATACATTAGCACGGGGAGCTTGCATGCAATTAATAATCTGAATTTTTTCCTACTGATAGCACAGAATTGTTTTATAAATTTTTTAGAAACATGAAATAGATGTTTGACATGAGCAATTAAGGAAATCTGTTTGGAATTGCAAAATGAATTAAAGCTGTCTTTACACAGTTACAGACAGAAGTACTGGAAATGGAATAGTGTGAGAGGAAATTTTCTTCAAATAGAGAAACATTTGAAACAGGAAATCTTCCAGTTGTACTTCTGAATTAAATTGCTTTTAATTTTAGGTGCTTAACAGTGATATTTGTATACATTGAGAGTCTCACAAAACCAGGGAGATTTTGTATGTTAGAAGTCTTGAAAATGTTCACATCCCCTTTTTGGAGATTTTGGGGAATTATGTTTTATGTATCTTTGGAAGAGGGAAGGGCACATGTCACTGAGGCTTACTAATTTCATGCTTCCCCACATCAACCTTTACATGCCTTTGAATGGCAAAAGCCTTGAAGTTTCTCTATTGAGAATATTGAGCATCTAGGAGAATTTCTAGGTTTCTAATCCTGTTCCCTGTGCAGAGAAACTTTGTTATTTTCAGTTTAATGCCTCCATATTGCTGATCATAAACTTCCCTTATAAAGGTGAGTGTCATTGTCTTTGTGTACCTGGGACAATATGCAGCATGGAAATGGGGGATGATTCATCCACATAATCTTAGTGCTCTGGTGATTGAGGCTTGTGCCTTAATCATATCCTCCTTGTAAAGCTGGCTCAGACATGACCTCTCAAGGGCTCTGCTCACATTTTGTATTAATAGCAAGAAGAAAAAATTACTTTAGATAGAATTCTTTCTCACTGGTTGGAATGAAGAGGGCCCTGATATTTCTTCATAATTTTCCCAAAATTTCATTTTGCTCTGTTGTTTTGTTCAGCACCAGTTGTGAGAAGGTCTGGCAGTTACTCAAGGGAATACAGAAGTAGATAGAGTCCAACCTGGCTCAGATCAGACATATTTTTGCCCTGTGCTAATAGAATCACTGCTGGTGTCAAGTTAATAAGCATTTTCTTTTCCTTATCAATTCAAAGCTTTCCAGCTTTTATAGATCTTTAGATTTTAATATTAAGATACTTAGAGAGCCAAGAGTATGTCACTAGAAAGCAGGATACAGTGACTATAGTGCATCAGGTGAAGTTACCATGGTTACCCTAAGGCTTTTGCTGGCACACTTGGCTGAGCTCATGCCAGTCCTGCCTCTCCCAGAGCTTCTGCACCGCTCACCACCACAGCCTGAAGTTTCCCTGCCCCACATGTGCCACAGGAGACCTTTTCTTAGATGGACAGATTGCTCTTTCCTCCATCTTCCCAGACAGGCTCAAACCCTGCCAATATTCATGAGATGGAAGGTAAGAGGTTGTAGGGCTATGGATGGTGGGAAATTACTGATTAGAAAACCAAAATCCAAACTCCAGCTGTCAGTGTGCAGTGAAACCCTGTGGTTCCAGTTGCAATCCCCACTGGTGCCATTAGGTAGCATGTGTTCACTGACATGCTGAGAGGTTCAGAGAAATCACTGGTAACAAGGGAAGAGCCTAAAGCTTTTCAATGATTGTATTAATCATACAAGTGTAGGTCACATGTCTTTTTTCTTTTTGTTGTTGTTGTTATATAATTTAAGGACATGCCTAAGGATAAATAATGTTCAGCTAAATTTGGCATAAATAAGGAAACTAGAGATGAGGGGAGGCTGGTTGTGTGTGAGTTCTTGGATAGATGTGATGGCTAGATTAGTAACTTACTGTCTTTAAAGCATTGTAGAATTGGCTGGAGAGCTATTTAAGTTTTGGTGCCAAATGACTGTTGAGCAAGTGTGCAGGAAGCTTCATTTAATTCTCAAAGAGACTTTGATCACGGAGTACAAGACTTGCATAGACAGCAGCTCTGCCTAGACTGCACACTGCCAGACACTTTGGGCCCAACAGCCCCTTTTGTGGCCCTATTGCTTCTCTGGCTGCAGAGGACTGGAGCAGTGGCATGAGTGTCTGTGCTCTACCCAACTGCTCTCAGCTTATGCAAAATCCTTGATTTTGAAGCTAACCTTTATTTCATTTAAAAGAATGATGATGTCTCTGTTCTTTCCACTTGCAAGGGATGGCATTACCAGTCTGAGTCCAGCAGACTTTTTAAATGTGCCTTTGTGAGCAGCATGGTTGTACCTCCAGATTATGCATATTTGTAATGTGGAATTAAATGCTAGCTGCCTTGCAGCAGTAACCATCTGGGGAAAAATGAGTGGAGAACAGTGTTATTTTAGCCACTCTGGCCCTGCTGCCAAGTGCTGAGTCTGTCTCAATGGCAATTACTGTAGTTGTTTGTCACCCAGTCAATCCTGCAGCAAATATCAGTAACAAATGTGCTAAATATACTTTTTAAAGCCTCACAGTAGGATCCTGAACAACTGTGTCCTTCCTTAAATGTATACCTGAAGGAATCGGGCAAGATTGTCCAATGGCTGTGCTCAGGGAAGGGAGTCTTGGACTGTGGAGTTGGGGAGTTTGACTGCCTGCATTAGTGTTTTGTGTGCTTTTGATACGAACCCCACACTTGTCCTTGCTTAGTGTGCATTGGTTTGTGTCACTCTGAGAGTATATGGTCCAGATTCCTCATTGTGAAATGAAAGTGGGAGGTGTTTCCTAGGAACACACCTGGAACGTGCTATTCTATAATGTTGGATTTTCAGCACCGGCTCTTTTGCTCTGTACACCTCTCCCTCTATGCTTTTGTAGACTGGAGGTCAGAGACACCAAAACTCTTCAGAAAGTCTCACAGCATTCTGAGCTTGGCTGAAGGTTTTTACCAGAGTGGTTTTTTTCTTGTAATGATGCTGCTTTAAGCAAGATCACAACTTCTGCTTGTCTCACAAGCATTGGCTTTCTGCACATAGGCAAAGAGGCTCCCTTCTCCTCAAAGATGATTAGCAAAACGAATGCACTAAAAACCTACTTAAATTGCCAGCATCTTCATACTGTGCTCCCATGCCACATGGAGCTTTGTTCATTGGGGTGGGACTTCTAAGTGTCGCTCAGTGCCTGAACAAGAGGAGGTTGGTAATGGGGAACTTGTCACTCACTTGCGACTCAGACACTTCACTGCAGGGCCTTTCTACATGTAGAATTTATCTGCTAATGACAGCAATTCTTACTTGGGTGATGAAATTTAGATCACATGAAAACTCTTTACTCTGTCACAGAAGTTCATCCAGAGTTTTTCAGGGGCTGTTTCAATGCAGTTTATAGACCAACACTGCCATTACAATAACCCATGGAAGAAGGTAATGGTAATGCTGTGGGGCAGACATGGTATCTGTCACATACTTGATCTTCATGGTTCACACAACTCTTTTCTCTATTTCAGGTTTACACTTAGTGCTCAACATGGGGTGAAGTGATGCTGTCCCTCTGATTTTCTAACCAAAGATGCAAAATTAAGCTGGGGTAAAATTTCTCACTGAATACAGATTTGCAGTGTGTAAGTGGTATCCCTTGTTGAATTCCTTACATTTTAAGTGAATAATTGTGTTAAAAAGGGAGCTATGACTACGTGTATCTTAACTTAAAATCAAACACAGCCTCCAAAAACCTGTGAGAGCAGAGCCCCTGCACTGCCTGTGTGAGACAAGCAGCAGCTGGCAGCCCACATTCTGCTGAGAGCAGGGTTGGTCCTTGTCACTGTGTTCCCATCCTGAGCAGGACATGGGGTACAGTCCCAGAAAAGGTGAGAAATAGGGTAGCAAATGTTCCTAGTATCACTAAATTCTGTGGCCTTCCAGTACTTGTACCTGCACGAATGGTGAATAGCAGCATTGTTCATGTTGTGCCCAGGGCTGTGTTTCATTTACAGAAATAATTTATGGCAATCCCTAGCTATTACAATGATAAATGACAATAAAATTGTTTCATGGTGAAGAATCTGTCAGCTGACTAGGAGAAGGGTGAGCCAGGGAGACTACAGCTGGACAGAGCTGGAGCTGTGCACAGGTGTGAACTTAGGACAAACTCAGTGTCCCTTAAGACTTACCTTTTTTTAATTTAAAAGATATAAAGTAAGAAAAGCCCACTCTTAAACCCACTTCCTGACATGACTGTGTCTCTCAGATCACCTTGGGAAAACACTTCCGTGCAGTCCTGACACTGTTTCCCACCCTCTGCTGCAGTGGAGACGAGTCCCTCTTTGCAGTGGTCAGTGCTGAGGCAGGAGCAGGGGCAGCCAGGGTGCCTCTGGGCAGTGAGTGTGGAGAACAGCGGTGCTCTCCTTTCACACCTTCACACACCTCCTTGGCTGGGAGTCACATGCTGTTTGTTTGGCAGCAGTAAGTGCATTGTCTGACGGCGGGATCTGCCTTCTGTCTAGTGGTGCAGAAGTGGTGTGCAAGGCTTATTTCTTGGCCTGGCAAATCTGTTTTGAGGGCTGGTGACAGCTGTCATGCTTTTCTTTAGGAAGCCCAAATCTTTGCCACCAGGATTAGGAAGTAAAAGCTCTGTTTTGGTTTAGTTCCTCTGCATTTGCTGTTCTGGTGGGCTGTGGCCTTCAGTGTGACAGGAATGGGGAACTAGTAAGAGCTCGAGGGAGCTGCTGCTGTGGGGTCAGAGGTCCAGGCTGAGCTGGGGGGTCATGGGGAGACTGTCCCATGGCTGGTGACACATCTCTGACTTCTCCAGACAACCAGGAAAATCAGATTATCGGTCTTTTTTGTCACAGTCCCTTCAGCAACCATTTGGAAAGGTCGAAAGTGGCACTTGGCCTGTGCCCTTGGGTCTGCACAGGGAGGCCAAGTGTCCTGTGTGGGGAAAGCCTGGCCAGGCTCCCAGGGAGGCGTGTGGCCTGGGGGGCCCTGGAGTTTGGAAGTGACAGGTCATAAAACTTGATACTGTGTGACTGATACAGATAATCTAATAAAGCATTAGCAAGAGTCCACTCGGCAGACACAGCTGCTTCAGCTGGGGCACGCCTGGCTGAGCATGGATGCGGGTGTTTCCTTACTGCTGTGAATGGAGGCAAGCTGTAGTCTGTCATCTTATTACAGCTCTGCTGTCAGACCTAGGAGGGGAGAAAACCAACCTGGCAGTATTAGAAATCACAATCTGATCAGAAGCTCCACAAGTTGGAGCCTATCTGCGCTAAATACAGAGGGTCTGAGATGTTTCACCATCAGCTACCTAAACCTGTTGCTTGAAGGTGTCTGTCATCAAGACCTTTGCTTCTCAAAGATCAGTGCTTTCCAAAAAACTGGGCCAGGTGGCCCAAAATATAGGGAGTAACACTGAGAAACCAAGTCATTGAATGCAGGGGGAAAGGGCAGAGCAAAAATATTATCTAATGATCCTGTTTTCTGCTTATCCTCCTGGACCAAACATCTGTGTTTGCCCATAGAATTTCCAGCGTAGTCTGGAACAGTAGCCAAGAGATAGGTTTGACAGACATCCTGCCTTGAGATTACATACATTCTGCAACTGAAAAAAGTGGAAATTTTACTGTGCCCATATTTAAGATGAGGCATGTTTTAGTCTGTCCTACAAGTCTCACATTAATTTTTAAGGGGAGAGACAGAAAGGTGCCTAACTAACCTAGTTAAATCCAACCTCAAAAGATCATTGTCAAGAGAACATCCGCCAGCATCTTTCCTGATTGTCCTCCTCATCCCACCATGGAGAGGGAGTGGGTGGGGGCCCATGTGGTACTTTGGCTGCCAGCAGGGGTTAAACCATGACGGCTTGACAATGCAGCCAGAGAGCAGACAAAATGGACTATGACTCAAAAGCAGTGCTGGCTTAATGCAAGAGTAAATCATGTAAATCTACTCTTTTGATCATGGTTGCCTTAGTAGTGGGAAGAGCTGAGAGAATTCTTCCATGTCTGACTTTAGACACATGTGCTGATGTCAGGCTTTCCCTCTAGGGGGGGAAACTGAAACATGTTGTTAGATACTTTATTTCTTGGACAGCAACAAAGCTGATGGGGATTCCTGAAGATGAAGGCAGCCTGTTTCAAAACATAACAGATAATCAGGTACTCTTTGAGACAGTCTGTGTTCACCTGGTGCTATGGTTCCAGTTTAAATCAATAAATAGAATACTCTTGATCACTTCTGAAGTCTCTCTCCTGTCTGAGCTCACTAGTGAGTAATTTCATAATGCAATGCCTTCTATCCATCCTTCATGACCAGTGATAAGGAAAAAATCACTGAGAATATTCTCCACTACCTGCTGCTTTTTATAACAGTGCATTTGGGAGTGAAGCTGGTGTTCTGAACCACAGTGTTCAGTAACATATCAGCAGGCTGGCTGTTGGGTGTCTCCTTGGCTATCTTCTTCCTTGGGCTCTTCCTCTTAGACATCACAGCAAAGTAATTGTGTTGGGCATTAACAGTTAACAACTTAAGGGAAATCACACAAGTTCAGGAAGTTTCCTTTAGCTGTTTTTTATATAAATACTCTTGTGTTTTAGCATTTCATGGACCCTTCTCAGGCACACTTGACAAATTTCCAAGTCCGTTTACTTTAAGTGGCCAAAGCATCCCCAGCAAAAAAAATTAAATGCTTTGTTTGACCTACCCTACACACTCCAAGAACTGGCAAATGACAGTGTTCCTTGCAAGGCACTCTTGAAAAACATCTTGTTAGATTTGAGCCTGCTTCCTTTATGCACAGAATGTAGAGAAATTCTACTGCAGCTCTTACAATCCAGCATCCATGCTAATGAGATAAAAAGACACCTAATATATTTTTTTGTTTTTTCTTTTTTTTCATGAGATGTGGTATCTAATCTCCCTGGCTGAACAGCAGAAGATATAATTCTGCTTCTGAAAGCTCAAGTTCAAAACCAGAGACATTCTCAATAGGTGCTCAGGTTTCTGAACAGGTTTTTTCTGTGTGCTTTTCATTAAGTTACCAGTCTGTTCTTGTTCTATCTGTATGCTGAAACAAACAAATACAGATTGGAATACTTGCTTTCTTCCTTTGATTTTAATGTCTGCTGGAAGGTTTCCCCTAGCTCTGAAACAGATTCTTGCTTGCTCCAATCATTATTATTCAGGTTCACATTACAGGAATCTATGACTTAGCAAGTACCCAGGAAACACTTCCGAGTGACTTGTACACTATGCTTCAAGTTCCTCTACATATCATATATTTGTAAAATGGAGTGTACAACACACTTTTTTTCTTAAAAGCACAGATATTCTCTCCTGCAAAAAGATTGCTTTTTTCCTTCTTGAAAGATAGGAGTAGTAGATGGACAGTTCACGTTCCAACTCAGTCCTGCATGCTTGCTGCTTTTATTTGTCCTTTCATTAACTCTCAAGATTTGGCACAACAAGAGCATTATATAAGATTAAATAATTCTTACATAAGTCTGAGTGAATGCCTTTCATGAAGTACTGGGTGCTTATCATGGCTATAAGTAAAAATGAATCACTTCCTTTTTAAACAGGAGCTCTAAACCTTGTATTCTGTGTGGTTAATTGCCACAAACCAAAATAACCTTTTGAGCTCTATGAATTTTCACAGCTGCAGACTGGAGAAAAAAACCTCTCACCAATAAATAGAAACTTAAGAATTTCCAAAAGAAATTATTCCCCACTCTAATTGCCTCTTTTAGCACAAAGCCCAGCTCATTTATGCCAGAATGTTAAATGCTTCTAACACGTCTGTAGAGCCAAGAACCTGAGTATCATCTAAAGGACAGAATGAGAAAGAATAAAGGCAGGACAGTATGAATTCCACACTTTAGAACAGCACAGAGCACAGCCAACAGGTCAGGAAGTGCAGGTAATTAGCCTTTGCTAAAAGCTGCAGATTGAGTAGGATCAGGGCTCAGCCCAATAGCAGAACCAGGGAGGACTCTCAACATGTCCCTGTATATAGGGAATTACAACAATGTACCCTGGGTATGCTTTTAAACTACGGGAAAAAGAATCCAAGGCCAGATTAGTATGTGGAATAGGAATCAGTGAATCAGGAACCTAGGAGGAAACTGGGAGAAAAACTTATTTCCAGTGTCCTTAATAGAAATACTTCAGATACTTATTTCCAGTACTGGAAAAGGTCAGAAATTGCAGGAATAGCACTGGGACTCTGTTGTAAAACTCAGTTATGCTGGAGGAGAAATTCTTTGGTCTGTTATCCTTCTCTACTCTGGGAAGGTCATCTCCTGGTACAAGGGTGAGTTCCTTGCTTCTCTGAAAGACAAGTAAGAGCAGCCGTGAAGGATCTGATGTAGGAAGACAAAAATCTGTGTGGTGAAGTACTGGGTTGGCAGTAGGAAGATGCGGAAATAAAAGGGAGGCTGAAGGTCAGAAAACCACTGGCTGTCATGCTAAGGAGGAAGTGGAAAAAAATGAGGAAAGCAAAGAGAAGTATTTGATAGATATCAGATTAAGCAAACAATCTCACTGATGAATGGTAAAGAGTACCTAAGGCTGGAGAGAAGAACAAGGTTAAAATAGTCTACTAAAACAACATGGTAAGTCATCCATACAGAAACTGAAATCCCTTGTTGGCAAACACAGGAATGGCAAGTACTGGATATAGTCAGTATATTAAAAGACCAGTGGATGGCAGCATATTTTTACTACCAGAATACTGGGTTGTCATGCCACATGTCTTGGTTGTAGCTCATCTGCTGACTAACACATCATATGTCCCAAGAACAAATCCATGTTTGACTCTGATAAGTCAGCACAAGCTGCAAAGATTTGTGCTTTTTATGTACAGATCGTATTTCTCCAAGACAGTGGTGACTCCTATTGTAGCTGTCTCACACTGAGTCATCTGGATGACCAGGAGCATATTCACAAGAATAGGAGTCAGCTGCACACACCTTCTATGAGTTTATAAGAATATTTTGGGAATAAAAACTCCAAAGGCTATGCCTAAAGAATCACCTTAGTGTATTACTTCTGATAGTTCAGTATGGTCTCAGTCGCAGGTTTATTGTTCTGCTATGAAGCTGATGATTTCTTCTCAAAAGCTGGGAATAAAGCCTGTAAATTATAGAGAAATTTCTGGAGATATAAGATTATAAATGAAGACAAAAACTGTGTACCACTTCAGGTCATAGCATAACACCCATCCAACCCAAACCTGGTTGGCATGAAGTAGTTACAGGGAAGACTTATCTGCTAATTAGAGTTCAGAAAAAAACCCACATTATTCTTGATTACCATATTTATTGACTTTAAGTGGAAAAAATTCAACAAGTCTTAATGGATTTGACTTATTACCATACATACTGTTGATATTCCCTGTTCCCATAAATTTCAACTGAGAAAGAAAAATATACATTTTAAAAGAACAGTTTCAAAATTAATTTCATAAACAGACTTCCAAAAAACTTCTGAAAGTTAGAAGGAAAGCTTTTTCAAGAGTTATAGCTCATGTTTTCTGAAGCAAACCACTTAATGTAAAGCACACGTGACATCTGACTTCATACACCTCAGAGGTTTTCTATGTAGTCTTCACTAAAGTGTACTTACTAAATGTTTTACATTATCAGAGCATGAGCTCCTCCATCAGCTTTCAGACCTGTGAATTAGGTACTCACTGTAAACAAGGCTTCTATAAAAGGACAGTTCAAATAAAAATAAAAGAGGGCATTAGTAGCCAAGTTTCTTTGGGAGATAAGTTTCTAAGTTCCTTAGAAAGAGCAGCAGACAAAAAGCATGGTAATCATTTCTATTATTTGAAGCTCTTCAGTTTTAAGAGCATTTGTAAAAACAGACCCGATTATAACAAACTGAGATTTGCATAATTAACTTTGAAACAAAGCATTAGTGATAAATGCATTAAAAACTGAAATAATAATGTTAGGACAAGCTATTGTTTGTCAGCTTGTCAGATATGTGTGCTGAAGCTTTCCTTCTAATTACAAGATGTCTAGTACAGCACAACAGATATTTTAAAACTAATACAGATGCTGGAATGTTTCTTCAATAGTAGTGCACTTTGTCTGAGAAGATTACCATGACAAAATATGATAAGGAAAGAGGACAGAAAGCAATGATTTATACACGTTCTAATTTTTCACTTAGAAATTCTTCCACACTATCTGTATTCCACTTGAGGATGCTCAGTTCTTCTGCAATGTTCCCACTGTCGTCCAGCAGCTTTAGTACAGGGTCAGAACCACGCACATACTGGGGGGAAAAAGGAAAAGTCAGTTACCTTGGTTGGGAAATGCATTCTCCATACTAACACTGCCCCTGCTCTCAAGTGATTTAAATCAGTTCAGGCTTCTGACTTGCATTTAATGTCAGAGAGAGGAAAGTGGAGGAACAAGTCAAATGAAGGGGGGTGAGGTGGGTGTCAGAAACACCTCCTGGTTCTCCATGGTGCACCACAGCAATTAATGCATGTGCAGAGGGGCAATGCCATTGGCCTGGCTTTGAAGGAGAGTATTTACTCCAACTGTTTTAAGTTACCAAAGCTAGATATTTGATGATGCATTATTTTTCTTATATGATCAACAGCCTTTTTACCATTTTAGAAATTCTGGGTCACTTTTACAGGTCAAAGTTGTACTATCAATTTCTAATGTAATCACATTCTTTCTTGCTGTGTTGTATCTGTGCCTACTATGCTTTGCTGGTAACATAATTCTTCAATGCTTCTCAAACTCACTAAGTCCCAAAATAAGTAATACAAATGAAAGCTTTTAACAGTATCAGAAAGCTCTGACCATTTAAGTTTATGGAAAGATTTCCCCAGGAGTATTCGACTTTTCTCAGCTGAGCTAACCGAGTTGGTTTTACTTAATGAAGCTAGTGGCACCTCTAATCAGTTTTCCAAAAGTCTTGTGGAATAAACAGATTCATTTGCAGTTCTTTTTTTCTGGTAGTACTCCATACCAATTGTAGTCTAGACTGCTTTGATAGTCAATAAATCTACAAAGTTAAAAAAAAAAAAGAAATGGACGTACAGAAGGAGAGAAAGCTTTTGAAAGAAACTGGAGGACATGGAGACATGAATGCGTGAGACAGACAGAGGAAATCTGTTTTACACAGAATCTGCTGCTGAGAAGACAAATCACTTATTGCAGCCATGCATAGCTATGAAGTGATTCCAGATGGTGCCATTTGGGCAATAGAGATGGGAGCACAAGATGTGAGAATCAAGATGTGTATCTGTGAAATACACTTGAAGTTCACACAGGATTTTAGAGGAAGGTGAAGTCTTAGATTAGATCCTGAAACCTAAGAATTGTTGGAGCTTAAGCAGTGCAGGTTATGCAACTTTGCATATATGCAAGTCATAAGAAACACCATTCAGTATATGCATTTCTATAAAGCTTTATGTTTGAAGTACATAGAGAAAAACCAGCACAATAGAACACAGCAAGGGAATTCTGAGAGGGAGAAGAAAAATCCAAGAATCACTGAATGCATGGAAATGGCAGCTCCATAAAAAAACTATGGGAGAACAAAACAGGAGAAAAAGAAACTGACAGAATAGCTTGAATAAATTCAAGATATCTACAAAGTCAGAACATAATATAAACATTCCTCAGATTCTTTTCCCATCTGCTATAATAATATTTTTTTCTTGGATTAAAACCAACCAAAAAACAATTAAATAAACAAAAACCTCACCACCACCAAAGAATTAGTACCAAACAGTTACTGAGCACTAAACAAATTAATATTACTAGCAGGAACTTGTAAAGATTCACACTGGCAATGCATATATTTGGCCTCTACTAAAGGATTACTTTATCAGCAAATAGGAAACAATCCACAGGAGGACTGTCTCCACCAACATTAGTTCTTCTTAACATCACAAATAAAAAGGTTATGCTACTACTCACCTTGATTTGCAGTCCCCTGAAGAGTTTTGGCTTATCACTCCTGACAAAAGCTACAGTTTGGAGAAAACAAAGAAAGAAAATGAAGTTGTTCTCTACTTGCATAAAGTAGATTTACATCAAATTAGTATTCTCCAATTTTTTTAAAAAAATTATGCTTTAGAAGATATTTTAATGTTAAAATCTTAGTAACCTCACAAAATTAATAATACTAAACTTATGATGCCAAAGGAACACCTATTTTTGTTAGTAATCGAAACAAGAATTCAATCTGCCTGGATTTTCCTTGAACATTAGTGCAACTGTGTAAGGCAGTTTATCTGCAGGCACAACTGACAGCCTTCAGCAGGCTGGCCCATATGCTGCTGCTACGCACATGTGAGGAAAAGCGTTGGAGCGATCAAAATCTGGCTGAGGATCAGCTTTGTGAGGGAGGCTGACTGTGCCACCCATCTCATCAGCACACTCCACACAGGCTGCAGCTCTGCGGGGGACAGGGCACACAGGAAGCTGTGGGGAGATGTGTTGTTCTCGTGAACCAGACGGACAATCTTGTCTTGCAGAGATCTCTGAGAGTACATGTTGAAAACCAGCAAGAAAGCAAAGCCAGAAAACAGGAAGAGAAGCTCGTATTTCCTCCTCTCGTGACACTTCTGAAGGCAGCTGGCATCAAGGCTCTATGGGCTGTCAGGCAGCTACATGGAGAGAAGATCTGAGGTGGGCTGCTGCTGCACAGCTCCCCACCTGCAGCACGTGGCAGCAGGTATTAACAGCAGCACAGGCCCTGTATCCCTACAGCACAACCCAGGCCTTGCATTAACCTTAACTCTGAAAAGACAATATGAAGTATTTCAGGACAAAGGGTAAGCATAATCCCCTACTTCCAAGCACTTCACCCTAATGAATGTCTGAGTTCTAGAAATATTTAAAATTTATTTAGAAAATAACAGTCCTCATGCCTCCTTTTTACAGTCAGGTTGTGATAAAAAGCTGAATTCAGTATCTATACTGACATTAAGTGGATTCAGGATGCTTCTGTAGTACGTCAGTAGCATCTCCCCAAGGATGAACCCTGTCAGTATGCACTGACTCCTACAAGGGTGCCAGCTGCATGTTAAAGCTGGTTTTTCAAGGTTAGACAACAGTGAATCTCACAAATTGCAGTGCATCCAGCTGGTGCATGGAGATGAGTGCAACCTCAGGACTAATGCTTCATACTGCTTGACAAAGTGTAGTGCTTTCCTCAGTAATTGCAGAGATATCCCCTGGCATCTTTATCCCTATCTTTACATTACTGCAGACAGATACCTTAACACTTTCTCAGCATGGTTATACAGAGTGGCACTTATTTTCTTCCCTCTTCCACTGAGCTCCCAGTACAGATCAAAATCATATAGTCTGCTTGCTGCACCAACTACTACACAGTATAAACAAGGTAAAAAAAATACCAATGGCCCATGAAGCTGCCACATGTACCAAGCCCCTGAAGAAAATGAGACTTGTCTTTATTCCTTCTACAGGACTATGCACTAACATCATATTGTAAGCTGTGTATAACAATTTCAAATAGCACAAAATAACCAGTACTTGCTCACATACTGTAGTTCTGATTTAAACTCAAAGACATGTTTTCAACTTCAGTGTTTCCCATGCCCTTGTGACATGTTGTCTTGGCTGTCATCAAAAGTAATGTGCAAAAAAGCAGCAAAGACACTTCTTATTCTTTGTTAAGTCCACAGACTGTGGAAGTGTTTCTGGAGAAATTTTTCCACATTTTTCTTAAACTTAAATCTAAAGCTGAAATCAGTCTCTAGAACTTTATACGAAAAGACAGTTGTAAGAAGCAGTCAGTGCAGTGGGTAAATAATTGCAAAATGGTAAGAGAGCATAGTAAAATGGATGAAGTATCTGAAGCAAATCTGAACTCTGGAACTCAACTGCATTAAAAAATAGCCTTTGGAAAGGACCTCAGGTTACACCACTTAAAGCTTGTAACAGGTGTGAGGATTTGTTACTTGAGTGACAGATGAAAGCTTATTTGGACAGGAGAGGCTGTTCTCTGGCTGCAGTGTTGGACTGAACAAGCTCACATAAAGTGGAAACAGCATTAGGTATAATAAGAAAGTATTCTATAGGCACCATTACATTCTGCCACATTAAAAGTAGCTATTACACACGTGTATCAATGTCAAATGTCTAAATCTTCTGAAATCTGAAGCACTACAGAACATTTTTCCTGAAATTTTAGACAGCTGGAACAAAATTAGTTTCTGTTATGGCATATTTATTTCTAATTCTGATCATAGTGACGTTCTGCATCACTCACTTGAATTTGCAATGCAACAAAGAAAAACACTCAATGTACAAATAACTTAATTTGTATATTCTGAATTTTGGAAGCTAAAATGAGAAACTCAAATACTGACATGCATTAAAAACACAGATTATCCCATCAAACACTTTTTTTTTCTTTCCACAAAATCAGTCCTTGAGTTGAGCTAGCAGCATTTGAAATGATGGGGTTAGGATGTCAGATGCAGCGACAGTGCCCATTTAGGGCCAAATGACTGCTTGCCTATCATGGGATGTGGTGCATATGCTTGACCAGCTTCCCCTCTATACCCTGACATCAACAATGCTTCTTACAGTTCTGTGTCTAAAGGGTACTTGCACATCATCTACATACCATTATTTAGTAGTTTAGTGTTTAGTACTAAAATCCTATCCAGGCTATCTCCCCATTATCTTCTCTCTGTAGCAGCTTTAGAAATTACACACCCCAGAGAAACAAACCATTCTCTAACCTATCTGTGGGTGAGCAGGAGAGGTATTTTCCACTGTGACTTCTGTAAGATGAGCTCTGAGCTCAGTGCCATGACACCGTGTTCTGGTGAATTAAACACTGGGCCTGAAGTCAGAGCAGTTCTCCAGACAGCTTTGCAAAATCACTTCACCTTATGCTCATATAAACCCTGAACAGTACCAAAGTACTTCTGTTGAAAGGCACTCCTGAGGTGTTCCTGAAGAGCAGACTGGATTGCCACACAATCAACTACAGCTACAAGGTCAGAGGAGGATCAAGTGTGTACGAGGATTTTAAAGCCTGGCCCCCATTGAACAGTGCTTTTAAAGACCTAAAAGCAGCCTGTACCTGTGAACCCAGCAGAATGGAGAACTCACTGCTACTGTTATAATGTCCATTTGTTTTGATACAAAGCAAAGAGGTGTAATAAGAAAGCCTGTGAAAACTAGTTTGTTGGAATTAAATCCCAGTACTAAGTGGAGACTGTTAAGGAATCTAAGAAGCACTGTGACCCAAAGGCCAAGTCTGTGTATATGCACACACTCCTGCACTATTCTCAGGTGCAGCAGGACACAGCATAAGAGAACTTCCTGAACCAAAATGGACATGACACATCTGCCCAAGCAGAACAGTTGTTCTGAGTTAACCTGAACAAACAGAAAGCAAGTGTAATATTACTTCAGACAAGTTAAAGGGTAGTCTGCCTGCTTGGCCATGAATTATTAGACACAAGCTGTTCGAAAGTAAGAAATTTTACTGGAGACATAAGTTTGTGCATGATGTTGTAGAATTTTACATTAAAAAGGCACAAAGGACTTGACCATTCAGACTCAACCATTTTGTACCTGAAATGAACTTGAATTAAAAAAACATTTCACCGAGGCATTGCCAATTATCAAGTGTTAAAGCCATGAAAAAGAAAAGAAACCAAAACAAAAGGTAGAGAGGAACATTTTATGAAGACAGGAAATTCCAGCATTCAATAATGCCACCAATAGCTAAGCATTCCTAAGACAATTGGCAATATTTGCTAGAAATGTGAATATGTAAATCACTGGGCAAGCCAAAAGCTCTAATGTCTTCCCCCAGACATTTGTTTTGGGGACAAGAACATGCTCAGCAGTTTTGAAGATGGTATGAGTCTGCTTCAAAAGTTACCATGAAAGCCGAGCAAAAAGACTGAACTGCAGCACACAACAAGCACTCATTTACATTTTAATGACTATAGCTCTGTCCCTTTTGGGGACCTCAGTCTGAGATAAAAATTTAAATTTAAGAATTCATATGGCACATCAATAACTACTATTTGTAGTCTCTTAATCAAGTTACAATGCAGCTGTTCACGATTTTATAAAAAACACCACATGCTTTCAGAAATGAATCCAAGACAGAGCTCCAATCAAGCCTGAAGAAGAAAACTCAAAAAATCCCAAAGACAGGGTACTTTGTATAAGCAGTTGGGCAAGACACATTTCTGAATCTGAAGGGAAGTATTGTTTTAATTTGTGCATCATCTGTTCACAAAAGATTATGATAAAGCAATGCATGTCTCCACTAAAATATTCGTATTTCTTAGCAAGAGTTTTAGTAATGCTTTGTGCAAGATTTAAGGTTAATATAATTTTCTAACTTTCTTTTGTCAGTATTTATGAATTACAGATTAAAATAACTAGGAGATGAGTGATCTTACCTCATACAATACAATCCCATAAGAAATTACAATTTAGTAGCTAAAAGAATCCCCTTAACATTTGGAGAACTTGGATGATAAAATAGTGCTGATTGACTCTGAAGTCAGAGGATCTAATGTAGCTGCTCACTGCAAGAGTTCAAGGATTAAGACCTTGTTTCTAGAACAGATTTGCTGGGAGCATTTCCATTTCTTAACTAAGAGTCACACTAGGAGAGGTGAGAATTATCTTATTGAAAAAAAAAAGAATGGAGAGAAATATGAAAGGAATGTTAAATGAAAAAACCCAGTCTAATTCAGTTTTTTAAACAAACTGGAAAGAATGTAGGAGTCTAAACATGCATCTCCTATCTCATGGTGAACAGAACACAGCTGCCACTGAAAAGTCAACTTAAAACAAATATGCTAGATTAATCACTGACCCAGCTAATTCATTATTCTGTTCCAGAGCTTTAGTTTTATGGATGTCAGCAAAAAACTGTCTCATTTTGTGTTACCTGGTATATTAAGACATTGCTTAATCTATGAATCTTGTCACTTAGGTTTTTAATATTCTACTTCGATGGAGTGCTTTTAAATGACAAATATTTAAGAACAGTTTTATACAGAACAATTTCAAAATATATGTAATATAGGGATTAGAGTACAGCATTTATAATAGAGCAATTTATTTTTAAGGGAAACTTATCAGTAAGAATATTTCAGTACTGAATTTAGGAGACATACAGAAATGTGGTCTGTTATCAGACTTACCACAAGAAACTGTATCTGAAAAACCTAATAGACATCCTTGGCCATATTCACAAAAGTCAAATTTAGTGTCACAAATTGGTGTGACACTACAAACAATAATATCCAGTTCAAGACTAAGATAATCTTGCTGAAGACCAGATTTTTTCATCCTCTTACTGACAACTAGATTTTTGTCATCACTTCTCACTCCTTTGCTCTCCTAGTATATACAAATATATTCCATATGTAATGATTCTCACATTTCAGGCACACAGGTGTATTCAGCAACTGTTTATAGGTAAAGATTACATAACCAGTAATTTTGAAAGAAACTTTGAAAGAGAAGGACCATGGAATATTGCATTAGTAACTGTGTGCAACCCATAGATTCTTCCTCCAACTGTGTAACTTTTACAAACCTTTATTAATTCAACAATTTCAATCCTTAACTATTTTAATATGTGACTCTCATAATAAAAAATCCAACCACAACAAAAAAACCCAACAAAATAACACTGTTCATCCTTTGGCCAGATAAAGCATAATACAGACATAGTCTGTGACACATCAAGTCTGTGGCACTAAGCCAAGTGACAAAACAATTTACACAGGTAAAGGTCAAGGCTTCACAGTTACATACAGGAGTACCATACACTAATCCACGTAATTCTAATATATACACAGTGCTGCAATTAACAGTGCCATTTTGTGTATATTCTGGGGAGAAAAACCAAACACACCTAAACAAACTAACAAAGCCCTCACAGAAGTTATGAAAAAGAATTCAGTTATTTGTGATGAGACATTGTCAGTGACAGGCTACACAGTTCAATGAAGCCTACAAAGACAGAGCTTCAAAAGCAGCAGCATGACCTTCAGGCAACCTAACTTCCATAGCAAATGTCCAAGTGAAAAGCTGAATTAAAACACTTCTTGAATGTGAATGTCTTAAGATGGAGACATTAAATACTGTTTCTGTTAGAAGTTAAAATAAAGGAGAAATTCTGAGTATTCTGAGATTCACTAGTGTGAAGACAAACATAAGCTGAAAGAATATATTCAAACTGCTTTTAAAAATTTCTAAGTATGCTTTTAATACATATCCCATCTTCCAACCTCTTCTAATACCCTAGCAGTAAATTTGGTTAAGATAAATTCAGATTAAGTAGCTGCAGAAATTGGTGATGAAAACACCAAAGAGAAATTTAAGTGCACTACACAGTCCTTTTTTAATTCTTACTGTACCAAATCAAAACTGGTGGTCAAAACAGAGATCCTACTTAAAAACACAATTAAATTTATCCAGCCACTTTAAAAAATAACCTATATGATTAATGGAATGTAAATGTTTGAGGAGGTGTAGCTAACCAAGAACTGAAAGGAAAAAAACTAGTCACAATTTTCAAGTTTTTTCCTTTTGCACCATTCCAAGTCTTTGGAACATGTTTCAAGGCGTGCACACAGGAGGAATTGAGGGCCATTCCCTTCAAGGACCTATATGTGGTAACTGAGAACATAATGCAGGCTGGAGTCAGGATAAAAGGCTGACTTTTTCCTTCAAACCTATGGCTTAAATGAGCACTTAACTGTTACAAATCCAGAACCATAAAGCAGCTGAGTAAATGGGCAACAACAGTTGGGAATGTTTTTATGTTTGCTAAATTTGAATGGTCATGGAGATAATATGGACTCCTGTGCTAAGGAAGTTAATCTCCTCACGCCCCTCAAGTGGGACAAGTCATTTAAAGAATTCTCATTTTGACATTTTATACAGTGAAAAAGAAGAAAGAGCTTTGCTCTGGTTTTGTAGTCATTCAACTCAACTATGTGTGGGCAGAGGTGGTAGGAAAGGGTATAATGTACAACAACTTACGTAAATTGTAACCTGTTTTAAAACCTTTTTTTCCCCCACTGTTTGTCAGCCAGCCTTCAAACAGAGAGGTATTAGTACTTCCCATGGTAGATGGAGACATGCTGTTTGTGCAATTTTAAATTCTAAAGCTAGATTAGTACTACTGCCCAACTATGTCCAAAGTACAGTATTAGGGAGTATAGTACTAGGGTCCTCATTACAGGAAAAAAACCCAAAATAACCAGTACTGCCATCACCTAAGCTCTTCCCTAATTTATAAAAAAAGTCCAGTCTGAAATTTCTCACAGATTCTTTTCCTGCAGCTTCCTCCCACCAGATACTGATGGTACTGATTTTGCCTTTACACTACTGTATTCCATTCCTGTCAGTTGACTGTCATTATCCACTGATTAAAAAATTCTATGGCAGGATCTGTGAAAATAAAGCTGTTCCCTAAGTGCACAATATAATTTCATCTATCAATTACTGGAGACCAGTTCTATGAGTCTCAGGTCAATACAACTTTACTGATACAAGATACTAAATTTATGACTACTTGTAATGTACTTAAAAGTACATTTTGTCATTCAGCTGTGACTGTGTTTCATATTTGAAGGAATACTAGTGGCTCTACTTACCCTGGACTTGAGGGAACCTTCCCAATTTTCATCCACATACTTCTAGGACGGCTCCTGCATAAAGCTATAATAACAAACAGAAGCTGTTACTGACAAAAGTAATCTAAATTACTATTTTATTTATAAATAGTAATATAGTAACATATTTTAGTGTTATCTGTTGAACTATTTTCTCTGAGAAGACAATATGCTATTCTGTTGATGCTAATTACAAGTAAGATCCTAGACAGAATCACAGTTCCAGACATGTCTGATTATGCAACAACTGACTGTTCACTCAAGATACATGATAATTTTCATTCATTATATAAAAAATATAAAAACAAACAAACAAAAAAATCGTTTCAGATATACTGTTGGTGTAAGCTAAGTTTCATTTTAAAAATGCAACTGGACACGTTACAATGGGAATTACGGGCTAGTAATAGGAAAACTATTTCTTCCTTCCCAAAGATACTAAGAAAACCTCATTAAATGAAACTTCAGTTTCCATTTGAAACCTAACTTGGACAGTGAAATACTTATAAAAAAGATAAGGCAGTGACTTTAAATTTCTCATTTGAGCTATTGGTTGATTGTAATTCACTGTGTTTACAGAAAGAGGACAGATCAAATTAACAGGCCTTAAGTGAAGTAATATGTATATCCTGGGCTAACTGTGATACTTGCACTTAGATGCCAATCACTTCTGTTAGCTATGCAAGATACTCAGATTCAATCTGCTGAAAATATAAGTTAATTTCTATTTTACGTAATATCTAAATTTAAAAACTGTTCACCGAATTATCTGCATACTGTCATATTTTAGATTATTTTGTTATTTATTTTTTTTTGCAACATGCAAATGATTCTATAGTTTGCTGAATCTTAAATAAACAACAGATTTTCCAGCTACTAAAATAGAACTTCCTACTCTGAAATTAGGCATTTTAATATTACACATAGTATATTTACACTATATATATAACACCAAATCACATCCTTCTAAGCCTTAAACCCTGCTTTTTATAGATAAGCAGACAGAATGAGCTTAATTTAAAAATTTTTTATTTAATTCATTACCTTCCACAGACAATTAAAACTTCTACTTTCATGTTCTTTTAGACAGTGTTTTCATAACAAATGTGCAAGTCTGGGTATAGAAAAATATAACCTTATTGAAATTACACAAATTCATATTTCACTTAAAATATGAACTGTGAACACAAGTAATTAAAACCTTCAAGAACCACTCTGTAAAAACAAACCACACATGATAGGTCACGAATCTCAAAGACAATTTTATTAACATTTTGTTAACATATTTTATTAACATATTAACACCTATTGTATGGAGGATTTTGGACAACAAAAAACACATGTTCATTTCTGAATATTTAAATTCTGATTCAGGACCAACTCAGTTTTTGCTTAAATACTATGAATTAGAACATAGGAAATAGTCTAGTCATCTGCAGAGAAATGACAACTTCTCTCTTGGTGAGAACTAATCAATAATCATTACTTCCGTGGGAAACTGAAAAGAGAATGTTACACTGCACTATCTGTTCAGAACAGCATCTCAGAAATTTGCTGAACTACAGATACGTTTTCAACTAAACACTGTATTTAAGATAAAAACCTAAGATGTGACTGTTAAACCCCAGAAATACTATGAAACAATACTCAAGAGATTATCATAAATACCAGACTTTTTAAAAGCTTTTTCACCACTCAAAACAAGGTTTTAATTAAAAAAGGCAGTGATAAATAGCTCAGATACTAGCTTGCATAATTAAATTTCCTCTGGAATTAAAACATGATGTAATTACAATGATGGAGAAAACATGGCACAGGGGTTCATAAACTTCACTTACCTTGTCTCTGTCATTAAAAAAAAAAGAAATTCAACAATTCTATCAGCAATCCTAGATTTAGATATTCCTTTGCACCCTCACCAATCCACAGAACATTTATATTGATTTCTCTGATACTGAGTTATCTGCATTTTTCTATCAAGATGTCAGTATAAAGAAGTAGACAAAGGAATAAACAGCCTTCTATCTAGTAATTAACTATTTTATGTAAGTCTGTCATAAGCTAAGCACACTCAAACTTAGGACAACAGTAAAATGAGCATTTTAGAATTCTTACTGCAAATTATTCTTAGTCATTTTTTTTTTCCTTCCAAACAACGATTTTTATGGAACAAGATCACTGTAGGAATCTAAAATATTTAAGACATTTTGTAATTACTCACTACTCCCAGTTTGTAACTCCTGGCCAATATCTGATAGAAATTTAACAAAGAAAACAGCTCAATCATTGATGTCTAAATTTTGAGCTTGTAATTCTGCCATAATTGAAACCCAACTGTTCTGGTACAAAAAGGTTTAGAATCATGCTGGGACAAACAGCTGCTCTCTCGATGGCCAGACCAGAAAGGAAGAAGAATCAACTGATTTCATTTATAACTCTAAACAAAGGTGTCTTTTGCAAAAAAACCAGGTTTATTTGCATTTCTTAGCCCACCACAAAAGCCTAGTTGTTAATATCTACCATCTCATTGTGTCCAGAGCAGACGTTCTCCAAATTTCCTTGTGAAGGCAGTCACTGTGTTCAAGTATTGACAAGAATGACATGTATCACTCAGCATGGAGGCACACAAACATCTCCAGTCAGTGCATTACACAATGCTTAACTCACGAGTCAGTTAATTTTAAAGTAATGCTTCACTTGTTTCAGTGCTCATGAAAGCAATGAAATAAAGACTAAACTATTACTAGTGTCCATGTTAACATCCAAAACAAGTGCTGATTTCCAGGCTGATTCTCATCTGCATCTATAAAAAGAACTTAGCTTTTTCATTACAACATTCTAATGGCATGTTTTCTAAGGTTACTGTGACAATATCTGAACTTCTCCCTCATCTTTTCCAAGGCATCAACTTGAGCTCAATTTCATTCAAAAGTTTTTGGAAAGCACCTGAAACTCCTGTAACAGTTCATACTGATGCAATCAGGATGGCTCTTCACACGTGAAAAGAGACAAACCACATTATTGGTCATGTCTGCTTTAATTATGAAGGAGAATGCTAATTATAGCAAAATAACACATTTTTGCATAAGAATTGTGCTAATTAAAAATATGCATTGTAAAAATAAGGAACTTTAACTTACATAAAAGAAAACATTTCAACTGCTATTAGGAAGAGAATTGAAGCAACTTCTGCAAGACACAATTCCAGCAGTGCTTCATTTACACATTGATATGGTATTGTTATCATGGTTACTCATGGTGAAGTCTCCAGAAGAAAAGTGACATTCCTGCTACAAAACCATTGCTGTTTACAACCAAACAGGAATTCAGACCAAACTGACCTGCAAAAAGTGGTATTGAACAGAGATTGCTCTCTGATCATAATAAAATTATGATAGATCAAAGCTGACTAAAAAGTTTAATAAAATACAGCAAGTTATACCTAATTTTACTTCTATGACTCTTATGTTTTCTTCTATTTACTCAGGGTGACCCTGCCTGACACAGGTTACAAAGTGTCATTCAGGCTGGATTTGTACAGCTGTTTGTAATCAGCTGACAGAACCAGCACATTTTAAAAGATTAAATGAAAAAGGCTGTTGAGAGCCACAAAAGGGTCAGGTAGCTGCTTTATGGTACCTGGATTCTCTCCAATATGTGCATACTGTCCTCTCCTAATATCAAACAGTTTCAAAAATATAGTTAAGTTCTGAGAACAGCAGAAAAGCAAACTTATGACTACAGCTAAACCTCTAGAATTTCCACTTGTCTCAGGTACAAGATTATCTTCCACTAAATATTTAGTAACAGCTCTCTTTCCAATGTAAACAGTGTTTTTATGAAATTCACTGCAATTTTAATTTCATATTATGATACAAGCAGGTCGGCAGAAAACAGCTCCTCATCTCCTATCAACTTCAAAAATTTCAGGAAAAATATGGGTGTTATTATTCTTAATGGCCAAAGTTCCTTGGTATATGCAAAATGGTACTGCTAAAAAATAGGGTAAATTATCTCTTTTATGACAGCAGGCAACTTAATTTTTACTGTGTTTCATCCACACATCCAGAAAGCAAAACAGGTTAATTAATATTTGTTCTTCTGAGAAATTTACAACAAAAAGAGATTTTGTTGAAGTTTCTTTTGTTTTTTCCTAAACTCTTCTAACTAGCATTTTTCCTATGCTCTTCTAACTAGCAGTTCATTTGTGACTTTTACTAGAAAACTAATCTTCTAAACTAGAAAACTTTAAAAGAATATACACTGAGATACGAACTATAAAATATTTTCTATGGGAGAGAATGCACTTATATGGACAGCTCAAGGTTTTCAAAATCACTCTTGTCTTTCCTTTTCCTGGAGGCAGAACATGAGTAAGAATCTGTGGGTTTAACAGGGAGCAGGCAGTCAGAAAACCTCACTGCCAGGAACATTATGAATTACTGCTCTGTAATACAGAAAGCCAAGAAAGTCATTGCTACTCACACACATCATTCTGAACTGATGTCATCAGTAAATTTAGCAACAAAGCAACTTCTACCACTGACAGCTCATTATCTTGTGAAGAGAGATGCCTAACTCTAAATAGGAGTGTGGAAACAGAGTCTAACAACCAAAAACCAGTTATGTGAACCATAGTGCTACTCCTGTGATTAGTGATATCTATTACAGACAAATTGCTCTGAAAAAAGCTGCAGAATCTGAGGTCTCATTTATCTGTGGGGAAGGAAATTCCAGCAGAGTATAAGGGTGAAAAAAGTCACAATGACTGTGTTTAAGCACTGAAATAATTTACTAAGAAAGACTGTATAGTCTGCATTCCTGGAGATCCTCAGAACTTTGAGTTCTGCTTTGAGTAGGAGACTCAAAGAAGACTTTATTCTATATGTACATAACATAGTTGTGCATTCCTATTATATTCTTCAGCATACAGGAAATGTGTCATCCATCACTACTTTTGGTGTTAAATGATACCCTCCTTGCAGGATTCTATAAACGTTTGTGCTGTTTAAATCCAATAACCACCGAGAAGTTCCAAACCAGCTTCTGTTCCTGGCAGCCTGTTTTTATTAACTTTGGTCTTTGCAATGTTTGGTGTAAGTTCATGTGAGCAAGAGATCTGGCACAAGAGTGAGAGAGAAAATGCAGAAGCTGAGCAACCATCAACTTAACACCTCTGGAGCTGTCGCCTGCATTAGGTAGTGTGAGCCCCAACTTGAGTGGGGGTGGACAGTAGAGTGGGATAGGGAAGGGTGACAGAAAAAGGGCTCCTATGTACAGGCTCTCACTTGGACCTAGTCAGAATTATTCAAGGGACAGAGTGCAGACAGGAAGTTAACAGGTCAAGCTTCAATTCTAGACTATACCATCTGATTCTATCTAAGCACCTACCACCTCTAGCAGTAGAATCTCTAAACACCTCTTTTATTCTCCAGTCTGTGCTTTTGTTAAAAAACAAAGCATCTTAGAGTTGCAAAGGAAACAGTGAGAACAGATCTCATGAGATACTTATTTGACCTTGCACATTTCATTACTTTTGAGACTTCTACTTTTTGAAGTTTTTTCAACAAATGTAGAGTCAAATGCGAGTACTTTATCTAGATGAATTATCAGCCTAAATTAGCTAAACCTATCCCATTCACCAGCACAGATGCACATCAACACCTGAAACTCACATTTAGCAAATTCACATTTATAGTTTCCCTAACCCTTTTTTTTCACTGCTAAGATCAGATAGAGCTCTTCCATGGGGTAAGGTTTACCCTACTACAGACAGATAATGTATTTTATCTTAGTTTATCTGACAGAGATGAACACTTGGTGAATCTGAGCCAAACAAAAGGCAGTGAATTTCTGTCTTAGGCACTAACTGGTTAGCTGCACCTTCCTTATCTAGGACTACTTCTTGTCAACATTAATTTTCATTGCCAATAACATCATGTAGAGAGGGAAGGGAAAGAGTGTACATGGTAAAGTTCTTGAGAAGGACATCCATTGCAGCATAATTTTAGTACAAGGAACAGTTGTGAACAATATTTTGAAGCAACGGTACTGGTAAGAGACTTTCTCAATTAGAGAGAACAGTATCACCTCAGTTCCCCTAACTTCCCTATCAATATAGCCCATAAAAATCATTCCTGTATGAACTGCACGGGACACTTAGTTAAAAGCAAACTTTGAAAGGAGATCATATGACATACTAGTCTTAATTACAAAGTTCTGATTATTTAATTGAATGTTAAATAAAATATGCTGTCATTGAATCACACTATTTTTGAAGTCTCATTTGCTAGAAAACCAATGAATTTAAATAATTTTTGTGTAACATTATAGAAATAAGGAATACAGTGATGTAAAAACATACTTTGATTTCTTAAAAAGTATCGAAGAGATTTTACAGAACCTATCAAAAGACAGAAAAAGATGTGGGTTTTGAGAAACAGCTAGAAGAAGTAAACTAAAATTCTAATTAATTTCTGTAAGCATTGATACGACTTACACTTACTTTACACCTCTGAGATGTCAATGAATTCTAAGTAGTTCTCTGTTTTTACCATTGAGCTGAAAACCAAAAGTTTCAATCAGAGTGGAACTATTCATGCTAAGAGCCTCTGGCAGAACAAGAAGGCAGACAACAGCAATTTGAGTGTAGCACTTTAATTAGTGTAATGAAAAGAAAAAAAACAAACCTGAAAAATGAATGTAAATTGGGTCACCCAGGAGTAGCCTGAAGCATTAAAAGCACTTCAAGTTATTCTACTTCTAGCAATTATTGTGAGTTTTTAAACTATTTTTTGAATTTTAAAAAGTAAGTCTGAAAAAGAATGTCACATTATTTCTCCTTGTAATGCATAAGAACACATTTAAGGATTCTACACATGTAAAAGGGTCGAGTTTTAAGAAAGCTTTCAATTTGTTTTCATGGGTTTTTTTAATAGAAGCACCTAGTCATTACACCTGGTGTCATGTTTTCTAAGTCACCAAACTCTTTAAGATTACAATACAACAAACACTTGCCAGTAGAAATTTAAAATGCTGAAGTTCAACACATATTAGTGAGCAAAAGATGTTTTTCAAAGCTCCATTTAGATATATTGATAACTTTTATGAGTTGTAGCAATCCTGCACAGTGCAACTATGAAATTTAATGTATTGCAAATTTTATCACAGAGCTGATTTTTAAAATCAATTTGGATTTTGACAGTCATATATTGTTGAGATAAATCTAAGATTATAGTAAACAGTTAATGGAATATGCTTATAGCTATGTCTGAAATTATCACACAGCCTAAGTGAAGCTGCAGATGGAGTGCAGCTATTTTCAGCTACTGCAAAATATGGACAATCTCTCCTGCTACTACAATTTCACGCACAGTTAGCTTCACCTCCATTTCATCCTTCTATGTTTTACACACCAGCAGTACTCTCCATCTGACAGACTGAGGCTTAAAACTTGCAGCTGTCTAAAGCAATACTCTTTAAGCTGGCTTCTGAATTAGTGTGAAACTGCATACAAAATCTCTAGAGGAGAAGAAAATACGCAAAACATTTTTTCATTTTACCCACAGTCCAATTATAAAGTAATTAATATATTTCACTGGACAAGTGTCAGCAGAAGTTCAGAGCAAGACAAATTTTATGTAACAAGAATATCTCACAGCTGTTTTCCACAACGTCAATTCACAAACTACTGGACCAATAACAAGAGTAGAATTAATAAATACACTTCTTTCAAGGCTATGAAACAGTTCAAATCTGTAAACATCTCATTTGAGGTTGCACTGATACTATGCAGCATGAAATATTTTTAGGCCTGAGGGTATTTCACAGATCACTTGTGAAAAGCAGCAATTATGTAAAAATTCTCAGATAGATGTGCTATTACCTTTAGTTTTAATTCTCATTTAGAACTCAGACGTGAGTCATGCAATAAATGAAGTCTTGCTTTCCCTGTTTCTAGTATTTGCCACATAATAGCAGAGAGAATAAAATTAAAATCCTGAAGCATGTCCTGGAACTTCAGTAGTTGGCAAGTCTGTTTGTAGCACAGACAACCAACCTGCTGTGCCACCTCATGGGAAGCACTACCTGCTCAGGTAAGGAGTGAGCTACGTCATGTACTGGGCTCAGGGCTCAGAGAGGAACCATTCGTCTACATGGAAGATGCTCAAGCCCAGACTCAAAACCCAGAGCACCACTGCTCTGGAGCTCAGCAACATGCCAGGCTGCTAATCAGAAAGTCAAACATCTTACACTGAGATGCACGTTTTCAGAGTAAGATGAAAAATTCTACAAGCAAGAGGGTAGGAAAAAAAGCCTTCAAAAACTTTCAACATTCATTCACTCTTTGCTATCTAATTCTCATTAGAAAGAAGATTTCTGCAGTAACAGGGGGAAAAAACAAAAAAAAGGAAAAACTATAGCAAAAGACAGCATTCAGTTTCATATTCTAACATGAAAATTCTTGTTTAGCAAGAAGCTACTAAAAATATTGTTAATTTCAATGTAATAGTAAAATCTCAAGCTCAATTACAGACACCTCTTACAACCAGCATTATGTTAAAATACAAGTCAGCCCAAAATGTGATGATTCTGAATACAATCTGTTAAGATATTAACAGTCTCCAAACACTAATTTTCCACTGACTAGCCTTCAAGAGAAGTTACTGAGTAGGAGTTTAAAAAAAAATGTAAAGCCTGCAAACAGCCACCAAATCTCAAATATACATTTCTAAGCAGCAGTAACAGTATAAAAATTTCCACTTTCTGAAACAGCCTTTTTAAGAAAATTAGAAATTATGCTATAGTAAACCATATAATCATAATGTTAGAACAATCCAATATTTCTATTTATGCACACAATATGGAAAGCCTGCATTCAGATATGAAATATGCACACAGATATGAAAATACTATCATAACCACTCCTATAATTCAAGCTGGTTACCATGTTAGCTCCAAATCTCAAATATATTGGTATTACATTTCTTCAGAAATGTCACAGAAATAAGATAAAGTAATAATCAAAATGTACATTGTTCACATTTACTACGAAGCCCAAGCAGAAAATGAAACTGAAAAAAACAACACAGATTAAAAAACCAACACAATTTCTTGCTTCTTGTGAATACACAAGGAAATCTGGTCCACTATGAAGGAATTTGTGAAACACCGTTGAGACCCTGTCCAGCTCTGTGCTATTTATTTTACTACATTGATCATGACTACAATAAAAAAAGTTTTCAGACTAATAATATTAACAGTGTGAAAATGGCATTTGTTTATCCTTACACAGGAAGTGTAATTATTCACACAATGAATCTAGGTCTGATTCAGGAAATTCAGAAGAATATCTACTAATTTAATTTATGTTATTTGATCCATTTTTCATTAATGTGATGTTTACGGTACAAACTAACTTACGTTCTTAGGTATGTGATTGATAAATTGTTAAGAGATTTTTCTCAGAAGTTACATTGACAGAAATGCAACACAGCTCTTGAAGCTTATTTTCCCATCAAATGACAACAGAAATTGTCCTGCTCCATAAGTTCTTGTGCTACATGTCATGCACAGAGGCAAAACTCTAAGAATATTACCTGAGCAAATTAAAGCATCCTCTCCTTACATAAAGACAGGAAGCCTCGCTGCTGCTGCCAGCACAGCTGGTACTGAGCACACTGGAGATCCTCTCTATTCTGCCATTCCCATTAATACATTTTGTTAGACTTTATTCTGAAACCTCAGGTTTTGTGTATGTGTATGTATAGACATGTACATATTTATATATACATGTACACACATGTAAAAGAACTGGAGCTTTCCCCAGACACACTTTCCTTTATAAGGTTCATATATCTAGCAAAGAAAAAGTCTTACATATCAATTCCCGTAAGGATTGTAATGAAATATTACTTCGTTAACGCATTAAACTTACAACTTAAAGTCTGTCAATATTAGGAAACTACTAATTATTAATTCTCTGCCAATCTCAAACAATTGCTTCTTGGTTCTTAATATATTGTACCTAACACTGTAATCAGTGATTTTATTAAAAATTAAAGGCAGACTTTCTTTTTTAAATATTAGGTTGAATTTAATTGACAGGAAAAACCTGCTAGATTTCCTCTTTAATTTCATGTTGTCAGTTATTTCACTATCGCCTAGCCATTAAAAAGAATTTCAGCACCTCTCATCCTTGAAATCTCTACTTACCACGTATTAGAAAACATGCTTCTTTTCAAGAACTCTAAAAATTCTTCATTGATAACATACCTTAAGGAACACATATTTATTTACTACAGAAAAAGGAAAGGTTTTGCCTTAAACTGATTGAAGCACAGCATGAGCTCTGAGAGAGGTAATTCCCAAAATATCCAGCTGTTCTCACCACTGCAGGATGGAGCTGAGCAGTCCTGCTTCAATCAGGCTTGTGCCACTCCAGGAACTGCCCTGGAGGCTGCGCCAGCCTTTTGTTCCCTGGGACTGAACTAAGCTTTCCTGGCCATTATGCCACGGGTCAGTGACCAAGCAGGAGCTTTCATCAAGCACCAGCCTCCTTATCCTCTTCTTCTGCCCTCTTCCAACCCCACCTATCTTCCTCTTAAAAGAAGCTGGATATAGTTCCCAAATCTGGTCACATCACACCAGAGGAGGGCTGCCAAAGAACCAAAGACTCCCCTGTTGGTACAGGGACATGATTTTACAGCAGTATTGCAAGTCTGCAAATCTAGATCCTGTAGATGTATATTGGGCTATGAATGTTACATTTTCCTCTTGAAATGATAATCCAGATTCTCATATATTTTTTTAAATGAAAAATTTCATAAACATGACATGTCAAATTATTCCACAAGGGATTTGGTCCAAAACTCACCTTTCTAGTTTCCAGCTGAGCTTCTTCTTGGCAGCACTCCCTGCAGAATGGATCCAACTGATTCAGATTGAACTGCCCAAGAACGTTGCAAGAACTGCACAGCAAATTACTGGAAAAGCCCAGCTCTCTGCAAGCTTCTAATGACAACTGTGCTCCATAAACACTTACCTGAAAGCCAATACAATGTTACACTGTAGTATTTTTTTAAAGGTAACTCTTGGAAAGTAATGTAACAGCTAAGTTGGGGAAAACACAACCAGGAAGTGATGAAATTACCCAAATTGCTCAACAAGACATGCAGGTAGGATTTTAATTTCATGTTTGCATTAATGTTACAGGAAAATTGCATATACTGTAAGTGGAAGCGCAGATAAAAACCTGAAATTCCGATTTATTAGCAATACATTACAGCAGGCAACTCAATTACATAGCTTCTATGTAAAACACCAGTTCTGCTTTTTATGGGCAGCAAAAACAACACAACCAATCACAACACTTAAATGATATTTGGGTTTTGTTCTCATGGAATCACTAAGGTTGGAAAAGACCTCTAAGGTTATCGTTAAGTCCAATCATTAACCCAGCACCACGGTGTTCACCCCCAAACCCTGGCCCAAGTGCCACATCCACATGCCTTTTGAGCACTTCCACAGATGGTGATTCCCCCACTTCCCTGGGCAGCCCATTCCAGTTCCTGATCACCAAAGGAAGCAGTGAAGAAATCATTCCTAATATCCTATCTTAACCTCCCCTTGTGCGACCTGAGGCCATATTCTCTCATCCCATCACTTGCTACCTGGGAGAAGAGGCCAACCCCCACGAGGCTACACCCTCCTTTCAGGAAGGTGAAGAAACTGGTAAGTTCCCCCTGAACCTCCTTTTCTCCAGGCTGAGCCCCTCCAGCTGCTCCTCACAGAACCTGTGCCCAGACCCTTCCCCAGCTCCACTGTCCCTCTCTGGGCTCACTCCAGCTCCTCAATGTCTTTCTTGTAGCAAATTCACATTCCACTTTTCTCCAAATGGATTTCTCACACCTTGGCTTAAAACCTTCCCTTCCAGCTGCTTGCTTTACTGGGGAAAAAGTGAGAGAGGGAATTAAGGAAGGGGAGAAGGAAGGCAGCTTTCCCAGATGCTTTTCAGTCTGGGTGAAAGACCCCAGGCAAAACCTACTACATCCAAAGGACCAACAAAACATCAGCACCACTGTGTTCAGAGATGAGTGACAGGGCACCAGCAAACTCAACTGGATGGTAACAGGCCAATGCTCAGGAGAATTATGCTGGGCCAAACAAAAAAGCACAGAAGAAAAACTAAGTTTGCCATTCAGCAGAACAGAGTTCTCCTCACATTCACATGTCATCTAATCCATGCAGCACAGGCAAGTTAGGTAGAGACAATACCCATCTCCTCTGCTGAGGTGGCCAACCTACAGCTGAAGGAAAGGCATGTCACTTCTGTGACAGACAGAAAACACTATGGACTGGGAATTGGTAGAAAATATAACAGGTGCCTGATTATTCTGTTTCTCTGTATCTGATAAAAAATAAGAGTTAAGGCATGAACAGAAAAGTATAATACACAAAAAAGCTACTCTGAAATCACTGGTCTGTCAGGTAGAAAGCTGTTTTTCTTCTTCCTACAGGGCACTGTGTGACAACAGGCAAGCAAAAATGCAACCCTGTTCTATTGGAATAATTTATCCTTTTTTAGGCTTTTAACCAAGGTATTTAGGATGTTTAATATTTAGTATTTATCTTTTTAAGTATTTGCCTTTTCTGAGAGATAGTGGCAGTAAGAAATACAACGACATAGTAGCATAAAAAGCCCCTGAGGAGCATTCCAAACACTGCCAAAGCTACATTTTAATTATTGTTCACTTATTAAATTAATGATGGTAGTAAATACAACTATTTTTTTACACCCTGCTGCTTGCCATCCACCCCCCTCTTTGATGCTTTACTGTCGTCTTTTTACTGCTTTTGAATCTGATCACCTTGGAGCAGTAACGGGGCTCCTGGCATTGCCACTTGGCTTCCAGCAGCCTCTCTCCTCACACCTTTGCCCAGCAGACTGTAAGGCCAACGCTCTCCTGAAGATTTTTTTTTTTGGGTTGTGTGCGTGTGAGAAAGAACCAACCAAAACACTAGCAGTGTATAAAAGTTAGTAAAGACTCCATTACACGGTAATTCATCATTCAGGTGGTTTTGGTTACATGGCGAGCTCAAAACACCCTGAGAGTAAAACTACAGAGAGGTAAAGGAAAAAAATAAATAGAAGAAAGTCTCTCTCCCTAATAATTTTTCTCAATTTTAGTACCTTAACTATAATATTATCCTGAAACAATAAATGTACTAATCATAATAAATGTCTCTGACTGGGACTGGAAAAAACCCCTCACAATTCAGAAAGTAAACTCCCATCAGAATAAGATAATTTCAGCTACTTAGCAAGTAATGAGCCTCATTTTATCAGCCTTTTCTCCTTCAAAACTTCGATTCCCAGTACACGTTGCACTGTTACTTTGTTTTCACCAAGTAAGTTACTATATTAAAGCAAAAGCAGCACCAATACAAACTGTTTTAGGAAGCAGGCAGAAGCAGAGACCAGTCTCCGACAAGGACAGCAAAAGAGGCGGCCACGGCCGCAGGATGGGGAAGGGATACCCGCGCCTCCCGCACCGGGACACGTCTCACTCCGCCTCCCCCGCCCTCACACCCGCTCTCTTTCTGTCAGGAACTGCAGCCGCGCTCAGCCCCGGATCCGGCTCTCACCGCCTGCAGCCCCAGGAGCCAGCAGAGGCAGCAGAGCCAGCGCCGCCCCAGCGCCCCCAGCTCGGCAGCCGCCGCCATCTTGCTGCCGGAGCGCCCCGCCAGCGCCGCCGGGGCCGCGCAAGGACCTCACACATCGCGGGTGACCGACACAGCGCCTGATGCGGGAGAGCACAGACACGCTCCCAGCCCCCCGCACCACAAGCAGAAAGAGCTAACCCAGAATATCTTATGGAATTCTAGAGCAAAGATATTTTAGTGTGTTCACAGCAGTGTTTCGCAGCGAGGCTGGAGGAACTGCCGTTCTCCAACGCTGGTCGGGCATTGCGAAAACAACCCTGCATGAAGCCCTTTCCCCTTTCTCGGGAACTGCTGCCAAGCGGCCCGTCGGCCCCAGCCCGGCGACTGACAGCCGGTCCGACCAATAGCGTTGTGCGTTTCCCACAGGCCGTGGTGCCTGTGCCCGACGAGGCTGGGCGGATGGGCGGGACCTCAGGCAGCGCCTTCCAATCAGGAAGGGACGCATGTAGGCGGGACATCGCCTCGCTCCGGCGGCTCAGAGGCGCGGAGGGGGCGGAGCGGTATCCGGGACGGGCCAATCGAGCAGCGCGAGGGGCGGGGCCTCGGCAGCACCGCCCAATAGCGGGGGCGCAGGGCGGGGCCCGGCGGGGCGGGGGCGGGCGCGCGGCCGGGCGTTCGGTTGCTGAGCAGCGCGCGCA
>VZTR01029240.1:36229-55170 GCA_013400775.1 Chaetops frenatus | reverse complement strand
GCCGCGCCGGGGGCTGAGGGAGCGCGGCCGGGCCGGGGCAGCCCCGGCGGGCGCTGCTCGCGCTGGCTCCGTGCGCTGCCGTGCCCCCAGCGCCACGGGACCTGATCGGTGCGGGCCGGCCACGCTGCAGAAGGGGCTGTCCGCGGCAGCCTTGGCCTCTGAGTTCATCTGTTTGTTCTGCGATACCGGGAGAGCTGTGAGAGGTCAATGCTGGGAAGACGAACGTGTCTGTAGTGTCTGAACGGGTTTTGTCCGAAGAGCCGCGGTGCTCACGGCCGTGGGCAGCAGCGGCCGGCCTGCCTGTGCCTCCTCCGGCACCTGGTGAGGGAGGAGAACAGCAGCCGTGGTGCCCAAACTGAGGCTGGTGCCGCTGCTGCTGCAGCGAATTACCATCTTCTGCACATCTGATTTCCAATTCAGACGTTTTACTAACGCTTGGCACTGTAATGGAAAACACGGAGTAAAGAAAAGAAAGCTAAAGATATTGCTCTTAATGACAAATGGGTAATTAGTTTAACTCTCATTTGATGAAGGATGTTATTTTCTGCATTTACTAAGTGTAGTTAGTGATTTCCTAGATTGTCACTGAGCTGTACTTCAGTGAATAGCGATGAACTAGAAATATCTTGTGTAAAATTTCTTCTACTTTTCCTGCCTTAAAAGGATATTTTTAGAGTAGTATCTGCCTGGCAGGTAATATCTTACTGCTTTGTCTGTTGTACATAAGGCTGCGGAACTTGTAAAGATTTTACATTGCTTAATTAAGGGTCCCCAGGATGTGAAAAAACACCATTCTTAACCTAGTTTGTGGTGCCTAGAAGTTGTGAACAGAGCTCTGAAGACTTCTGGTGTACGCAAGACTAGGAACTGGTTTGCAAACATTGTGGATTTGCTTTCTCATATTATTTGACTGTACTAAGATATTTAGATTTTTAACAATAGTTAATAGTGTAAACTCAAGTCTGTAGGAAGAGAAGTGCACATCGTGTTCCTTCTGGTGTTAGCAGTAGAAGGGGATTGGAGTGACATGGAAAGTTTAACAATAGGATTTTAACTGAGTCCACATAACTTAATGTTGAGCTGTATGAGTGCCACTGGGATTTTACTTCACAGCATTTCTTTTCCACTTCGCTCTCCCTGAACTGCATATTAGAGATTAGGACCCTGGAAGTTGCAGTGGTTGACTGCTTGAGGTGAGGGAGGCCCTAACACTGTGTACTTTTCAACTGGAAGTTCTTACCAATTATAATCGAGGCATTTTTTTTGCAGGGTCTCAATAACTGTAAACAAACATTTGAAGAAGAAAATGAATGAAATTGGAAGATAAAGCGAGCAAGTATTGCCTTAGAGCTGAAGGCTCAGTGGTGTTTTTTATACATCTGCTTTAAAGTGGTTCATAGCCGTGGCTTCAATGCTTCTGTTGCTGACAGTGTGTGTTACTTTAGGGAAATCTACCTCCTGGCATGAAAAGAATAACGTAATGTGTGTGAGAATAAAGAATTCTGCTGGTAAAACTTCCTCCTCAATAAATATGCAATGGACATGTTTAACTTACATTTAGAGGATTAAAATACTCATACTGCTTTGGGACAAAAATCTACTTACTATCTTCTGCTGATTTTATTTCTTAAGGAGAAGGGAAAACTATTGTAAAGTTTATTCAAACTAAGATGGAAAGATTTGTGTGCAGCTTACTGGTGACTCTCCAAAACCTGTGGAGGGAAGGGGAAAAGGACGTTCTGCAGCAGCTTTGAACTCGGATTGCCATTTTAAGTGTGATAGTATGCTTTGTTAAAAAGCTTCTAGCTGTCTGAATGTCTCCCTTATCACGTGTTTGGTATGTATTTTATGACTAGCAAGTATTAAGATTTCATTACGACTGTTTTTTTAGCATCATGATTAGTTAGATTTCTACTGAGCTACGTTATGGAAAATGGTTTTCTCCACATCAAAGTAATTACTTGGCCTAATGCACTTAAATGCAAATTTTTCTCCCGACCCCCTAAAAAAATGTTGTGGGTGTGTGTGAAGTGATATTATGATTTGAGGGTAAGGACAGAGTAGCTCTTTTGGTGTTCCAGTTGTGTTTCAGTGGGTGCTTTATGTCAGAAGTCTCCTTGCACAGCGTTTGGGGATTGGTTTTTGAGCTATGCCATGTGTTTGCATTGATATATCTTATGGTAAACTGTCATCTTGGAAAGATTCTTGTAAGATTTAGGCATTGGCTAGGAAAACCAAATGACTTCAGATTTGATAGCAAAATAATTGTGCAGTCTTACCAGCAGTTCTAAAATGTTCAACTATACTTTCGGACAGAAAGGGCTTTATCCAATTCCTTCACCTATGAGCAACTCCAGATTCTGTAGTGACCTCTTGGGGGCCTTAATTTCAGTTTAATAACTTAAAATATCATGCCTATAAGGTGAAATTGGAACATGTTTCTGGGTGAAAAAAGAATGAGGACCTCTTTTCTTTCTTTAAGATCTTACATGGGTAGACTTGGTCACCCTGGTGAACTTCTTAGTTTGGAAGTATAGGAAATATAAAAGGAAATGACCATCACAAATGCTGCTGCTGCTTTTTGTGACAAAATTGCTATGATCCTTTAAAAAAGTATTGTAAACCTGTGGGCTTTTTCATATGAAAAATAACTTCCTAATTAAAAAAATAGAAATCAAAATATTAATTTTAGCTTCTTTGCAGCTCTTTACAAGTATGTAGTGGTGAGATCACAAGCAGAATGCGAACAATTTGAAATACTTTTCTTTGGTAAGATTTGTACCTATAGCTATTAATCTTTCATATTATTTTCAGGTTTAGATGATAAATAAGCATTCTCTCCAGACTAAGCTTTCCCTAATTGCCAGTGAGAACTTTAATGTTTTCATTTAAGCCTGGTGTAGGTATGTGCCTGTTAGCCCTAGGAATGCACAGCCCTAATGGAGAGTATTGCATGAAAGGTCAATGTTGAGGTTTCACTGTTGTTCCTGGAACAGAAGAACAGAAGTAATGTCTGACTGTCCCTTTCAGGTTTTGGAAGCCTCCTGAGTGCAGCTCTGCCTTTGGTATAAGCTGACCTAGCATTTAACATGTTTAATGTGTACCATGCCATCTCCTGCATTGCCATTGGTATTTGTGGTGAATTGGATCAAAAAAATGATCCAGGTGGATGTAATCCATCTCTATCTTCTCTTCCCTCCCCAAGATTTTGTAATTTGTTGGTGGGGAGAAGGAAGAGGGAAGTTCACATGTGTTCTAGTTCTTCTGTTAAAATAATTGTGTTTTACACCACCAAGCGCTAGAAGCACTTCAGGTTTGGCAGGGAAGTGGGAGGAGACAGTGTTTCATTTGAGGATTGAAGTCTGTAGGATTGATGAGAGAAGGTGAGGATAGGAGATTAAGAAGGATTGCACTTTAGTGGGGTGGGAAATGAAGTAATAACGCTACTTTCTAGCACTTTAGTGATGTTTGCATCTTGCATTTGGAAAAAGTCTATGTCTGAGAAACACAATATACCATGACAGGGAAAGTAAGGATTGAACCTGCTTCAGGTAATGTTGGAAAACTTCTTCGCTGTAATGTGGGAGTGTTTCTTCTGTTAAGTGCTAAACAAAATAATGGCTCCTACCTGTTAATTCAGCACCTTGAATTCAGCATATAGAAGTCTGTCATTTAAAAGAAATCCTTAATATTTTACTTTTTCAATTTTTTTTTGTTTAAAGCTACTTAAATAATTTGAAAGGCTAAGGCTCTTTTCATTGGCCCAGGAAAGAAAATTTAATTGATGATTTCTAAAATTATAAAGCTTTAAAAAATATTCAGTTAGTTTCCTAGCACATGTGACCCTTGCTGGGCTAGTATCTTTCTAAGCACTGTGTGCCTAATAAACCACCTAATAAGTAAAGGATTTAACTTCCCAGTGATTAAGTCTTATGCTTTATGGAAATAGAAGATTTTCTGCTTTTTTGGGATGATGAAATGATAGCCATTTCATGTTTCCTTTATTTAGAAATAAAAAAAAAAACTCCTGTTGGTAGCCCTGCCTGTTGCACGTTGTTGTAAAATCCCTCAGGAAACTTATTAAGTTGTCTGTTATAATATAGCACACATGGTTCTTTAGCATATTGTTATTTATAATTGAGCATTGATAAAAGAGGGACATTGAACATTTATGAAGAGGAGTTTGTGATTGTTGGCAGGTCTGGCCACACACAGCTATGCAAATAATTTCCTAGATTTTTGTAAAATATTGCCCTGTTACCCAGCAGTTATTATTTGCTTCTGAGTAGCCCAAGGCATTCCTTCAGAAACTGTTTTATTGTATACTGGGTTTCCTGAAATAAGAATTGTAATGCTGCTTCCTTAGTATATCTCCATCTGGTGGAACTTTCTTCCACTTTGTCTTGCTGGTATTATCATACTTTTTCACTTGGTTCCCTCTTACCATGCCTCCAGTTGTCTCAGAAAATTTCAGAATAAATTTTAAACTACTCCTGTGCCTCACATTGAAAACTGTGATACTGAGCAATTTGTATTAATTTTGTTCTACTTTTTATTTATGTTGTTGTTTGTTTCTATATTTCCTTATAACTCTTTGGAGAATAAATGTTGCAGCTGTTGGTGTTCTGTTTTCTGTGAAATTGGTAATGTCTGAACTTCGACTAGTACGGGACTGTGCACATTCCCAAGCACACACCAAGGCAGCTCAGACTTATGGGGTCTGTGGCTTGATCTCACCCCCTTTTGCTGGTACCCCAACAACTGGTTCTAACAGTGGAAATAAGAGGCATAACTTTCTAAAATATCTTTCCCCTTCTGAAAGGCTGCATGTGAGAAACTGCGGTATTGTTGGACCTACTTTGCAGACATCATGCTTTTAGTGGAATAACATGGAGAATTGGTGATATGCTGAGAGCTGTGCCTTCACTTCTAATAGCAGATGCTGGGCTGAAGAGTTATCTGGCAGTGGGATATTTTTGTTAGAGATATTTTGAGGGCAGTTCAGAGAGATGAAGGGGACCTGAGAAATCAGATAAAGCACCTCCAGTCACTCCAGCCATGGGCAGTGGATGAAGTAATCACCAGGTAACGCACTCTATCTTTCTGGATTCTCCATTGAAAAAAGGCCAGATTTGGGCCAGTACATATCTGTGTATGTTACTTAGTAAGGCACAAATTTAAGTTGAAGAGCACGTAGAACTGCAGTAGTATTCTGTGGGAGTCCTGGAAAAGAGAAATGTTTGCAGCCACCTCTTTAGGACAGAAAAGGCTTGTGGGGCACTCAAAGGAATGTGAGTACCCTGTTCTTCTTCATTGTGAATTAATGCAATATTAAAAATTGGTAATGATAGCTGTGAGGTAGCTTAGCTGTGAGTTCAAGGCTGACAGCTTGTCATGGCTTGAAAAAGTAACTTTTTTACCTGCAAGGATTTTTACAGCTTCCTGCAGGTACGCTTCCTTCAGGTCTGGAGAACCAATTAACTGACTAGTTTTAAGATACACACTCTGTTTAACCACTTGAAAAACTAGATACGCCTCTGTGAGTTAGCTTAAGAAAGGAGAAGCCCAAGAACCTGTCTCTTGCTTCTGGCTTCAAAAGAGGTAAGAAGGGCCTCCTGCACAGCCTGGCTGGACCAGGCCCTCTCGATCGGGCCCTGCGGGCTCTGCAGGGCTGGGCCAGGCAAGGCCCACTCGACCGGGCCGGACCTGGCAGCAGAGATCTTGTCAAGCTAAAATCTTAGCTGCTGAGTGCTGCAGCCCCTGCTCCCCCACCTCCCTGGGAAAAGAATGCAGCAGCTCCAGCCGCTGCCCAGCAGAGGTCATCTGACCAACAACGGAGCCTGAGAGAGATCACAACTCTCTCCATACAGAAGAAACCAACATAGAGACACCTAAGTCAGTGAAGAAGGGGCTGAAAGCCCAGAAGGAGGAGAAAGAAGACATGCTTTAAGCTGGAATTCTTTCTGTAAGGCCATGATAATGGACTAAGATATATCAGACTATGCCTTGTAACTCATGAATGCAGTTGGGGGGATACAACGTTCTAACTTAACTTCCACCAATGTATCTTGATGGGATTAATGTGCACTGCACACCAGTGTCAACCAAGGCTTCAGCCCTTTGCTTTTCTACTAGAACAACTCATCCTTCAAATAGTACCCCATGACATAGAGATGAGACTTGGAAACAGTTGCAGGAAGAATTGTGTGTCGACGGAAGGACTTTCACATTGCAAACAGATTTCTGATTTCCTGTGATGCAAACCACGAAAGAACTGTGTTCTTGTGGAAAAGTCTCCATGGCGTGACAAGAGAGACTTCTCTCCGTAAATGAACTGATGAAAACCTATTTTAAAGGTGGTAAACTTTCTAAAAGTCTCTAGGTTTTGTCTCTTTATGTTGTTGATGGAAAAAAGAGTTGTTGGTGAAAAAAGAGAAATGAGGTGGGGGGAAGGAAAGTGTCAGAAGGTTTATTCTGATTCTTATTATTTCCCTTTTAGTTCTGTTAATAAAACTATCTTTATACCTTTTAAGGTTTTGAGCCTGCTTTGCATGTCTCCTAATCCTTACCTCACAGTAGAAAATGAGTAAATAAGTTTAGTGGGTACACTGGTGTTAGGCCAAAATGCTCAACCCACTACATCAAATTGGGGCTGCTGTGTGAAAGTGTTCAAAGATGTTCTGCATCCTGTTCTTCCATACCATTGTTTTTCTGTTCTTCTTAGGAAGATAGATTGGGTTATTTCAATAATGTAATACCTGGCAGGTTTAGCACTCTAAAAGGAAAAGTAGTAACACTATTGGAAATCAGAGAAAACTACATTTGATGCCTTTATTTACTCTGTGCTAAAGCAATTAAAACAACAGCATTATAGCATAATGGTATGCCAGTACTGACTTTGTTTTTCTTGTCTGTTTTTTACTTCTGAGCATGGCAAAAGGAAGTAAAATTTTCACATCTACACTATACCTCTGAAATCCAATGATTGGAAGTTCTATGTCTTCTTTTTTCCTTAGCTCTCACTGGAGGCTAGGATATATATACTGTCTGTCCAAAAGAGACCTTGTTTAACTACATAAACCTTAGATTTAATATAACAGATGAAACCATTGCTTTCCAGTTTATCATAGTTGCCAAGGGAGATTGTGGATGCCTCATCCCTCGGAGTGTTTAAGGACAGGTTCAATGTCTGAGCAACCTGGTCTAGTGAAAGTGTCCCTGCCCACGGTGGGAGTGTTGGATCTAAATGGTCTTCAAAGTCTCTTCCAGCCCAAGCCATTCTATGATTCTATATAGATGTGAAGTGAAATAAATTGTAGAATTTTTTTTTCTTCCTTATTTCAGAAAACTGATGTGTTTGAAGCTGGATGTTCCTTGGTTTTTTTGGGGGTTTTTTTTCCCTTTGGTATTTTTTGGTTGTTTTGTTTTGGTTTTTTGTTTGTTTGGTTTTTTTGTGTGTGTGTGTTGTTTTTGTTGTTGGGTTGGCGTTTTTTTGTTTGTTTGCATAGCTTTGTACTGCTGTTGAAGTTAGGGACACTTGAGCAGTTCATGAACAAATAATTTCCATATCTACTGACTGGCAACCCTGAGTCACTCATTGCTAGACTTATTCTGGCCGAACTGGTCTTGTCTTTTAATGATGAGTGCCTTCCCTCAAATTCTTGCTTCTCCTTAGGAAATAGATGGCTTCTGCATATGGAATCCTCCATGTATTATCACTTCAAAGGATCAAAAGACAGTCTTTTTGTGAAACTGTGTGCAATCTGTAGTTTTTGTCACTTATCTGAAGTGTATTTAAACCTTGTCAAATCAGTATTAAAATAGTGGTAAAAGCTTTGCTTGAAATCTGTTTATGTATCTGACATACTAGCCTGGCAAGCATAATGAGAATTCCATGCTGTAGAAAAATAGCTGAACTATTGCGTGTATTTGCATTATTTTTTTCAACTGGTAATAAAAGATAAAAGACTGAGTGAAAGGACTCCAGTGTTGAGAGAGGCATCTGAAATTTGGCCAGCTGGGTTCAGCCTTTCATAAATATATACTGACTCTTAGCTGCAGTCTGAGGCACGGGCAGTATCTTTTTCAAACTCTCAGCTTCATGTGGTGCTCAAGCTCATCCATTGTGTTGGAATTGCCCACTCCCCTGAAAACCTGGGGCTCTGTGAAGTTGTGTTCAAAGCCCAGCATCTTGAGAATGGTGGCATTCAGAGAAGTCTCCGCCCACTTAGGAGAAAAAGCAAACCTCTTTCCTTGCTGGAATTGGCCCAGATGGTTCTTTATTCACCCCCCAGCTCCTTGCCACTTGACCTTTTACATTTTGCAGAACTCAAGTCCCTCCATTTGGCATTCCTATCAGTAATGGCCTGTATCAAAATAACTGCTAATGTTGATTAGTTGGTGTGCCCAGGCACTTCCTTAAAGGTACCAAGTCTTGATCATCAAGTCTTGGAATCATTCATGTTGCACAGATTTGTATGGTTGTGTGTTGGGAGTATGTTGACAATCAGGACATCAGTGTTACTGGAGGATGTGCCTGTAAGTGTCAGGGACTGGCTTCATACTAGAGTGTCTGTATATTACCAAGGAATTATTTCATTACTATAGTTCAACTTTTCATGGCTATAAATTAAGAACATACTTGTACCATACAGGTGTTGTTTGCAAATGTGTCTGCAGCAAACCCAACTGTGTCGATGTGTCTTTTTATTGTCTCTAGTATTCAGCATATTATTGTTGTCCTTACTTTGCAATATCCTTGTGTCATCATGGTTTCAATAACATTACTGCTATAATAATTATTATTCAAGCTTTCTGGTAGTGATAAAATTCATGATGAGTAGCTAGAAGTCTAGGGCAGTGAAAGAATTAATAAGATAATTAAATTACAAAAAGTATTTGGAAAGAACCTTTCTTTTACTTTGGCCCTGTCTTCCTTCTTCATGTCCATTTTCTGTATCTGGTTAGAGTTTAAAATGACAGCTGACATCTTTTTTTTTCATCAACTTGCTGTTTAATTCTGAATACTAATTTGTGTTGAAACATATGTAAAACTTAAGTGCTGTTTTGATAAAACAGCTTTTGATGATTTTGAAGTGTTTATGCAAACCTTGTGCATAATTGCTGTAAAACCGTAAAGAGTGTGGGGATGGGTTCTTAGGTTCCTTAAATTAAAATGCATATATTCTCCATTTAATTCTGTAGTANGTAAGAGTGTGGAGTACATAAATTTATCGTGTATATAATCCTATGAAATATAAATATGATCTGTGTATGTATTCCTCACTCTCACTGTCTGTATTTTCCGATGTTGTAATATAGAAATGGTCTTCTTTGGACAACAGATTGAAAGGCAGTAGCATTTCATTTCACTTTGAAAAAGGTGCAAAAAGACTGTTGAGGATATAAAGGAACTTGGAGGCATGAGAGCAATTGGACAGAGATTATGCATCTCACTTTTTGCAGAATGAAGGAGGAAATCCTGTTTAATTATTTTTTTCCCCTTGAATCTTTTCCCTGTGTATCTTTCCACTTTCAATATTTCTGATATCTCTTTTTCTGGATATATTGTTGTTGAACATATTCATGATGATTGCATGAATAGCAGATCTGTATTTTCATTGAAATATTTGCATTTCTTTTCATTAATTTTGTGGAGGGCTTGGAAGGAATAGAAATCTCTTTTTGCAAAACATGGAATTTGCAATGGGTTTTAATATACAAAACTGTAATCAACAATTGATTATATTATATTGGAGATGATCTTGATCATTCATTCTAAGCAAAGGATTTTGCTAATTTTAAGAAGGATTTAGAAACTTAGAGTAAGAGTCAAAAGATAGGATGTGAAAATATTAGAATCTTATTCTCCCACATTAAATAGAGAAAAAATTGTCTCCATAACAAAGCAAAGCACACTAAGATTTTGGCTCCTTTAGCATTTGAATGACAGACGTAAATTGGAGAGATTTTTTTTTTTGGGCGATGTAATTTAAAAGTTTTTATTCTTTCAAGAAAAGAGGGTTAATATTTACAAAAGCTGAGTCCAGCCATGTCCTTTCATTGTCTGCAGTACAACTAATATCTCGCAGGGTTTTATTGCCATGCTGAAGGACAGAAGCACTATACGTGGTCTCCTGACCAAAACACTCCTGAGCACAAGCGAATGATCACTTTCTGAAGATGTGGTTTTTGTACCTGGCACACAAAATAGCTTATATGAGGATGAGTATTTTTTGAAACAAATCCATAATGTCAGGTTTTTTGTATGATGGTGATGAATGAAGTGTTCCATTGGTAGAATCCTATTTCAGTTGCACTCCCAGTGAGAACTTCACAGCCAAGGTTATTCAGCATCTCATTTGTGAGTAAACCTTCAGCAGTGTGCACTCTTAGAAAGTCTGAGAAGATACTTTCCTGGCAAAATACCTACAATATAATAATATTCTTGTTACATTATCCTATGAACTGATATGACCATAGCACTAAAATGCTGTCCCGTAATCAAATTAGTGCCTTTGGGAATATTGAATGTATTACAGTTTGCCTCTCTTTCCCCCCACCTTTTTTTTTTTCGTTTGAACCAAGCAAAAGACTCTTACAAAGCCTTCCTCCTTATCTGAGAATAATTTATTCTGTTTTAATAGATTTTTAGTCAGATTAGCTACTTTGTATTAAGTTTGTTGATTCTGCCAACAAGGCAAGCTTTTGAAGATAAGTACCTAATAAATAGTTTGCTGTTTTATGATGACGTGATCTTGCTGTCCAATTTGATTACTTCAAACTGTGTATAGTGGGATTGGACTGAGGATGTTTTTGAACTCCATTTCACTTAGAAAGATAGCATTTCAAGAGTATATGTATATCTGCTGTTCGAAGACTTCTTGTCATAAAAATGACCTTTTGGTGTATAAACATTTCGTAGGAATTGGAATGTTTTGTAAATTTACTGTCTTTCTATTTTTATCAAAACAAATATTTTTTTTAAATACTTCTGAGTGTCTCTCCCTTTGCTGTCTGCATTGTTATCCAATGTGCTAATTGCACTGCTGCTGTTGGTTTGAGTGCTCTGGTGTTTTCACAGAGCCTCTTTAGGTTTAAAGTTAACTTCAACAGGAGTGTATTTAATATTTTTTGTTTGATCAAGCTGTAAAAAACACCCTGTAAAATTTCTGGCATACTGCTTGATTTATACCTGTAAATAAGGGCTTATTGTCTATGTTGAATATGTATGTAGTAGTCTAGGTGTTGTCAGCTATGAGAAGTACCAGAATGCCTTACTTTCTAGTGGGCTAGTAATATTTATTCTGGTTCTTGAACTGCCCCACAAACATGCATTCTGAGCCAAAAGCACAGGCAGATTGATCAGAAATACCTGTCTAAGCCTATACTTAGACATTGCAGTGTTTATGACCTGTCATGTCTGGTACAGTTTTGAATTTTATCTTTGAAACTATTCAATGGCCAAAGCAGTTAGTGTTATGTTAAACCTTCTACACAGAATTCAGTTGGAGCTAGTTTTGTTAAAAAATTTTGCATTTTGAGGAAAGATTTTGGAATGGTTGATGAAGTAAAATTGCTACCTGTCACAGAGGGGTGTAAGAGGGTTGGAGAAGTCACAGATGAGCTATTGAAGTTAGCAGAGGGTGCATGAAGTGTTCTCCCAGCAGTGTGCCTGGCACTCTGGTTGGAGAGTGTCACCCCAGTGATAGCCAGGGTAGCATCCAGAGCTGTACCCAGCTCCTCCACCAGCAGGAATCAGAGCTTGGAGCATGAGGTTAAAGCACACTTGATTTCAGTTGAATTTAATGCTTTGGGCCTTGAGCTGCAGAGATGGCATATGTTTGCTTCTGGACAGGAAGAGGCAGCCATCCCTTCATCCAACCCAGAAAAAAAAAAATAGTACAGCATACTAGTCAGGCTTCTTGGTTATTCCTGAGGCGTGTTAAGTGAATTTGGCCTAAGGGCAAAATTATCTTGTAATCACATGGTCAGACATAGAGGAGAGTATTAAAAATTAACTTCTGGAGAGGGTAAGAAAAGAAGAAAGGATGTGTATGTGAGGATCAGTGCAACTTTTGCATTTGTGAGCTGTTCACAGTCTTTCTGATCCCAGCAAAAAGCCAGTGAGTATTGGGAACTGTGCTTATTTACAAGGCTGGCTCCTCTCTAGTTTAACACTCCGAAAATGTACTTGCTTCTGATTCCTATTGCTTTGTCATTTACTCTTTACAATGCCATTAAACCCTTCTCTCCTTTCTGATACGAAAAACCAGCATAAAACTGAGGTGTTGGTTTAGCACAAAGAAATGATAAATCAAACAGCAGAACATTTAAATGTATCCTCTTCTGGTTTTCCTGTCTCTTCTTTCCAAACCATACTGTGAAAAATACGGTCTCGCTGACATGCTTGTGGGGGCATTTTTCTAAACATTTGTGGTTGCTGGAGCAACCCAAAGCATTGTTTCTGCTGATTTTTATGTGCCTACTTAAGTGTGATTGCATAGTGCAGATGGCAAGGCAGTCTTAATATGAGAATTAAGGAAGAGAAATAGATGATAAATTATTCACATATCAAGTTTAAGGAGGAAAAATGTGTGAAGGAAGAATGAAGATATTGAAAGATGTCGAGGTTTTTTTCCTTGTTTTAATCCATAATAAAAAGCCCTTGGAAACTGAATGACTAAGGAGCATTAGTGGTGATTATGTGGAGGTTTTAAATATGTGCACACTTTGGGGGTGGAAGCTTTTGTCAAGGTTGCAGTTGAAAGCACGTATTGTTTTGTAGTAAGTAATGATATGTAATAAATTTCTTAAACTGGTGCTATAAAATATTCATACAAGATAGTTGTTTTGATGGAAATTATGAGAAAAGGTTTTAAATGTTAAGTGAAATTGAAATTTTAGTTTTCAAGAATGAATCTAGGAAAATGGGAAATTTTTTTTTGACTTGCTTCTTCTCATTATATATCTTAAAACAATGTAGAAATAAAAATAACACATTTTTAAGTGTGAGAAAACCTCCTAAATGTCTGACAACATGATGCTTAAGCAACAAAATCTGCCAAGTATTCATATAGCAGCAGGAATATGAAATAAAGTGATTGTTCCTACATCTCTTTTACTTAATTTATATTAAGTATTTGCATGTAAATGTAAACATGAGATGGCACTCTAGAGATAATTACTGTGCAAGAGAAACCTATATGAACATCCTCTCAGATAGCCAGGAATTGATTTGGATGAGTTTTCTGGTCTTGATGGAATTGCTTATCTACAAACTGCAGATTCTGTTAAAATCTTTCAACCTTTGCTGTTACCGGTTCCACAGTTAAATAGGGACCTAAATTGGCTTTTCTATAGAAAAATGCCTAGCCCTTACAACTGCAGATTGGGCAGAACTACCAGGTGGTTTAAAGCTTTACTGATGGATAGTGGTTAACTAAGTACAGACATAAAACCAGAAAAAGAGATTGTTCTTTTTCATTTGATGAAAATCTTACAATGAATTTGAGAAGCTGAAAAGCCTTTGATGTTTAAGGATCAAAATACATTGATTTCAAACTTGACTAATCTTGTTTTATTGTGTAATTTCAGTTAAATCCTTCATAATTTTCCTGTGGTATATAATATAAATTATGGGAATTTGATTTTAAGCAACTGCATGCTTTCCAAGATGGAATATGGGAATGTGGTGTCTGCTAATGAGTTGTCTGTGGGTCTTTGTCCCAGGGAGACCATCATAGAGGTTTTGAGTGTTTGGTTTGGTTTCTGAGCAAAGGATCCTGGGTTTGGGCAATTTGTATGTAGAAAGAACTTTATGATTTGAGGATAATTATTTTCCTAAGTTTATCACTGCTTGCTGTTTGATCTAAGTGTGTGGTCAAAGTTAGCTAAAAGTATTGTGAGGTTCCTTGAAAAGTAGGGCACCTAAATTATTACCAAATGCAAAGTTACTATGTGTCAAAGAGCATATGTTTGAGTTGCTAAAAGCATCCTTGGTAAGTGTAGCTGTTTTTCTCTAACAATTTATTTAGAAAACAAGTAAGTTTGCTCTTTTCGAAACGATTACTAAGCTTATTGCGATCATTACACATCTTACTGCTATTGTTTTATTGTACACTGCTCCTTGACAGCAGTAGTGATCTTATAAATGTACAAGTTGGTTAAGCTTTGATTTTTTAAAATTTTTTTTTCTTAATAAAAAATAGCCTGATCTAAAACAATCATCCTAAACTGCACTTCAGTACTCACTAAGCATTCTGTCACTGTAGCCTCCAGTACTCATCACCGAGTGCTTGTTACATGAAGTAGTTGTGCTTCCAAACTAGAATCAGACTCACATTTCGTACAGGGTAGTAGTTAAAGTATTAACTGCATTCTGAATTTGATTTTGAAGTAGACTTGTTTGCTTTTTGATCTGCAGGCTTATTTCAGGGGAATTTAGAATACTTTGGTTTTTTGTTTTCTTTAATAAAGGGATTGCTATGACCAGGAAATATCAGTGTAACTTGTACATGAGAATTGTATGTGGTAAATGCACATATTGCTGATTCTGGTGACAGTCTTGTGACTAGTGGGTTTTATTTTATATTGTTGAAATAAAACTAGGCAGGGACACTGTCTTTCATGATTAGTTGATGAAGAGCTAAACTTTGTGTTGGTATAGAAATGACTGTTAGGTTTGGTGCTTGGTTTTGGGGTTTTTTTGGGGCACTGCATTATTTCTGGTTTTTTTTAACATGGACATCCAAGAAGAACATTTACTAATGCCAACTGCTGAAGTGTCATTTTCTAATGAAAATTTAAGATTTTTTGCCTTGAGTGGTCTAAGAACCACTGGATCACCAAAGTGTACATGACTTGTTTGTATGTTTTGTGGAAATGTTCCTTTTTATGCTTTGTGAGCTTTGGCTATGATGCTAGAATGAAGAACATTTTTATTAAGCTTTTTGCCATTTTACAGGTTAATTTGTGAACCACTGACTGAACAGAACAACTGTTACAGACTATAAAGGGCAGCCTTGTAACATGGAGTAACAATCAAATAAAACAGTCTGTTGGGCAGAGTAATTTTCCCACGTTTTAAATAGTCTGTACGTGAAGCAGGAGGAAGGTTGGGGCTATAGGGCCTTGTGATGCTTCATGGCAATACAAGCAATGACGTGATGGCAGGAGGTTACTACTGATGGTGTGGGTCACTATAGGCCATCAAGCATGGAAGCCTTCAGTAGCTCCTCTGCATCTACTCCCCCTCTCTGTACAGTCACGAGGATGTAGCTGATCAGCTTGTGCATGTGTGTAAATGACAAAGTCTTTGTATTTTTAAAATACCCAAAAGAACCATCCTAATACAGTCTATGTGTTCAGTCCATGTCCTTCACAAGTGTATTGCAGGTATGTGACATTACAAACTTTTATGTGTACAAAAAGCCACTGTTTGTATTTATATTTAAGTTTAAACTTGGTATTTCTTCACAAAATTTGATAAATGTTGCTATGAGAAAACTGTATCAGTATCCTTGTGCCACCTGACAGAGAACTGCTTAGTCTCTGTTACCCTGTTAAAGGTCCAGAAATTAGGTTGGAATGAGCAGGATGCTTACTCAGGCCACCACAGCCTCTCTAGGGACATGAACTTGGCTTCTCTAAGCCTGTTCCTGCCCAGCTATTTGATCCACAGCTCACTTACGTTTCTGAAGTGCTGCATTTATGATGTAAATTTAAGCATGAGTCTGTTCATGATGTGTGTTGTTCTGAAGTGACTACAAATAGAGATTTACAGGTCTTTCTGTGTCATTTGTGTTCCATTGTACTTCATGCGAAATATGAAGAAATTTCTTCCCTTGAAGTTCTGCAGCCATCCTTGGGCTGAGAGAATCTTTATAGTTGGGCTTAAATGATTTAATGACATATTTTTAGTTATTAGTCCATATGGATTGTTAATTATTTAATAAATTATGTTCAGTATGCATTGAAATAAAACCTTTATAGAGTTAGGTACTTTTTATATTAATTGGAAATAAGCTTATTAAACGAACATTTCAGAGGAGAGCATGTGTTGAGAAGACTGATGACTGTTTCGAGGACAGTGTATAATTTCTGTGCAGTACCTCATAATAAAGTCATGCTATTAAAGACTTTCCAGTGTTTAATGTATATATGGACAAATATGTTATGCTTATTATTCTACTCCTTAAATAAGCAGTAGTCTGTCATCCTTAGGAGCTCACTGGCTATTTGAAGAATTTAACCTGCTTTTGACACTTCCATGGCTTTTTCCTGTGAACAGCTGGAATGCCACTTACTCAGCAGTAAGTAAAATAAAATCAGCTTAGGAGAGCAGCATACAGTAAATGATGCTGGTAACAGAACAGGCATGTAAAATTGCTTGTAAGATGATAACATTTCATAACATTCTTGAAAACAAACTCTCATATATTGATTTTTTTCCCATATTTTTTTATCCCCCCCATGTCTGCAAATATGAAATGTAGTCTTTCAGGGAGTCTTATTTCTTAGTTGAAGACTTGCTATATTGATCTCAAACCACAGAACTGAAATTGATCATATTTTAACAGTGTTCCTTTTCTAATGACAATATATGGCCTTATGTTTAAGAGGAAAGCTTGCTGCAGTATTTCTGTTATTGGAATTTGTGGACCAGTCAGGGAAGGACTTCCTTAAAAACCCCTTATGAGATACTGCAAATGGAATACTTCACTGATATCTGTGTGAATGAATAGCAGACCTTTGTAGACATGATTCATGGAAGCATACTGCCAACTTGCTTCAGAGTAAAGTGATGGGAGAGGAGAGATATGGAATAATCCTGTGTGAATGAATACAAATTTTTGTGGGTTTTTTTTTGGTCTGGCTCTACTTATCACAGGCCAACTAATGAACACACTTCTTGTTAGTACAGCTTTAGGTTTCTCAGTAATGATAAATATAAGAAACCATCTCAGAAGAAGAGACAATTTCTCCTCTCCTGCTCCCTTTGCCAGATGATGAAATTAAAATCTGCTGTGTATTAATTATTCCCCATTATAACTCTGTTGGGGTTGTTATAAGTGTAATAAAGTCCAGACTTACAATTAATGAGAGAACTTTTCCCTCTCTCTGAAAAAAAGGGGGTGAAAAATTTCATAGGAAAATATACACAAAGGCTTGGGGTGATTTTTTTTTGAAGTCTGGTTCTGAAAACAAAGGAAGTACAGAAGATCAGAATAACAGTGTAGGATTTTTGATGCTTTTCAGTCTCACTTGTCCTTTTACCTCTAGTATCATTAACCTGTTACTTTAGAACATGGCAAAGTGTTTGTAATCCCTCAGAGGAAATGAGTTTCAGTAAAAAATACTATCTTAAGCTAATTTAACCTGGGCATTCAAACTTACAGCACTCTATATGCAGTAATGCAATTACTGTATTTTTAGACATAACAACCTGCAGGGCGAGGATAGACAACTAAAAGGTGCCAAGACACTGTGCAGAGTAAAGCTTGGCTTTAGGGAAGAATAGGAACTCACTGGGTCCAAGTAACCTAGAGCCTGTTAAATTTACACTCTCTGAACAGATTTTTCTATTTTGGAAACCACACAATATAAACTGAACATTAAGTCAGCAAATAATATAATTGTAGTTGTGTCTGCATGAGCCATGTTTTTAAATTGTACTATAGTGAAATTTATGCCAGGAAAATGAGCCTCCAATGAAACAAACTGAAAACCCATTACAAAAAACTCTGAAGTTTTGAGAACTTTAAATGTGTGAAATGGTTGTTCTTATCCAGTGCACACAAAAACCAGTTGGTTAATAATTTCACAAATGGTTGGGAACAAAATGAGTTCAGGATGATGCACTCTTGTGTATCATAAATTTTTGCAGAAAGTGGTGTTATCAGGAGAACATAAAACACTAAACAGATGTATTGTTGCAGACCAATTATAAAGGGAAGTTAGGCACAGATTTACTGAAATGAGATAGGAACTGGACAGTGAATTTGATATTCCTCCCCTTCCCTATTGTCTTTGTGCTGTTGCTGTGTTCATCCCAAAAGAAATTGTTATTGTATGGTTTCACAGCATTTTCACTGAGGAAGGACAGGGTTGCTGCCACTCTGACTGAAACTGTATGGTCTCACCATTGTAACATCACATAGTAACAGTTTTTCTAGCTATAGTTTCAACTGTAATAAAACCCAATTGCTTGACTAGTCTTCAATAAAGCCACATGGTAGGATTGGTTTAAACTGGGGGAATTTGGTGTCTTGTGAGAAGTAGACAGTTTTTAATAATGAAACTGATTATCTGGAGTATCCTCCTGCAATTACATTTCTTAAGTTTCTAATATAGTCACACTGGATACAGTGGAACCCAGGGAATGCTTTTGCATTTTATTCAAGTCTGTATGCATGTTTAAACCTAAATTCTAAAGAAGTTTGTTTAAAAAAACAAACAAAAAGTGCTATTGCTCGGAAGCAGTTTTAATGTATTTTGAATAGCAGAGTTTAAGCCATTGAGTGTTGGGACTGTGTGGGCTTCTGAAAAATAACCACATAGTGTGACCTCTGCAGGTATCTCCTCATTTACATCTGATTTTTGCTTCTTCTAATGTTTTAGAGAGAGGCCTGAATAGCAGCTGAATGAGATTTGTAATATTTTTTAAAAGTCTTTCTAGGTTCTGAATTAGCTAGGAAAAAAATCTGAATATTTTGAAGACTGTGATTAGAATTGTTACTTGTATGTTTTCCTGAACATTAATTCATAGTTTGAACACGTGATATGTACTTTCCTGTTTGTTTAGATATTATTGTGCATTGTTTGATGATAATGAGCTTTTCAGGGGGAGAATCTCACAATACCAAGTGACTGGATAATGGCATATGAAACCCAATTTTGTCATATCTAAATGTATTAAGAGAAAAACAATCCCAAGTTTA
>VZTR01029240.1:0-18617 GCA_013400775.1 Chaetops frenatus | reverse complement strand
TTATTTACAAGTTTTCTTTTGGGATTTCTTTGTATTTGATTATCTGACATTTCATGTACCTGAAGACTGCCTTTATGGAGCATGTATTGAAACTTATCTGGGCACATTAGCAGCCTACTCAATTCGTGAGAGCCTCAATCTTACTGCTTCTAATGAATGGACATGGACCTGAGCTGTCTCTGTGGATTCATAATTTTTTTAGCCTCCTTGCTTATTGAGATATCCTCCATCTTTTATTTTTCTAGCTTGAATAGAATTTCCTTAGTTGTTTTTTTGCATCATGCAGCTGTTAGTGTCTTGCAGTTACTTATGNCACAGCCAAGTCCCTCAAAGTGGGTGTCAGTCTTTTCTCAGGCATCAAAATTTTGTTAAGTCTATGAATACTGACTGCCAGTAGAAGAAGAAAGTAGCCAATTTAACTGTTGATACTTTGAGTAGTACTTCCTTACATACATAACCTGAAATACCTTTACAGCTGTAGCACTTTAAAAGGAAATGCAACAGTATAAACAGTGTCTGAGGAAATAAATAAATAGCTTCCCAAATAGTCTGCTTTATTTATGGCCTGACAGCTTACTTGTGCAGTTGGACATACAGATTTAGACAAGCGTATTTGAGGAGGTACTTTAGAAATATTTCTCCACCCTGGCTCTATAGAAAACTCATTGACCTGTAAAAGGATGCTGCTGAGTGCTGTATGTTCATCTGGATAGGAAATGTATTTTGTTATTCGTTACTGGCCCTAGCTATCCTGAAGATGTTTTAATGTGTACTTTACTTAATTCAAGTTTTCCTCTGTGCTTGCAGTCAAATGCTGCTCAGTTTTCATCTATTTAGGGTAATGGTAGCAAAGAATGGCCCTCAACATTTGGTTAAAAGAATTGAAAATACAGAAATTCTGAAAATAGCCTGATGCAAATAGTGTCTACATTTGTAGGACAGTGCTTTTGGTTTAATCTTCACCTTTAATATGTTGGTAATGGAAATGTCCCTGACCTTTACCTTCCCTTGGATGAAGCTTGCTACATTTTTATCATTATTTCTCTGCATTCCCTTTAGATATCACATTACTGGCTATTGTTTTTAAAATCATATGAATGGATTCTCTCAGTCTCCAGAGAAAGTATTTTGAAAAAAGTTCCCCATCCCATCTTGTAACACAGAAACATCTCTGATGCATCTATTGGTAAGAAACAATATGGGAAACAGAGCAACTATTGAAAGAAAGCATTTTTCTGGGAAAAAAACACCCCTAAATTGTAATGGAAGACAAAGAAGAAAGAAGCAACTCCAGTTTATGGCTATAAATATCATTTTACTGCAATGGTGAACAGGAAATCCCTGGTAAGGAGCTGCTTGGTCACTGCAGAGTGATTGGATTTGAATGTATCTATGAAAGAGATACCCTGGATATTTGCTGCAAATAAATGAGTGGCCTTTTACTCCTGACTTCTATTGCAACTTTCTCTCATTGTTTTCTATGACTAGAATGTCAGGTTTTCCTGCTGACACATTCACAATTGATTTGCCTAGAAAAAATGTAAAAAAGTTTAAAAAAATTCTTATTGAATATAAATGGAAATATGTTTGTTTCTATTGACGCGAGGGAAGAAGATATGAACATTCAGATCATATTTGCTGTGGAGTAACAGTTAAATTCTTAATAGAACTTTGAATTATAAAGTTAAATTAGGTGGCTCTTGCACAAAATGAAATGAGAAGAGAGACTTTTTCTTTTACTTTAAACTTTAATGAAATTCCAAAATACATTGTCAGACTCTTCAGTGCATCAATAGGGCTGCAGTAAAATGCTTTCTTTTCCTTGGGGTATCTTCTGTTACTTGAAAATGTACAGTAAACTAGTCATAACAATATTTTCTCATGAGAATAGTGGTGAACTAAGGCCCGGTTTTTACATTGACTTTACCAGCTCAGCTTCTTTTTTGCTGCTAGAGAAATTCAGTAGAGTTTATAGTGTTATATCCAACTATATTAGTTGTGCTGATTTGTTGCTACGGTGCATAATAATACCATTAAATTCTTAATAAACAATTAATGTAAATAATTTGTCTATAATACTTAGAAGTTGAGTGGGGCTGATTTACATAGGCAGAGGCTGCCTGCTGATTGATGGCATTCATTCTAGTAATGCTGTATTTGTTTTAAACAACAATTGAGTAATTATGTGCAGACTGCCAGGTATAGAAGGTGACTCTCAGGCAGATAAATTATAGTCCTTGATCTCATTGATTGGGTCTGCTGTGGGCCTGTTGATTCCTACTTGTAAATGTTTCCTATCAGGATTGTAGAAAAACCTGAAAATGGGGAAACTGGTCATAAGCTTCTAAATTCCTCATTTGGGGCATGTAGTTTCAAACCAGTGATTTAGATTATCAAGTTCTTAGAGCAGTAATTGTTTGAGAAAGCTGAAGGGTTACACAGCTCCTAAAGCATTCTAGTGAATGTGGAAGCTGGGAACAGGAGTGGGTTGTCTTCCTGTATCTAGACCCTGGAATATCTTGAATGATGAAGTTTGAGGGAGATCGTGTACTTCCAGAAACTAAACTTCTATGATTACATTCTATGGAAGTCTGATTAGTTAGTATTGTATAATTCATTGGATAGATGAGATTATGGATTGATGGTTTCTTATTCTAATCAACACGAGAAACCTACTGATTTATGATAAATTGTGGTCAGTATTTAACATATTTTAAAATTTTTATTAAAGCTCTTAATGCAGTTCTTAATTCTGTGAAGGGGGAAGATACAATGGTATGTGAGTGCATTTCTAAAACATGTATCTAATTATTAGAATATTATTTTATTCAATGCCCCCAAGAAGAAAAATCACAATGTGTATGTGATAGAAAGAATAGATCATATTACCAGTCATGGAAATGGCAAGATGCAAAGAATTGTTTTCATCTCCAAAAGCACAAAGAAGTGACTGCAGTGTTTTTAAGATCAGTTTTAACATTGAGTATCAATGTGGAAAATGCAAGCAATAATGAGCTTAAGTCTAACAGAATGGATGCTTGTAAAGGCCAGCAAACCTACCTCTTCAAAACTGGTTGCAGTCCACAAAACAGGCTGAGGAATATAGCCAGGTTTTACTTAGCACTGCATTTATTTTTCAGGCTAAACTGCTGACATTTTCCTTTGCAATTTAGGCATGACTTTCACCTGACAAGGACTTCTTTCAAGGAAATAAAACTACTTCTTTTAAAAAGCTGGATAAATTTACTGTTAAAGAGAAGGTTCATCTCTAGTAGTCATATACTTCCTAATTAAAAATACCTACAAAAAGTCATTATATAATTGGTACTTGTTTTGGAGGGGAGGGAAAACACGTATCTTGAATGGATCTGCCAGAGCTTCTTTCACCTACTCTATTAAATAATGACTGATGAAGAGCAACAAACATCACCTGGTGCCAGACCTTGCAGAGCTTGCAGGTCTCAAGGGGCACTCAGAGAAATGCATCAAAGTATGTGAATTTGGTATGTGTACAGTCACAACTGTGTATTTGATGTAGTCTGCTACTCCATTTTTCCACATGGAAACCAGGTTGGTGGAATTAAAATACGAGGATGAATTCTCACATAATTGAGATAAATGGATAATGTCTAATTGCTGTGTAGAATGGCATTACTGATATCTTGGGCCCTACTGTCAGGGCAAACTACAAGATGTCTAGGTAAGGTAAGTCTGATAATTAAAATTTAAAATTTTGTTGAATAAAATTCGTGCTTGGTGGAGTACCCTTCATAAAGATATGCAACATTTTTTCTGTGTCTTTATACAGGTACTGGCAGCTTGGTCCCATGCTAATATGCTCTGAAAGCCAGCTGTCCTTTTTCTCTCAAGGGGCTGAATTACTACAGTTAAGTTTAACTAAGCACAATTCTCTAAAACTGGAAAGATCATTTCTTGTCAGACCTGATACTGCAAGGACTGGGTATTTGCTCACCTGGTTTTTTTACCCCCAACTATATAGTTTTGTGTAATTTGATACACACCAGAGAAATGAGCAGGGATAGGTAAACTTTTAGTAGCTGATTTTTATTTTCCTGATAGTTGTGTGTCTGTTGTCATTCTCAAAGGACACTGGTGACTTAACAGATTTTGATAAAGTATTGTACTTCATGCGATAATGTAATTGAATTATCTACACTGAGTAGATAATTCATTGCTATCTTGACCCTCTGCAGTATGCAAGATTCAAACCTAACACAGAATGTTCTTTTAATACAGCTACCTCAGTGTCAAGTGCCCAAACAGGTAATTTAATGCATATTAGACAACTGCATTAGTAGCAAAGTAGGGCATAAGGTGATATTGCAGTAAAATAAATCCGATCTAGCTATTTGACAAATCATTCTGGTGAAGAAGTGGAAAATAAAATGTGCATTCTGGTTTGCAGCTGAAGTCTTTCTACTGAGAAACAAACTTGGGTAAGATTTCAGGACACCCTTCTTGAAATATCAGCTGCTCTTTTGTGTCAGTCAGGGCTACAGAGAATTGTGATACTGGTACTATGATTGAGGTCTGAGCCCAGGATTTATGCAGTCTGGCTTTAAATTCTGGCTGGGGGCTGCATGTGTGCATGCATGGGCAAATGGCTTCTTTGTGCTATGCTTCCTTGTTTACAAAATGGAAAGATTCATTTCCAGTCTCAAAAGAGTTTAAATCCATACATTCTGGAGGCATGCAGGTCTCATGGTAGATGTGGTCATTGTGGTCATTCCAGAAACTCCAAAGATACCAGAAAGCACCACCATGGACTAAAACAATCTAGGTGGTCACATTACAATGATTACATTAAGGACCAGTGTATCCTAGTTAAGTAGTTTTCAGAACTATTTCTTTCTTTTTCTTGCTTTTAAAAATCTTTCATACATGAAATACTTCCTTTTAGGAGTGCACCAGCTTAGAATCCAAAAAGCTATAGGTAAATGCAGTAACACATTGTTGGTATCAGCAATGTTACTCTTTCTCACTACTGCGATGAAAAAGTCTCTATTCAACATTACAGACACTCTCCTTGCTAGGAATTCAGGCTTTGAGAACAATATTCATTTAGTAAATACTTGCATTAATTTCTCAGTTTGGTAATTAAAGTGTGGTGTAATTGACAGAAGTGAAAGAGAAAAAACAAGACCAGATTCCAGGGAGTTTAAAACAGCTCTGTTGCAACATTCCAGCCCTTTGTGGTACTCCAAAAGGGGAAAAAAAGAATCACTGTAGACTTGGAAAGACATTTTTAGTAACACAGTGGGTGCCACAATATAAGAAAGATGTTAGAAAGAGGCCAGAGGAAGGCTATGAAGATGGTGAAAGGCCTAATCAAGCCCTGTGAGCTGTCAGAAACTCAGATTTGTTTTGCTGAGAGTGAAGGTCTAAACAAGTACATTCTCTCTGATTATCCCCCCAGTTGTGCAATCTGGAGGGTAGCTGGAGGAAGGAGCAGGGAAGGAACCACTGCCTTATGTTGGCCAAACATGAAAACTTAGTGCCATCCTTATGGAGCTGCTTTAAAAACTGTTCATGTAGATTCCTTTGATGTGGTTAATGGCTTCTCTGATCACATGTATGAAGATTTTTACAAGAACAAACTTGAAGCAAGAACTTGTGCTTCTTTTTCTGTTACTTTGAAATACCTGTTCTGCAACTGGCATTCTCTTCTTTTAATATTCATTTAAAGCTATGGAAAAGCACATTTAATCTTTATAAGCATATTCACTAATTTTGATTTCTGTTTTCCAGAGCAGAGTAAACCTTGGACTAAACTGTAGAAGTAGTTTTACTGTTTATTGTGTAAAAATGTAAATATGCAGGAGTTTTTATCAGAATGTTTTACAAACTTTTGACTAAGTTAAGAGTGTTAGTGAGGAACAGCCAAGAAGTTCTATCTTATCTAGTATACTGTTTCACAAATTATAAATCAGGCCACCACTAGTCACGAAACTTTATGCAGTTGTGTATTAAAGTTAACTCTGAAAATGTGAGTGTTGCCATCATTTCATCCCACATTAAGCTTCAGATCTATGTGTATTTATTGTCATAGAAATTTGTGTTAAAGTAGTGCCTGACTCCTAATGAATAATTTGCAAAAGAGGTGGACTGACAGTTTTTCAGCATATTGTGTTTGCATCTTAATGAACATTTTCTGCTTGGTCATGATCAAAATAGGAATACATTTACATAATCTTAATCATGTACTTGTTCTTACCATTTGGAAAAGGGCAGGACTTTAATTTTTACTGTCTCTAACACAAATTTAACAACTAGTTTAAACTACAAGCTGCTGTCATGGTGAAAACTGATGTTAACTATCCTTACTACAAGCTCTATATTAAATGTTCTTTTATGGTGTTTTATAGATTGATATTTTATAACTCATTCCTATTGCTAGCTCTCTAGACATAAATCTTACCTGAACTTTCCCTAATCTTTCTTAACCTTTTTAATTTAGACAATCACTTTCCATTTTTAGCTATTCATGGAGTCATAATTCTCTTCTGCTGGTTTGGTACTACTTTTTCTTTGGAATCAGAAAGTAGCAGATGCTTATAAAGATCTTTAAAGATTTTTGACTTGCATCCTGAAGGAAGTCTTTTTTGGGGTTTTTTTGTTGTTTTTTTTTTTTTGTTTGTTTGTTTGTTTTTTGTTTTTGGGGGGTTTTTTGTTGTTGTTTTGTTTTGTTTCCTTTCTCAAATGTTAAAATAGAAACCTACACAACTTAAAGCTGAGAGAAACAGAGAAATATATATAGAGGTAGAAATAGTTATTTTTAGACAAGGTGATACCAGACCTCATTTGTTTGTTGCTTCTGTTCCTTGTAATGGTATTTTGTATCCCTTAGTTCTAACTGTGCCCATAACGGTACTGCTGGGCCAGCTTTGAAATTTCAGTGCCATTCCTGTGGTCTTAGAATCAGGGCTCAGTTAGCTCAATACTCTTAACTGTCTCCCAGTGTTCAATTGTCATAAAAATCATATGCAGAGTGTATGAAGCAATTCTGTCCCTGAACTTGGTTGATACAGGTAGGAACCGGTTTTTTGTCAGCTTCTCACTAAGGTAAGCCATCCATTACTAGTGTTAAAACACAGACTGTTGGATCATACCCTTTATCCTGCAGTAACCTTGCACTATTGATTTTCTTTCAGATAAATAGCATGTCTATGTGTACAGCTGTAGGACAACAACGGGAAAAAAAAGGAACTGATACTGGTAATAGCAAAGCAATGATAACTTGTTTTCTCTTTGTAATATTCACCTCTATATAGTGACTCTATTCCTGTGAATTGTTTGATTAAAGCCCATTAATTTACTGAGAAAATACCAATTTTTCTTTCAATTGCCTTTATGCAAAACAAATAGTGGTCTGACTTTTACCATCCCAACCTTTTCTTCTTAGTTGAAATGACTATGACATTTCCATAGCATCAGAGAATTTAGACAAAATGCTTTTCCCCCAGAATCTCTAGCTTTGCTTTCCAGATGAAGCAAAAATCATAAGAGGATCAAACTGAGAATCATTCTTTGTCCCTGAGAGGTGAATTTTGCTACATTTCGATATGGCCATTGAAAATGTGCATCAGTCCTCAGTTTCCTTCAGCTCTTGGCTGTGTCTTCATTGAAAACTCTGTCACCTGTCTGTGGTTTCCCATACTGGCTTAAGCCACAGATGGAGATAGGTGTGTGACAGGAGGCTAAGATGGGAGGTGGGGCTGAGGAGGAGCAGACATGTGGCCCGTTTGTCATTCTTCTTAAGGGGTGGTACTTCTCAGGCTTTGCTGTGTCTACCTGAGCTCTTCTGTACTGTAATTGAGAGACCAAAGGAGTTGATAAATATTGCACTGGCATCTGGAATTTTAGGAAAGCTAAACAAAGGCAAGAGAGATCTGTTATCACCTCTACTATAAATACTTTAATGGAAGCAGACACTCTGGTAGTAAAACACATGTTTAATGACCAGCCTCATAAAGACAGTTACTGGGTTTGATTTTACAGAGAGTTTGACTGGTACAAAGTGTACATATTATCTGAAGTTATCTAATGAGAATATGATGGTGTGCTTTGTTTTGAGAAGGAACAGCAATGTTTTAATTGTCCAGATTCTTTCTGAAAAGGACATGAATTAACAATTCACTATTGTGAAATCTTGCATTCATTCAGTGCTGGGAAGAGCATTGCAAGCTGATGTATAATAGTTGTTTCCAAAATAGATACTGACAATGGACTCTCCATGTGGGAGACAGTAGAGTGACTGAGTATTTTCACATCGAAATCAGTAATTCTAGTGTCATTAACACATTTTTTCAAATATACATGAGCATATTTAAATTTTTTTTTTTTACTGACAAATTTTTTTCCACTCGAAGTTCTGATTTTGGTGCCATAAGATAGTCTGCTGGGTCTCTGTACTTCAAGGATGGAGAAATTGATCCCTTAGCATAAGTTTCATTTGCATAAGTATTCTATATCCATGTTGCATAATTATAGACCACCAGTATGAGCAGCAGAATATTACATGTCTGGAACTTGAAAAAATCTTTTAATTTGACAGTTTTGTATTTTTTGTCAGTCAAGGGTGAGTTTCATTTTACAGAATAGTTGAATAGGGAAATGATGATTGAAGTAGAAGCTGTTTCAAGCACCTAGTCTGCTTATTAGTCATCTGCATGTTGCTATATCAATGTTTAATTCTTTAAATGTAAAAGAATTTTTCATTCTCTTTTTCTTTTTCTTTTTCTTTTTCTTTTTCTTTTTCTTTTTCTTTTTCTTTTTCTTTTTCTTTTTCTTTTTCTTTTTCTTTTTCTTTTATTTTTGTAGCAAAATATAGGTATAAAAACGCGTATGACTAACTTGGATTGAGGGATAAATCTCTAAAAATACAGCATGGACCAGAAAACAAATGCAACTTAAAAAAACCCAAATAGTTTCATTTGCCACAGTGTAGTGTTTATCTAGACCTTGACATATATAAGAGAGCTTAAGAGTAAACACTTCCAAGTGATTTCTGTTTGTCTAGTATTCACAGCTTCAGGGTGAAAGTGAGATTTTTTCAGGAAGCGTATATGGATTACCAAAGGTAAATACCTTGTGAAACCTGATTGTGATTATAGAGAAAAGGGCTGGAGTTTCTAGCACTGTTTAATCCTGTACCCCCACGTCATGGAGTGGGTGTGGTGTCAGCAGGAGGCAGCTGGAAGCAGAAAGGTCAGGCTCGAGACATTGGGCCAGCCTGGCGGAGCAAGCCCCTCTCTGCAACTGGTGGCTCCTTTTCCTGTTCCTCTGAGCTGCAGGTTTTGTGGTTTGGTGCTGAAAGACAGCGCCGGCGAGCCCAAGATGTGGCTCCCAGGAAAAGGAAAGGGAGAGACCGGCACAGAGCCCGGCGGAGCCGCGTGAGGCCCAAGCTGCAGCTGCTGGAGCCACAGTCGGAACACGGAAAGTTCCAGTCCTGCTCCCATGAAGTCAGGCCCAGGAGAAGCAGCAGCTGACTGGTTTCAGAGCCCTGTCAGGTCCCACCAGGTTCTGCCTTGTCCCTGTTTTGGGGCTGGTGGAAGCTAAGCCTTTGTTTTCCCGTGTACCGCAGGCGCTGCATGGGGCCAGTCACCATTTTGACCTTTGGGAAACCACACTGGGCACTGTCGTCAGGGAGTGTTTTTGTTTGTTCTGTGGTGAATCCCCTTTTGGGGTAAAATACTCTTTAGTACGCGTTTATTAATATTGTTGTGGTTATTGCGATTTTTCAGTAAATTGTGATTCCATCTTATAATATCTCCCAGTGTTTCCTCCACTACGAGAAGGAGGCAAGGGAAAGGGGACAGCTTGAAAGGGTTTAATTTTCCTGCTGGGTTTTAAAGCAGAATAAACTTTAACAAATGAAAATTGAGGTAGGAAATTTTGGCTAAGGGATAGAATTTGTGAAATGCAAAGTAGAAAAAAACTCTTCTTTTAACTGAAATATAAACAAATTTTTGTTTATTTTCTATAGGTGCGATTGACCTGGGGGTCAGTCTTTCAACTGCCATTGTCTTAATCTGGAGACTGCTTCTGGATCAATTGATAAATGTGGATTTTCTTAGATCGGAATAATACTGTTTCTATCTCTAAGTGTTTAGCTTTATTCCTATTACTTTATTTTCAGTTGTTAATGGTAACTAGACGACAGCAACTTGTACGTGGGTGTCGTCACATTTGGGTGTGTATAAGATGGAGGAGTAGGAGCCTCAGAGGGTGTAGGAAGTACTGGGGAGATTTGACACTGGAAACTGAACAGCTGCAGGCTTGGTGCTTAAAATGACACCAGTGACAGGTGACAAGGTGTGTTAGAGAAGACACTGATAGCTGTGAATATAACGCAGGTAGGGCCATCATAGCTGAAACTCAAAGCTGTGAACTTTATTACGAAGTACTTGGCGTAATCATATACTGATCAGCAGTTTTTGGTGTTGGTTGGAGGGAGTTACTTTGGGTGGGGTTTTTTTATTTGGGATTGGATTTAGGGTGTACTACAATTGAGTCCTAGGTACTTTTTCTTCTAAAAGAAGTAAGTGCTCTGTCTCCCCAGTGGCAGAGCTTTGAGAAGAAAGGAGTTGGGGAATATATTCCTCCCCTTTAGTTTACAGGTCTGCAATCAAAAAACTTGTTTACTATTATTTGTGTCTGCCAGCACAGCTACCAAGTGTATTGAAAGATCCTCTGGTTCCACACTTGGATGTACTGCTGCATGCTAGTAAACTTTCTCTGAATAGACCAGCAGCTCTGTATTCTTGATTCCTATTCAGTCTCTAATAAATGGGCAAAGAAATACCTTTATTAATTTTATAATAATAGGTATGTTCTGTAGAGCAGAAGTTAGTGCTTGGAGGGAGTTTTAGGGGAGCTGAAGCGATGTCCCCAGTGTTCTCAGCCTGTTTGCAAGCCTTTTGTATGTCATGTTATATTACCTCTGAGCTGGAAGATACTAAAACAAAATCCATTAAGACAAGACCTGATGTTTTCTTAAGTGCCTTATAAAAAGATAGATGAAGACTGTCATTCTTCTGATAGAGAAAGCCACCTGTCCATTCCCCTCAAATTCCTGCGGCTTTATAAACAAATATTTGTGTTTATTCTTTGATAAAGCAGCCATAGAAAAATGGCTGAGGCAATAGGTTGCATAAGCCTAATGGTTGGAAGATGGGATCCTCAGGCTGCTCATTGCTTTCTGGCCTGAGTGTTCCCATTTAATTCTATTAAAAGTTATCTAAGAAAACTTTAAAAGCTTTTGAAACTGCTGGATTTTTGTTTGTTTGTTTGTTTGGAAGTGGCACTACTTCTTTACCTTCAGTGCATCTGGTTAATCATCAAGAGTGCCTGTGGTTCTTTCATTGTAGTATACAGGGGTATATTTTTCTACTCCCTAAGATGGTTTCCCACCTTTTTTACTATTTTTTTTTTTTATGGCTATTTTTATTTTAACTTCACTTGCTAGAACTGTGGTCGTGTTTTAATGGTGGTTTTCAATAAACCCTCAGACTCCTTTCCAGTTTGGTTTAACAGACAAATTCTTATTCAGCTGCATAATGTAAAATAAAAGGAGAACATTGTTAATTATGAATGACTAGGCTTATTAGCTGTGTCCAGACATATATTGCAGAATTCTGATGCCCTTCCCAAGGGTAAGTTTGAGATAGCTGGGAGCTGCCAGGTTTACTTTGTGTAGACTATTCTCAGCTCTCTCTAAATAATAACACAGACTTTTTGAACTTTTATGCAACTGTGTGTGAACTTATGCGCAAAATAATAAATTCTGGATCAGTGTTGGCTCTTTAGTGGAGTGTGGAATAACACAACATACTCTAATTGGTAGCCAACTTATACATTATTTTTTCTTTCCAATTCTTTTCCTTCCTCCCCATGTTTAATGCACTTTGACCTCATGAATTCACCACATGAAATGGGGAATTAAGTATTTTGTCTTGGTTGTGCCTGAAGCCCTAACTGTTGTTAGCCTGGAGTAATTAGTATTAAGGCCTTTGAATATTTAAATTCTTTTGGGGGGTCATCAGTGATCTTGAAGGTTGGTTTGTCTTTAAGGCCATTTAAAAAGAAGGAAGTCTTTATGTTCCTTTGCTTGTATTGTGTTTGTGCAGAAGGAAAAATGAAATTAAAGAAGCTGAATGTGTAGAAGAATAACATTACAAACTTTCATTGGTAAGTCCATGAAGAAAATAGCAAATTCAGTGTATGTGCAGACTAAAAATATATGTTACTATTGACTTACATGCAAAAGGAAATATTCATGTGGTACTTAATGTGTTCTGAAGTTTTGATGAAATAATATTTTGGAGATTTTTTTAGTTTTCTGGTAGCTGAAGTTACCAACTGATCACTTGTGAAGTACAGCTCCCATGGCCCAGATGACATCTGTACCTTACCTGCCATACTCCCCATTCCTCTTGGGTGGCATATTCAGCAACTCATGATCTCTGTATTGTGCTTTAATAGCATTAATATCTACTTTTCTTTTTAAGTCCTGGCAGTGAAGCAGAAGGTTCTGATTAAGTGTAATCCAAGACAATATTGTATTTCAAAATAGTCTTATTGATTGCAACAGCTGATATTACTTTGCCCTTAAACAAAGGGAGCAGTTTATTTTCCTACTAATTTGGTGTTATATACCTTAATCTTTGCAACTTGAGTTTCTTTCATATCTGAATGATATAAAAAATGTGTTTGCTATTCTAGCCAAGACAGTTCATTACAGGTTATAATGGGAAAGTTTAATACATTTTTGGCCTGTGATACAATAATCAGTTCTGACAAACCTGTGAAGCTCTGTAGCGCTTCAATGGCTTCTACTGATTTTCAGGCAAAAGTAAGAATTCAAACCTTAATTTAATTAAGGTTAATTAACAAGTCTTAATTTTTAACTGTAACTGAAATGTGTGTGTGTTCTTTTGCGGGTAGTTTATTGGTTTCGATCCTATATTGTGTGCCTAAGGATAAAAACATAGGCATAAATAGGCAAAAATGATATGTAAGGGACATGAAAAGATATGCATTAAAATAGGTTGTTGTCTCATAGGCATTACATGGATGCCTCTGGTATTTTTCAGTTATTTGATGTTGGCTAATGGAAAATGTTAAGCATATTTCCTTCTTTTCTTTTTATATAAGTTTCTGACAGGAAATCTGTAGCTAAATATCAGTTTATGATTTCCATCTGTTCGTGTATAATAGTGTCTTATAATGCAGTCCAGATTGCTGCCCAATGGAAATGTCCTATAGCAGGAGATAGGCTTTCAAGTGATTGTTGCACATACTAATTATTTTCTTAGATGAGTACTTCATGTAATTTTGGAGACGTAGAACTCATTTTAAAGACAGCTTCCTTGATGCAAAAATTCCCACTAATTAGCAAAGATAGTGCCTCATCTTTCTAGGGACAAGATTTTTTTAAAAGAAAGGTTTGCATAGTTGTACTGCTGTGGTAAAATAAAAAATAAAATGCATCCTTAGATTCAGGTAGGCAACAGAAATAGGAAAATTGCTGAAACATTTCCTAGTCACAAACTTTTGTGTTCTCTGCAGTGTGTTTCTCAACTAGTGAGGACTACACTAAAGAGCATTTATTGTAACGGATATAATTTTAATTCTGAGAACCCAGGTGATTTAGACTAATGGATAAAACTGTTAAAACTCTAGCTTTTGAAAGATGTATGTCTGCATATGTTTTACAGTGAAGATTTCCACTCTTCTCAGCTGGGAAGAAGGACTTGGTAATGGGAACCATGTGTGTCTGTATGGTGAGAAAACAAGACAGCTAATAAAAAAACCTTACCTGTGTTATTCATGTTCTTCATCACATCATTCTTGATTTTTGCACAACTGACTGTAAGTCATTGCAGGGGAGTTGGACTAGGTGACCTGTAAAGGCCCCTTCCAACCCAAACTATTTTGTGATAAATGGTAAATTATTGTTGCTTTTCATTTTAAACTTTGCAATCAAGTTACCTTTAAATACCTCTACTGCCTGAGAGTTTCCTGCTTTCACATGTAATGATAATCTGAATAATAATATTAACATGACAAGTCATGTTAATATTTATCAGTTAAATAAATAATTTGGGGGCAACTGTGTTAAACGAGCCAGGATGCTGTCTATGACTTCCAAACTGGGCTGAAAGTGCCTCTGAGAGGCAGAACTGTGCTCAGCCTAGTGAGGTTTAGCTTTGCAATAGCCTAAATCATTATTACCAAGAGCTTTCACTTCCTGAAAAAAGTATGTTTCATATCCATGGTGAATTTCCTTTCACCAAGGAAGTGCAAGTTTGTTGCAGTTGTTTTAGTGGCATGAATGTGAATTTCTATGGGTTTTTGCAGCTCAGTTGTTATCAGTTCAGAAATGTTCTCAATGGGTAAGCTGATTCCCTGTGGTGTGCCTCCCGTGGCTGTGTGCTTTGCACAGGGTGACCCTTCACAGAGGAGCTGGGAGTACTCCATCTCAAGTTCAGAAGTTGAAACTAGTCACGTTTGTAGTCATGAGGGAGTGTGCCTCTATCGTTTTGGAAAATGAAAGCCATTGGATTCAACTGCTTTTTTGATGAATATACTGGATGAGTTTGTATCTGGGCTGAAAGCAGGGATTGTTGTCAAATGCTTATATCCACAACAGATGTGCAGAGACAGCCAGTCTGACTCCCACGGCTCAGCTGGGCCAGGCAGTGCCATTAAACTTGTGTCAATTACCCCGCTGCAGTCACAGCGCGGCGCTGCCCGGCTTCCCTCTGATGTCAGGAGATGTCTGGCTCTGCTGATGCACAGGCATCTTTTCCTCCTCGGAGAGGAGCAGTGCAAAACTCCTCTGCTTCTGAGGTGTTGAGAGTCATGATTTAAAAACATAACCAAAACCTCACAATACCTAAACCAATTTTTTTCCCCCTCTGAGCAGCTGGAAGGCACAAAAGCAGAACAGAGCTGTGTCTACTCAGTAATTTTTTGTTCAACAGGAAATGTTGCATTTTGAAGTAAACCTTACTCTGTACAATTGTAAATACAGTTTTTAGAGGTCAGTATATTAAAGAAATTGTACCTCAGCCAAAGAACAATTTAAAATAGTTCATGGGGCATACAAAATTACTGAAGTTCCAGATGCTTTTTAAGTGCCACCTGTAAAGTCAAGTGAAATTTCTACTACCTGTTGTATTTGTGGTCTTGTGACATTGACTAGAGAGAGGGGCCTTTTCTGTAGCTTGTGGAAGACATGGCTACTACTTTAACCAAATTACCAATGGGATAATTTGTTCACATTTGGGAACACAGAGGGGAGGCCACTTGGACAGAATAAATTCTTTTAAATTTGACATTGTTTTGCTGAAAAAATAGCTATACATATGGACTGCAGTACAGCCCTTTATCTTGCTTGAGAGCTCTCTTACCTTCTCAGTTGGTCATAGGTGGGTACTGTACAGAGACATAAAGTCTTGAGCTACAACAGTTTGGATACAGAATTTCCTTTTGATGAAAAGTGACCCATTTTCTCATTGATAGTGTGATGTATGAAACATAGTGAGAATTTTTACCCTGAGTCAGTTTTAATCCTGCGTATTGGTGTCAGCCCAAGATATCCTTGCCTTCCTGAGATGAAGATAACTTGGTATGAAATAGGTGTCAGAAGAGGTGGCTGTTCTGAAACTAAGAGAAGTTACTTTAATCTAGGAATGTAAAAGTAATAAGACTTAAGAAATTATTTTAATGTGAGCAAGGGAGGTAGGTGTTTACAACTAACATACAGCCATAGTGTTTCTGCCTTTTTAAGGATAAACTGTGATTTGTAAAAGAAGATAAAAATGATGATGTAGATACAGAACAGTAACTGAGGAGTTGAAGGATGAGGGTATGCACGTTTTCAGTGTTTACTCATCATAGAGCTTCCTTTGCACCACATGATACTATAGAGGAATATTGCCTCTTGCCTTTTCCTCCATCTTTTCTGCCCAAACTTGTGTATGAATTGTTCCTACCATAATATGATGGCTTCTGAGCACTGTTCACTGGGAACATGGCTAGTTCCCTCTTTAACCACTGCAACTAAATTTGCTGAGTATCATGAGTCAAATTTAAATTTATTTTATTTCCATTTATTTATTTTTTAACTTTATTTTATGTTACTTTATTTGTTATGTAACAATGTTGCCAGAGAGTCAATATCATGACAAAGAAGTCATTTTCAAGTTTCCCTTTGCTCACTCAGTCTGAAGAGCAACTTTAGTATTTAACACATATCTGGAAGGTCATGTGTCATCAGAATTCACCAGTGGCATTTTTCTTTGAAGTATCCCAGATAAATAATACATTTCTTATAAAAAACCGTATCAGTCAGTATATCCTCCCACAGAAGTTTATAGTGGTGTTGTTGTAGCCCCTCCCCCTAGTAATGGCTTGGATTAAAATAACTTTCTGATTTAAAATTCTGAAGTAGTAACTTCCATTTCATAGAGCAAAAGGGGGGAGGACTTGTGTGGTTTTTTGTACATGCTTTATTTGAATTACCAAAAATATTCTCATATGTATCTATCTATATATCTATCTGTCTATATATATATATATCTCCTTACATGGTTGCAGCTTGTTAACATAAAAAGGAACTTTTGAACCTTACTATTCATATGCACAAAAATAGTAATTGAGACTAATAGAATTTGAGGATGGAGACTTAATGCAATGGCAAGGGAAATTTAAGTTGTATATATGGAAACCAACAATGCTCACTGGAGATTTAAACCAAAAGCACCTCAGGAGAATTTGGGTTAATGAATGGAGATGTGAAGTACAGAGAAGAAATGTTTTAAATTAATTCAGTAGTTTTCATACTGGCATGGAAAGGAAGTGTTATGTCTGTACAGCTTCTCTGGGGAAAGCTGAGTTCAGGCCAACACCTGCATGTCTGGTGAGGGCACAGACTTCTCAGTGTCACAGCTTCTTTGGGAACTTGGACTGTGAAGTTTCCACAAACCTTTTCTTCAAAACAGTTTTAGCATTGCTATTCACAGCTGTGCTGTGTAATATTCCTTTAAAATCAAGTGAAAATATCATCAGTGCCTTGGTATTGACAGTTCAAAACACTTCTGCTCTCAATGGCAGCAAAAGGATTATTGCCTTATAGAGCTCTGCAGGTTTCAGCCTTATTAGAAATGGGTTAATGCTAGATTTTAGCCTTTTGACTATTGTTGGAAGCAGATTACTTTGCTTGTGTAAAATAAAATCTGACAACTGAAAGTCTTAATGTCTGCAAAAGATAATCTGACCAAATATGTGGGTGTTCCTACTGTTTGATTTGGGGTGGTTTGATTTTTTTTCAAGACTGTGCAATTCTGACTGCCAACAAAACAGTATGTAAAGCTAAATCAACTTTCTTGTCATGAGTATTTTAATGAATTTTAAATACCAAAAGAGAATCTTGATTCCTCTTTTTCTCTGGACTTACTGGGGGAGTGCTTTTTGACTTTCATTTAAGTGGCATTGCCTTACTGAGCATAACATTCTGCAGTTCTGACTTTTAGTAAGTTTAGTGATGATACATCTTCTGATAATAAGTAGTTATGCTGTATTGTGGTCAGGAAGCATTGGTAGAGATTGATGAATAAAAATTTGTCGTATCCCTTACTGCTGTGGGACCAAAGTACTGAGCAAGGGGCTGGACTTTTTTTTAGCTTTTTGTAACAGCTACCTGAGATGCAGTTGAGGGAATTGTTTGCCCTTTTGTTCTTGAAAATTTTCATCGAACAGTCCTTCCTGTTCAAGAAAAGATGTGGGAGAAGACCAGGATACTTCTATGCATGTAGGAAAAGAATTCTTTTTAATTAAAAAACTTAATCCAATCTAAATCAGGATTAACACCGAGAGGCTTTCAATGAGCCAGCTGGCTCTCCTACCAGAGGGAAGTTTTTTGTACAAAACCACCTTACTGTACACATCACTAGCTCAGACTGTTTCTGTTTTTACCAGGCACAAGGAGCTCCATACCACACTGACATGAAATTAGGTCCAGCTCTTGCTTGTATAATTTTGGTTTTGCTAATCTCTTTAGTTAATGTCTGCTGCGAAGAGATTTATAGTAGTGATATTGATATGCAAGTATTTGAAATATGATTGCCACTGTTTCTCAGCATGGAGAAGATGGTTGTGGAAGGCCTGCATTAGCTGCTAGTTGTGTCACAGATGTTCTGTAATGCACAGTTTCAAACTCATGGATTGAGGATTTCATGTGGGCTTCTGTCATGAAAGTCCATCTGAACTTCCAGAGTAAGGCCTGGGAGGGTAAGCGTTGAGGGGACTTCTTTGTAATGTTCCCCCTATGGAATCCTTGAGGCCACCGGACCTCTGCTGCTTTGAATCTTCTGAAAGTCAAGGGGGAAGGTCTCCCCTTAGAGAAGGTTATTATTTTAATCAAAAAGGAACCAGGTTGATACTGCCTATGTTTTTATTCCTAGTTCTGGCTGAGAATAGTTTGGACTTAGGTGTGAAGAGGGGAAGGATACAGCAAGAAGAGTTTTCCAGAGATGATTAAAAAGCTTTAATTTAGTGTTTGTTGTAATTCTAACGTAATTTAAAATTCG
>VZTR01029239.1:20261-34264 GCA_013400775.1 Chaetops frenatus | reverse complement strand
TGAGCCATGGGAGGTTCTGGGTTCAGGACATGGGAGGGTTCTGGATTTGAGCCATGGGAGGTTCTGGGTTTGGGTCATAGAAGTTCTGGGTTTAGGCCATGGAAGGTTCTGGACTTCAGCCACCTGGAGGTTCTGGGATTTGGCCATGGGAGGGTTCTGGGTTTAGGCCATGGGAGGTTGTGGAGTTGGGCTGTGGCTGGGTCTGGGGTTGAACTGTGGAGATTCTGGGGTTTGGCCATGGGAGGTTCAGGGTTTCAGACACTGGAGGGTTCTGGGGTTTGACCATGGAAGGCTCTGGGTTTTGGCCATGGGAGGATTCTGGATTTCAGCCATGGGAAATTCTGGGTTTAGGACATGGGAGGATTCTGGGTTTCAGAAATTGGAGGTTCAGGGTTTAGGGCCTGGGAGGTTCTGGGTTCTGACTGCAGGAGAGTCCTGAGCTTTGGCCAAAGGAAGGTTCTGGATTTCAGCTGTGGGAGGTTTGGGGTTTTGGCCAAAGGAAGGTTCTGGGTTTCAGCCATCAGAGGGGTTTGTGTTTTGGCCACAGGAAGGTTTAGGGATTGGGCCACGGGATGGTTCTGGGATTGGAGGGTCCCATTTTCTGTCCCCTGAGCAGTGGTGACAAAAACCTCCCGAGGAGCCGTGGGCTGGGTCATGCTTTCATTTATTCACTTCATATAAAAATCTCTTAAGAATGCATCTGAACACAATATAGAATACTATAACATACATCGTGTGAAACTTTGGGGAACAATAAAATAACCACCTGGAACAATGCAGTGTTCAACAGACAAACAAACCCATTGATCATGCACAACTGTGCTATTGTCATGAACTAATTAGTCACGAGTTGGACCAAAAAGCTTGAAACGTATTTTACAAACTGAGATTGACACCGCTCACGATGCCGGACAAGCTTTGTCAGAGGAAGTTTCACAGCACAATTATTACATCAGTTCACTCTTTTTTTTTTCTTTTTTTTTTTTTTTTTTTCTTTTTTTTTTTTTTCCCCCTCTTGTCGAAGAAATTCACATTGGGTCGTTCAGAAATTGGAACACTGTGACATTGAAAAGCCAGCCCGGGCGTGGGGAGTTCTTTGTTCTGTTCCCCCCCACCCCCATCTCTCTCTGCGTTCCTGGCAAATTCCCAAATTTTCTGCCCCTGGGATGTGGTGTCCCCTCCCCACGGGCGGCTGCCACCCGAATGCCCTTCCTGGGTTGTGTCTGTCTCTTCAGCTTTGTTCAGGTTCTGGGACTTTATGCAATACAAAAAAAAAGGTTACAAGAAAAAAAAAGGCAACTCTTATTCCGAGTTTTCTACCCCATTAACATCGCCCGCCGACAGGCGATGCTAATTCATATAAATTAATAACTTACAAAACATTACAGTATGTACAGTAGGTAATAAATACACTGTTATAAACAGTAATGGAGGTGGTAGAGCTCGAGGCAGTGCAGGAGGAGGATGGTGGGACCTAAACCTAGGGAACGTGGACGAGAGGCCGGAGAAACACAAAGATCCGAGCGTGCAAAATCCCAGGGAGCTGCCGAGGGGGAAGGCGTGTCACACGCTGCCTTGCCACGCTTGCTCAGGGATGGACTGAGCTGTTCCAGGGACAAAAAAAACCCCAAAAAAACCAACAAAAAACCTGCCCTCTGTCCTGCTCAAACCACAAACCCAAACCCTGGGGAGGCAAAAGAATCCCGCCGTTCCCAGCGAGGGAAGTGCACGACGGCACCGAGCGACTCCCGCCGCGTCACCGGGGCGGGGAGGGGGGATTAAGAACACGTCAAAGGTGCAGCAATGCAAAGCAGAGGGTTTCCCCTCCTGTTTAGTCTGTCAAAGTGATTAACTGCAATAAAGTGACAGGTATTGCCCGTGGAAAAAAAAACAAAACACAAAAAAAGGAAGACTGCTTCTGGTTAACAGGAAGAATCCAAAAAAAGGAGCCGTCGATTCCGGTGTCGCTTCTGAACTACCAAACTCCGTGCGTTGAATTGGGAGACTCTTGAAAAGACATGGAAGTGTTTACAAAGAAGGCACACAGGTCTGCAGACAGGTGGTCGGGTGGACAGGTCGGATATGAGTTATTGATCAGTAGTTTCTATCGAGTCTAACTGGTATAAACTCCAAAACTAACGGTATAAAAATCTCTCAGCCGTGCGACAGCACCGCCTCGGGCCCGGCCCAAGCCAGCCCCAGGACAAGGCCGTGCTCTCTCGGCTGACAAGGCTGGAACCACAACACCAGTCACCCGTGCATTTCCTGAGCAATCGTTCCCTACCCCATCCGTGCCCCTGACTCCAATCTCAAGTAGCTGGGAGGATCTGTCAGCCCCTGGCAGAGGCCTCAGCCCCGGCCGCGGAGGCTCCCGGAGGCCGCTCGCGAGCTCCGCAAGTGTTTAAAAGCCACTCCACAGCGGGGCCTGGCCCTTATGTGTCCACTGGAGACGTGTCTTCTGTCACAATCTCGATGGTGGCCTCCCCCTGGGGCTCCTCCTCCCCTGGCTGGGCCAGGCACAGCGTCTCTGTATTGCTGAAGTAGCCGAGGCTCTCGCCGTCCTTGTCGGGCCCGTCGGAATCCTCCTCCTCCAGAGTCAGTTCAAACTGGAACTTCTCCATCAGGCCCTGGCAGTCCTGGCCCCGCTCCTCCAGGGGAGGGGAAGGGCTCTGAGGTATCATGCTCTGGTACCAGTTCCTGTTGTCCTCCAGAGTGTCCAGGATGTCCTGGGCATCGGGCTGCACCAGGTCGGCCCACGTCTCCCACAGCGGGTGGACGATGTAGTCGATGAATCCCACCTGGAGAACAAAGGGACAAACAGGCTCAGGGCAAGGGAAGGACCAGGAAAAGGAGGATGTCTGGGAAGTTCAGATTATACCAATTTTACAAGTGAAATATCAGGAGCAAACCCCCAAACCAGCAGAGCCTAACGCAGACACAATCAACCCTCTGACACCCAGAGCTGGGTTGGGCTGATGATGTGTCCAAAATCAAACTTTGCATGGAAGTTTCACTAAAAGCTGGAGCCAGCAGGAAATTCAGGACATGGAGGCCCGGGCTGATCCCCCAGTGTGGGCAGCAGGAAAGGAGAGGGGGAATTCTGTCCCTCTGCCCTGCTCAGGTGAGACCCCACCTGCAGAGCTGCCCCCAGACCCGGGGAACAGCATCAGGGGGATGTGGAGCTGCTGGAGAGAGTCCAGAGGAGCTGCTGGAGCTGCTCCAGGGTTGGAGAGCTGGGAATGTTCACCTGGAGAAGAGAAGGCTCCAGGGAGATCCTAAAGTCTCTTCCAGGGCCTAAAGGGGCTCCAGGAGAGCTGGAGAGGGGCTGGGGACAAGGNTCGGAATCCTCCTCCTCCAGAGTCAGTTCAAACTGGAACTTCTCCATCAGGCCCTGGCAGTCCTGGCCCCGCTCCTCCAGGGGAGGGGAAGGGCTCTGAGGTATCATGCTCTGGTACCAGTTCCTGTTGTCCTCCAGAGTGTCCAGGATGTCCTGGGCGTCGGGCTGCACCAGGTCGGCCCACGTCTCCCACAGCGGGTGGACGATGTAGTCGATGAATCCCACCTGGAGAACAAAGGGACAAACAGGCTCAGGGCAAGGGAAGGACCAGGAAAAGGAGGATGTCTGGGAAGTTCAGATTATACCAATTTTACAAGTGAAATATCAGGAGCAAACCCCCAAACCAGCAGAGCCTAACGCAGACACAATCAACCCTCTGACACCCAGAGCTGGGTTGGGCTGATGATGTGTCCAAAATCAAACTTTGCATGGAAGTTTCACTAAAAGCTGGAGCCAGCAGGAAATTCAGGACATGGAGGCCCGGGCTGATCCCCCAGTGTGGGCAGCAGGAAAGGAGAGGGGGAATTCTGTCCCTCTGCCCTGCTCAGGTGAGACCCCACCTGCAGAGCTGCCCCCAGACCCGGGGAACAGCATCAGGGGGATGTGGAGCTGCTGGAGAGAGTCCAGAGGAGCTGCTGGAGCTGCTCCAGGGTTGGAGAGCTGGGAATGTTCACCTGGAGAAGAGAAGGCTCCAGGGAGATCCTAAAGTCTCTTCCAGGGCCTAAAGGGGCTCCAGGAGAGCTGGAGAGGGGCTGGGGACAAGGGATGGAGGGACAGGACACAGGGAATGGCTGTCAGTGGAAAGAAGGGAGATTTAGATGGGATATTGGCAAGGAATTCCTGGCTGGGCTGGAATTCCCAGATTTGCTGTGGCTGTCCCTGGATCCCTGGCAATGTCCAAGGCCAGGCTGGACAGGGCTTGGAGCAGCCTGGGACAGTGGGAGGTGTCCCTGGCCACGGAGCTGGAACTGGCTGGGACTCCCAGCACTGAGCCTGCTCCTCTCAGACAGAATTCCCAGGTGGCTTAGGGACAAGGCTGGTGCATTTATGGCTTATCCCAGAATTCCCACAAGGAATGACAGCTGGGAACACCCCAGTGCTCCCAAGGTGAGAGGCCTCTACGGCTGCATTTTCCTGTGGGGTGCAATTTGTGCCGATTCCAAACCGTTCCACCCCCCCCTTGCGCTTTGAACACCCCCATTTTCCCCCCTGTCCTGTGCCAAAGCAGCCCCCACGAGAGATTCCCTTGGGAAGAGCACAGCCAGGGAGGCCTGCTCATCCTGGGAATGCTGCCTGGCCCCCGTGGAGTGACGTTCCAGCAGTGGAAAGAGTGAGGGATGTGCTGCTCCGTCAGCCCTTCCGCTGAGCTCAACCCTCCTCCTCCAACCCTCTGACTCAGGGAGGAACCACGTCCAGGATGGAGCCAGCCAGAAAAGGGCTTGGAATTCTTCCCATTCCTGCTCCACAGCTTTGTGTGGAGCAGGGAAATGGCTCTCCCAGGAGCCGGGCTCAGCGTGCAGATGTTTGCTTTGGAAATCGCTGCCGGCTCCCTCAGACACAACAGGATGTCAATAGGATGGTGAGGATCCAATTGGAGAGGGCTGGGGGAGGCAGCTCCAGCAAAAAGGGGATGAGGAGTTCCTGCTGCACGGTGGGGGAAAAGGGTTTGGGGTGGTTGGAAGGCAAAAGGATCCAGGGTTCCACAGCAAAAGTGGGTGGGAGTCAGCGCTGGTTCATCGCTGTCACTTTAAAATCGTTGTTTCGGGTTGTTGTTCCTTTAAAAACAGCCCAAAGTGTGGAGTAATTTGCCACACGGCTCAGGACTGATCCTAAAATATTGAGGGGGCACCTCAGGCTTTGAAATATTTGCTTTTGATTTTCCAACCAGTTCCCTGTTTTTCTCCAGCATGGACACACCACTTCCCATTCTCCTGTGCCATTCCATGATGGACATTTTGTGTAATTCCTGTGTTCTTTGCACAGCAAAAATGTCATTTGGAAACCTCCAGCATGGACACACCACCTCCCTTTCTCCTGTGCCATTCCATGATGGACATTTTGCGTAATTCCTGTGGTTTTTGCACTGCAAAAATGCCATTTTGAAACCTTCAGCATGGACACACCACCTCCCTTTCTCCTGTACTGTTCCATGATGGACATTTTGTGCAATTCCTGTGTTTTCTTGCACTGCAAAAATGCCACCATTTTGTGCAACTCTCTTTTTTTCTGCACAGCAAAAATGCTATTTTGGAAACCTCCAGCATGGACACACCACCTTCTTTTCTCCTGTGCCATTCCATGATGGACATTTTGTGCAATTCCTGTGTTCTCTGCATGGCAAAAATGCCATTTTGGAGCCTCTGGGAGGAGCAGATGTGAAGCAAAGCATGAATTGGAGCTCTGCTGTGGAGCACATGGGCAAGCCTGGCTGAAGGACTCGTTTCTTGTCAGGTTAAGAAATCCGACAGATTTTTCCAACGAAATCACCACGCGGTTGAGTGAATAATTTTGAAACCACTCAGCTGAGCCCAAGAGGACATTTGGAAATAATTATCATCAATTTTGTTACTTATTCAAGCTGAAAAACCTCAATGATGACTTGCTGGAGTCATTCAAAAACAACAAGCAGGGCAGCATTATATAAAGGCTGGAATCTGTTTGGACAAACAGAAATTCCTGGTTTCATTCCAGACCATCCAGGCGAAATTTTATGGCCTGTGCTGCACAGGTCAGAACAAAATCTGACCTTGAAACCATTTGATGAATCAGAACTAGGGATGAACCAAAAAAAAAAGGGGCAATTTTTAAGGTTTGCGTGGACACAAATGAGTATTTCTGGGATTCACCCTGCACGGGGCAGCTCCAAAAGCCTCTAACTCAACGTGCACTGCAAAATTGCCCTGGATAACGAGTGACATCCAGAGTTTTCCAGGGTCCTGAGGTGGATCAGAGCTGGGAGAAGCTCCCAATCCTGCAGCTCAGTGGGTACAACATCAGTGGGGTTAGGAAGGGCTGAGGGAGGGCAGAGCAGAATCGCCCTTTCCCAACAAAAGAACCCAACTCCCTCTGGAAACTGGGACAAGCAGGGAATGAGGAGATGCCAAGGGGGATGGAGAGGAGCTGGAAGAGCCTCCCCAGCCTGTGAGAGCCCCAGGCACAGCTGGATGTCAGGGTGGATCAGATCCCGGGCTCTGAACCTCTCTGCCTCCTCTCCTGACTGTGCTGTGACAGCTGAATTTTTAGCTCTGCTTTGAAATCCCGAGCTGAGCCAGGAGAGGCAGCAGCTCAGGGAAAATTACCTGGGATTTCTCCACGGAGGCCGTGTGTTTGTCACACATTGGGCTGATTTCCATGCCCCTCTCCCTCTCTTTGTCTCCCTGCTGGAAGAACTCCTCCATGATCCTGTCCGTCCACTGCCGGTAGAGCTCCAGGGATTTGGTGGGGTTGCTCAGGTCTGCACAGTGCACCATGTTCCTGAGGACCTGCAATTACACCCACCAGCAAACTCATCAGCTCAGCTGCAAAGAAAAAAAAGGAGGCTTCCCAGCTGGGCCTGCAGAATGGTGCAGCAAAAAAGGCTCTGTGAATTGTGAAACGGGGCATAGGAATGTCAGAAATGTTCAGCTGGAGCACGTTAGAGATGTGGAGCTGCTGGAGAGAGTCCAGAGGAAGCCTTGGAGATGCTCCAGGGCTGGAGCCAGGCTGGGAGAGCTGGGGGGGCTCACCTGGAGAGGAGAAGGCTCCAGGGAGAGCTCAGAGCCCCTGGCAGGGCCTGAAGGGGCTTCAGGAGAGCTGGAGAGGGGCTGGGGACAAGGGATGGAGGGACAGGATACAGGGAATGGCTTCCCACTGCCAGAGGATGGAATTAGGTGGGATATTGGGAAGGAATTCCTGGCTGGGAGGGTGGGGAGGGGCTGGAATAGAATTCCCAGATTTGCTGTGGCTGCCCCTGGATCCCTGGCAGTGCCCAGGGCCAGGCTGGAGCAGCCTGGGACAGTGGGAGCTGTCCCTGGCCATGGCAGGGGTGGCACTGGGTGGGTTTTAAGGTCCCTCCCAACCCAAACCATATTGGGAAGGAATTGTTCCCTGGCACAGAGTGCTCAGAGAAGCTGTCCCTGGAACCCTGGAAGTGTCCCCTGTCCAGGTTGGACAGGGCTTGGAGCAGCCTGGAAGGTGTTGGGGTGGGATAAAATCAATTTAAAGCCACTCCCACCCCAAACCAGTCTGGAATTCTGTGATTCCCTCTCCATGGATGATGATGAGCTCAGCTGCCCCAAGCCCCAAAGCCAGATGTGCTCTCTGGTGCTGACACAGCTCCAGCTCAGGTGTGAACCTGGCCCAGCTGTGGAAGTGCCAGTGACATCAGACAGGTTTCTTTGGGAATCCAGCTGCTTCCCACCATCCCAAATCCACTGAAATGCTCCCAGGGGAAAGAGGTGAAATGCTCCCACTTTCTGAGATGAGTAATATCCCTTCCCCACATGCACAGAACGGGCCTGACTAAGTGGCCACAAGGATTTAGGCAGCACCAGAGTGTCTGAAATCAAAATTTAAAGAGTTTTCCCCCAGGAGTTTTTCTTAAGGAGTTGGTCATCAAAGTGGAGAGCAGAGCAGGATGTATCCTGTCCTGCTCACTGCACAGCCCTGTTGCAGCATTCCCTGGTCACCTCTGTAAGCCAGGGGTTAAATTATTTAGGGAACAGGCTGTACAGCAGCAATTCCAGCTCACTCTGAGTTGTTTTAGGTACGAAATTCCGAATTAAATTCTTGCAGCATCGTAAAACAACAGGAAAAACAAACGGGAGGAAGCAGCAAGGAAATGTAGGAGCCCTCAAAAAATGGATCTCAGAATGTGCCACTTTTGCAGCTCCAAGTGTTCAAAAAGAAAAAAACCCTAATTCTGGTCACCTAAAAATATGGGGCCACCTTGTGCTTCTTTTTAGTGCAGAAGAAAACGACTGCTGAGAATTGAGCTCAGCAGCTTCTGCCTCTGGTCAGTTTGGAAGCTGCAGGAGAGTGGCTTCTTCATCCTGCCCAAAACACCCCAAATCCAGGGAATTTTGGCTGCCTCACCTGTATTCTGTCCGTGTAGTTGTCCAGAAGGAGAACTCCTGAACTGGTCACCTTCTTAGTTTCCACCATAGTCTTCAGATCAGCCAACAAACTCATGTGCTTGGACATATCAGTGGCCAAAACCTTTCCAGAAGGAGGGAAAAAAACCAAAAAACAAAAAAGAAAAACAGGATTTCAGGAGGGGAAGCCAGAAAAAAAAAAAAAAAAGCCCATTTTTGGTTAAGGAGGGGAGGAGGGGGTGGCCATACCATGTCAATCACCATCTTCCTGAGGGTCTGGCGCTGCTTCTTGGTCAGGTTCTGGAAGATGTCACAGTGCTCCTCCTGGAGCAGTTTGAAGCCCACAGCAAGGTGGTGATTCTCCAGCACGGACTCGTCGTTGTACATCAGGGCCAGCTCGGAATCTGGGGGAGGAAGCACCAAAAGTGGGACCCCAGCCTGGGAAATGTGGGGTTTCCAGCATTTGTTGGAAATGTTCAGGGCACTGAAATGTCTTTTAGTGGGGGAAAGTTTCCTTTCCCCGTCCCTGGAAGGGTTCAGGGCAAGGTTGGGTGGGGTTTGGAGCAGTCTGGTGTCGTGGCAGTTTTTCCTGCCCGTGGGATACTGGATGATTTTGGGATTCTGGGATTATTTTTAGCTCCATGAGTGGCAATCCCAGCACTTCACCAGCCTTTGGCTCAGTTCTAGTGACAAAGTGCTGCTCAGTTGACTCAGTTACAAATCACTGACAACAGAATCCTGCAGAAACCCTTCCCAAAACACAACAATCCCTGTATTTTGGAACCCAGATCCATGCTCAGCCCGTGGCAGAACACAACATGAAACCACATAATTAGTTGTCAATAGCAATAGGATCATTTATCTTATCTTAATGGCAAAGTTCGCACTCAGGGCTGGCAGAATCATGATGTGTAAGCAAGTAGTAAATATTGACTTTACAAATTGTGCTACAATGGCTCCCTTTGCCAGGGATCGCATTTTAATTCCTCCCTGACCCCAAAATTCTCACTCCTTTACAGCAGCACATTTTGAGAGGGCAGCACAGCCTGCAAGACATCCTTTGAGGCATGGAAAAAGCCTTCCCATTGCTTTCCAAGTGAAATTCTGAGTGGTTCAGAACAAAACTCACTTGTGTTAATCAGGAATTGATTGGAGACCCCGGGGTGATCCACGTCGTGGATTGCAGCTGCAAAAATGGCAGCCAGGATTTCCAGATCCGTGAAGACAGCCTAGGGTGGAACAACAGCAACCTGTCAGGGAGGGCTTTACCTCTCAACACCTGGGGAAGCTGATGGAGGGGAACAAACTGGGCTTTTTCAGTTGGTTTTCTGTGACAAGAAAAGAAGGAAGATGAAACAGAGATGGGAGATGCTGCTGGGATTTCCTAAGGATGGAGCTGAGCGAGCGCTCAAAGAGCCCCCAGTGCCCACCCCACACTGAAAACCAAGCCAAGCAGGGAATTTGATGCCTTAGATTTTCACTTTGGTATTTCCCAAAGCCTGCAGTGCTCAGGGTGGGACTCTGCAGGGTTTTGGAGCCTGGGAGCTGCTGCTCTCTCATCTTCAGATGGACACAACAAAGCCTCTCCCAGCTGCTCTCCAAGGACACCCAGCCTGTCCTGGGCCCAAAATGTGCAACCCAACAGCTTGAGAAGGGGGGGTGAGCTTGGGGAAATGCCATCATTAGCTGAAGTGTTAATTGGGGAATTGGTGCTGATCTGCAAATGGAGCAAAGCTCTCAAGGGGTGAAGAACTCAGGGCCCATCTTGGGCTCCATTGTGAGACCAGGCTGGGCCTTTGAAGGCCTTTCAGATCAATCTCCACCTTTATTCCCTCCCTCCTGCCTGGCCTCTGTTCCNATAAAGCAGGGATTGATTTATTTCTTGCAAGGCCTCCCAAGGCCCCACCCTGGCAATGGCAGAGCCCGGCTGCAGCCCCTGCCAGGATGGGCCTCAGGATGGGCACAGAAAGGGCCTTTGCCCACGGGGTTCCACACTTTGATCAGTTCTGCTCCATTTGCAGATGGAGGGGAAGTGGCCAATGAATCCCTTGGGATGATGAAGTTCCACCCTCCTGGCTTGGCCTCCTCTTTTTGCCGTTGTTGGTGCTTTTGGGGCTGAGGTTGGGAAGGATTGGCCTTGGATCTTGGGCTGGAGAGAATTGTTGTGTCTGAGTGCCCTGGGAAGAGAGCTCAGGGACACTGAATGTGGAGCTGAGAGCTGCACACTGAAGCAGGACAGAAAGAAAACCCCTTCAAACTTCAGGCATCACTGTGTAATCTCTGTTTCTGGGTAGCCACTTCAGGCATCACACTCACATCCAGGGCAGGGGTGGAGAGGAGCACGTGGGTGGACTGGGCCACGTCAGCAGCGTGCAGGCTGTTGTGGTAGGCCACATCTGAGTGGTAGTGATCCTCCAGGGTCATCATGTACGTCACGAACGTGTCCGAGGAGATCTTGAAGGTTTTCAGCAGATCCCGCTCCTGTAGGGACAGAACACAAAACATCCCCCTGAGTGTCAGACCAGGCTGGGCCAGGCAGGGAAGCAAAGTGAGGCCTTGGATTTTAATTTTGATATTTCCCAAAGCCTGCAGTGCTCAGGGTGGGATCTGCAGGGTTTTGGAGCCTGGGAGCTGCTGCTCTCTCATCTTCAGATGGACACAACAAAGCCTCTCCCAGCTGCTCTCCAAGGACACCCAGCCTGTCCTGGGCCCAAAATGTGCAACCCAACAGCTTGAGAAGGGGGGCTGAGCTTGGGGAAATGCCATCATTAGCTGAAGTGTTAATTGGGGAATTGCTGCTGATCTGCAAATGGAGCAAAGCTCTCAAGGTGGGAAGAACTCGGGGCCCATCTTGGGCTCCATTGTGAGACCAGGCTGGGCCTTTGAAGGCCTTTCAGATCAATCTCCACCTTTATTCCCTCCCTCCTGCCTGGCCNTGCTGATCTGCAAATGGAGCAAAGCTCTAAAGGGGTGAAGATCTCGTGACTCGGGGCTCATCTTGGGCTCCATTTTGAGACCAGGCTGGGCCTTTGAAGGCCTTTCAGATCAATCTCCACCTTTATTCCCTCCCTCCTGCCTGGCCTCTGTTCCCAGGGAGCACCAAGAGAGGGATTAGGGGTGGGAATGAAGCAGGGAGCAGCAGGGCTGGACTGGGCTGGACTGGGCTGGACTGGGCTGGCAGTACCCACCTGGAAGATGGCGTACATGATGCAGGTCAGGGGCCGGTTCTGGGAGTACCTGGCCACGTTGAAGATGTTGAGGCCCCACTTGTTCAGGTCTTCCAGTTCCTTTGGAGAGCACAAAAAGAAGATGGTTTGAATGTTTTTCTGCATTTCCCAGATATGCAAATTCAATGGTGGTTTGTAATTATGTACGTGCTGAACTTGTGAGCTTAATGAGCACAGGGTAAATGCGAAGGGCTGATTTTTGTCTTTCCTAATTACTCTCCTCAGCCTTTTTCTTCTTTTTTTTCTTTTTGTTTCAGGGCTATTTTTGTCTTTCCTAACTGCTCTCTTCAGCCTTCATCACCTTTTTTTTCTTTTTGTTTCAGGGCTATTTCCATGCATTTTTAAATATAAAATGAATTACATTACATGCCATACATTAATAATGCCATTAATTACAGAATTTATAATGGCCACGCCATCCATTCCAAGGGGGAACAAACAATCCATTCCCAGCTCCCAGATTCTCCCAGGAGAGCAGGAATCTCCCCCACCTTGGCCAGGTGATCTTCCTTTTCTGTCTTCACCCCAAATCGAGAGATGCTGGTGTTGTTCAAGCTCGAGCTGTGCATTAATTTCTTCACCCCACTGATCTGGGTCATGAGCTGCTGTTTCTTCTTCTTCTCCCTGTCCTTCTGGGTGGGAGAAGGAATTTCCACATCGTTCTGCTTGTCTGCAACAGATCAGAGGGGAAAACGAGTCAGCACAACAGGAGCTCCCAGCACATCCCCCAAAAATCAACCCTCGAGCTGCTGCCTCTGCTCCCCTCTTCAAACCCAGGAGTTGGAAGTCTGGGATCCAAAAAATCCCCCCCCCAAAAAAATAAAAAAATCCAGTTTCAAAAGCTCTGGTTGCTCTCTCACAGCCCCTGTGGGGGCTGGGGACACAAAGGATGTGTCCAGGAATGTCCCTCTGTGCATGGATGTGGCACCTGGGGACGTGGATTAGTGCTGGGAATGGTTCTGTGATTTTCCATGCTCTCCTCAGGGATAAATCCCAATTCATTTTATTGAATTCCCTATTTTCAGGAGAATAAAAGATATGTTGGACTGGGCTGGACTGGGTGCATGGATGTGGGGAAACCACATTTTTTTTTTCCTATTTTCACTTTTTAAGGTCAACACCCCCTGCTCCTAAAACCAGTAACTGGTCACTGATTTATTACAGATTTTTCCTTTATAAATCTTTTCCTTTACAAAGGATTTTCCTTTATAAATATGTATGGAATAACATCCAAAGCCCAGGCCAAATTCCCCCTGCCATTCCCAGGGATAATCACAATTTTAGTGCACATGAGGAGGGCTGGGAGGTGAGTTTAGTAAATAAATCAATCAATCTTAAACCCACGTGTTCTTTACTGCCCTTACAGCTGATTTATTACAGTGCAGATCCACTGGCTCATTACTCCCACCCAAAATATTTTTTCATGGATTTTCCCACAATTTCTGGGCACCTTGAGGACCTCCAGAGGGATGAGGCTGCCAGGCAGGAGGAATTACTTTAGGCTGGGTTTAATTAAACCCCTCTGGAACCCCAAGGAGAGGAATCATCCCTTCCCAGCAGATGTGGGTGGGTGCTCCTTGGATTTTATTTTATTTTTTTTCTGAAGGATTCCCCTCTCCATAATCCCCTTGGCAGTGACTGAGGCAGCACCAGGTGGCCACTGTGGAGCAGAAATCCCAAATTTCTGCATCCTCTCCCCAGCAGGGGACCCAGGGGGCACTGGCACTGTCCCCTCTGATGTGGTGTGGTCAGTGTGGCCCCACTGCTGCTCCCCCCTGACCTTCCCAGCCAGGTCCTTGCAGGGAATGCAGGGCTGGACCCTCTGCTCCTTCTTGGAGCCTTCTCAGCTCTTTTTATCAGGGAATTACAGGATTTTTTGGGACTGGAGGGATGGTTTTGTTCCATCCCCTGGATGGCAGGGACACCTTCCAATGTCTCAGGCTGCTCCAAGCTGGCCTTGGACGCTGCCAGGGGTGTTGGGCACCCTGAGCCAGGGTCTCCCCACCCTCCCAGGGAACAATTCCTTCCCCAAATCCCACCCATCCCTGCCCTCTGCCAGTGGGAAGCCATTCCCTGTGCCCTGTCCCTGCCCTGATCAGATCAAAAGGCTGAATGAAGCCACGTGCTCTGGGTTTCATATCTCTGAATTATCCCCATCTCTGGAGATAAATGAGTGCCCTGCCCACACTTTTCTATTGGTTTGTCTGCTCAACCTCCTCACTCCTGTTATTTTGAGCGTTCATTCAATTTAATTAAATTTTAGGGAGGGGGAGAAAAAAACCCCTAATTCATAAAACCCACACCAGCACAACTTCCTGAAACAGCTGATGAGCCTTTTCAAAGCTTCTCTCTTTTTTTTTTTTTTTT
>VZTR01029239.1:5712-18188 GCA_013400775.1 Chaetops frenatus | reverse complement strand
AAAAAGCCCAAACAAACAAACAAAAAACCCCCAAAAAAACAAACACCAAAAAACAACCCAAACCCAAACAAACAAAAAAAACCCAAAAAACCCAAACAAACAAAAAAAAGCCACACCAAAAAACCAACCAAACAAAAAAAGCAAGCCAAAAAAGCTGGGGATGCATTCCTTACCCAGGAAAGTGTTGGAAATGTACTCGGACACCTGGTTGCCAGAGCGGCTCATCTCGGACAGGTGAGTGAGCTCCCGGTTCAGCATCCTCTTGAACTGCCAGGGGGAAAACACAGGGAAAAAACGGCTTTTTTTAAAAAAAAAATGGAATCCTTTCCCAAAACCACGCAGCCTTAGCACGGGAGACTCCATCCCCCCACCCCACCCCAAGGCGCAGAATTCCGGGGATATTTGGGATGGAGCCGGCGACAGATGGGTTCATTTCCATCCTGCTCGGCATCACCGTGACTGGGTATTTCTCGTCAGCCCGCGGAATTAATTTCCCCTAAAGGTGCTCGTTAATTGTTACTGTCACAAACGAGGGGAGAACGGTTCAGAAAAACCTCTCCGAGGGCTCAGATTTTGATCTCAGGTTGAGATCGCCCGTCCCCAAACCTCCTTTTGTTCTGGATTTTCTGGATTTGCTCCGTTTTGTATCAAAACAAACGGGCAGCTGCATATCCAGAGGAGGAATCTGCCCTAAATCTGAAGATCATGCAGCAAAATGCGGGATTCAGGCGTTATTCCCTTAGAAATTCACGCTGTGATCCTGCTGATTTTATAATCCAACATTTCCACCGCTGCATCATTTTTATCTTGCAACAAATTCCCCCCCCCCCCCAAAAAAAATGACACCCATGGATTCTGCATGCACACCACGCTCACGATTTAGCCCAAAACACACAGAAATCAGCATTTTAAAAATCATATTTTCCCCACAGAGCCTTTCTCCGAGCAACGCAGCACAAAAGAGCAGCCATTAACGACCCAATAAATTAACAACCCTGCAAGAATTAAACCCACCTTGATATAACCCCAAGACACAGATAACAAATAGTTGGCTTCGGGCATTTTGGAAAGCTCCTTGCAAGCCAGCACAAATCCTCCGGGAGAAATCGCCGCTCCGACGGGAGAGCTCCTTTTCCCAATCCCTCCCCCCCCGAAAAAAAACCCCAAAACAAACGCCACCAGCGCTCATCCGAGGCAGAAATCCCGAAAAAACCCGGCAGCTGCTGCTCCCAGGCTGAGCCAAGGCTGGCAGCGCATCCTCGGCGGATGCGCCCTCCCGGGAGAGAGGGGTGAGATCCGGGAATGCACAAAGGGACGGGAATGGATCCGCACGGATCCCGCTGCGCGCCTGGAAGCGCCGGGGGATTTTTGGGATCGCTCAGTTCCTGAAGGGGGTCCCCGCTCCGCAGGGAAATGATGCCGGTTCTGGCAGCTCGGATAACGCTGCCATGGTTTATGGGGGGGAAAAATGAAAATGGAGGAGGCTCCGGGAATATTTAAATAAGGGGAAAGGAGGCAGAGGTCTCCTCTGCGCTGCTGCTTTGCTTTAATCCTGTTCCTTGCTGAGGTTTCCAAAGTATTCCCAGGTGGGATTTTAAAAGCGTTTTTCACGTTTTCAGCGTGATCAAGGTTTTAGCTCCTCGGTGGTAAAGGGCAAAATGCAGCAAAATGTCCCTTTAGGAAACTGGAAATATCCTTCAGATGAGAGGCATAAATCATCAATCGCCTTCAATCTGGAACTGCAATTCATCAATTCATGCATTCATTCTTTAAAAAAAAAAAAAAAATCGCATCTGTAACGTCCCTGCCCAAGGCAGGGGGTGGGAAGAAGGAGATGAGCTTTAAGGACCTTCCCAGCCTTCTGTGACTCACAGCCCAAATCTCAGTACCTAATTATTATTCCTGCAGGTTTTATTTCAAACAGAAAAGCAACCCCGTTTCGTGAGGAGGCCGGAGCTGCCCTTGACACGGAATTTAAAGACAATCCCACCACCCCACCCCACCTCCCGTGCAGTGCACGGGGTCAGTGGGATCTGCAGCTCTCCCCCTGCTCAGGACACCCTGGGGAGATTGTCCTGGGAGCACAGCACGTGCCAGAGGGCCAGGATTCCCAAAATAATTCCCAAAAGGAAAAAAAAAAGGGGGGGGGGGCATCTCTGCAGTGAGCTCGGCTGCTGCTGTGCCCGGGAGGGTGGCACGAGGCTGCCCCGCGTGCTGTGGGACACGTGAGGTGTGGGCACTGCCCAAAATCCTGCTCCCCGCTGCTGCCACTGCCAGCCCAGGCTCCAGGCTGGCCAAGGCACGGCTCCAGAGGGTCCAGATGGGATTCCAGCCCAGCCTTGGGGTAAAGGGAGTTGTGAGTTCCAGCTGCTCCTCGGCCTCGATTCGAGGCTGGCAGAGGTGGGAAGGTGATGGCACCTCCCCCGTTCACCTGGGTGGTCCAAAAGGTGGGGTGTGACCTGCTGGGACAGTGCCACCTCTGGCCCTGCTGGCCCTTCCTACAGCAAGCTGCCAGTGGCACAAAACCAGGGAATCCTGGCGTGGCTTGGGTTGGAAAGAACCCTAAATCCCATCCCATTCCAGCCCTGCCATAGCCAGGGACACCTTCCATGATCCCAGGCTGCTCCAAGCCCTGTCCAGCCTGGCCCTGGGCACTGCCAGGGATCCAGGGGCAGCCACAGCAAATCTGGGAATTCCATCCCAGCCCCTCCTCACCCTCCCAGCCAGGAATTCCTTCCCAAAATCCTATCCAATCCTACTCTCACCGTCACACACAGTGAGACCTCACATTCCAGGTAACTTGAGCAGCTTAAATCCTGTCTGATGGGATGCAGGAAGGAGAGGGATGTGAGATTGACATCCCATGGGATATGGGCAGGAATGGGGTGTAAAGGGTGATATCCAATGGGATATGGGCAGGATTGGGATGTGGAGGTTGATTTCCCATGGGATATGGGCAGGAATGGGGTGTAAAGGGTGATATCCAATGGGATATGGGCAGGATTGGGATGGGGAGGTTGATTTCCCATGGGATACAGGAAGGAGAGGGATGTGAGGTTGGCACCCCATGGGACATGAACCATTCTGGCTGCTCATGAACACACCCCACAACCCTGAACCACAGAATTTTGGGGCGGATTTCACCCCGCAGAGCCTCCACTCCACCTCCTGCCTACCACAAGGAGCAAAACCCCTTTGGAAACCACCAAGAAAAGCCCGGGAGAAGGAGCGGGGGGGGGGCAGCAGGGGCAGACCCGGAGGCAGAGCCAGCCCTGTCCCCACGTCCCCTCCCGGTGACGCCTTTCCAGAGGTCACCAGCAGCTGCTGGCACACGAGAGCCCTGGCAGAGCCTGCCCAGCCCAGCCTGTGCTGCTGCAGCCCCTCCCTGCAGCCCGCCCTGGATCCGCACCGGGAGATCCCACAAAACACTTGGAATCGGCCGCGGGTTCCTTACAGCGGCCCCTTCTCAGATCGATGAGCCCGAGGGTGCTGCTGAAAGAGCTGCTAAAGACGCCTTTACCCCGCAAAAGCACCAAGGGTGGCCAGGGGCTCCCCGCGGAGCGAAGAAGCGGCTCTGTCCCAAGGTCAGCCCAGGAGAACCCTCGGGATGGATGTTTCCCCTCTGGAAACGGGAATCTGGCCCCCCACCGCCTTCATCTCCCTCAATTTTCCAGCAATTTCCTCTAACCAGCTGCCTTTTCCGAACCCGGGCAGCAGAATCACAGCACCGCTGAAAGCACCGCGAGGGGGCAAACCCAGCCGAGCTTTCCCGGAGCTCTGCCAATTCCCGCAGGATTTGCCAAGTTTTTTGGAATTCGCCATCCCGGCCGTGCTGGCGCCCTAAGCAGGGTTTACTTCATCACACGAACCCCCTTGCAGAAACACCGAGGCATGCCGGATGTTCCGGGGGTTTTTGGGGGTTTTTTTTTGGGGGGGGCGGAGGGATTTTTCCTTGGTGCCGGGATGCCCTGGAAGCGGCGCTGCTTCCCGGGAATTGCTCTGCAGGGAGCCCAGGAAGCTGCTGCCTCTGCAGGGATCAGCGGCTGGCTGATGTCATGTGCAACCCCGACCTCAAAGCCATGCGACAACGACGGGGAAAACAAACAGATCGCGGGGAGTGAGGAGAAAATTCCAACTGGAGCAAAGCCAGGGATTGGGAATTCGGAGAGCGCCGCGCGCAATTACGGTAACGCCCGGCAGCCGCGCCGGTAATTACGGTAATGCCCATTAGCGGCGCGGGCCCCGTGCTGTTGTTCTCATTAATTTTCGTAATTATCAAGCACCCCCGCGCCTTTTCCAAAGGAAATGAGCACCGATAGGCTCGCTGAGAGATGGGAATTCGGGGTGTGTGGATGAGGAGGGGATGCTCACCCCAAATCTAAAATCTTAAAACGAAGAAAATCAGGAAACGGGAAATCAGCGCTGCCTTCCCTCCACCCCGAATCCCGAGCACGGGACAACGAGCACCTTTAAGTGATGAGAGGAGTGCCGATGACACGAATGAGCCGAAAGCCAAGGGGTATTTTCCATATCCAAGGGCCCAGCCCGCATCCCCAGCCAGGCCGGGAGCATCCGGAGCGATGTGTGAGGAGCAGCCCCGGCATCACCGCGCGGAGCTCTCCTGTTCCGCCTGCTCTGAAGCAACTGCACGACTCATCTGCACCCAATTAAGCCTCCCAGAGCTGAATCATTCCTGGATTACCAGCGGTGACCCCGTTCCATGCTCCCTCTGCTCCAGGGAACCACAGTTCCCTTCCAGCTCCTCTCCAGCCGTGCGGGCGGGGAGGGAATTTCCTGGATTACCCAGCGGGAAAGTTCATTCCCAGCTCCCCTTCCCTGCTGCCCACGCCGAAAACCCCCTCGCTGCTCACAGGGCTTCTCCCCACCCTTTATTCCATTGCTGAGCTCGGGTTTCAGGCACGGAAATCCCCGGTGAGGGACAGCGGGATACGGGGGTGAAACTGGCACCAAGAGGCTCCTGGAGGCGCTTGGGGAGCGGCCCTGTCACCCCTTCCCAAACAAATGGGATTCTTTTCTATGCAGAGGGAGAAAATTCGGCCTAATTTCTGATGGAATTTGCCAGATTTAGGAGCCCAACCGTGCTGGGGGGTCCAGGGTGATCCCTGGCAGTGCCCAAGGCCAGGCTGGATGGGTTTGGAGCAGCCTGGGACCGAGGGATGAGCTGGGCTTTAAGACCCCTCCCAACCCAAACCGTTCAGGGATCCCACGATACGACCCAGACGGGGCTTGGGAAAACCTCCCTGGCGATTTCACGTGGAAACTCCCACTCCTCTGGCTCCTGATGGAAAGAACAACTCCTTTCCTCTCCTAAGGAGATCCACGCAGACGCTCCCAGAGCCCCTTCCAGTCCCACCGTGACTCCAGCGCTAAATCCCGCTGTCATTCCCATTCCCATTCCCGTTCCCGTTCCCTCCGGGGCTTGGAGAGCTGCTCCTGGCGCATCACGGCGAGGATAAAAACAGGAGCAGGGAATCTGCTGCTGCTGGAAACCCTTTGAAGTGGATTCCGAGCAGCTGGGGCTCCCCGAGGCCAGGAGCCCTTATGCAAAAAGCGGCTGCTGAAAAGCAGCCCGAGCCCATCCGCAGGAGCTGAGGGCGATTTGGAGATAAAAGAGCAGCTCCTGGCTGGGGGGGGAGAGGGGGGGTCGGGCCTGGAGAGGCTCTGGAAAGGGGGGGGGTCCCACCCCACCCCACACTTTGATGGAGGAAATCTTGCTGCGCATCTCCAGTGTTTATAAACCCTGTTCCCGACCCACCCTTCTGACGCAAAGCTCCCAGAAATGCCCAGAACAAAAGGATTTGTGGGCTCAGGCAGCCGGGCTGAATCCTCCTCGCTTTAATTAGCTGGGTAATTACCGCCGGTCCAGAGGCGCAATTAAACCTCGGTGGGAGCTGCAATGGAGCAGCTCTTTTCCTGGGAATGCCGGGCTGGTGGGAGTTGGGAAGAGCTGCCCCTCACCTGCCCCCAGAGCCCGGTGGAAATGATTTACGCACAGGAGGGAAATTACTCACCCGAGCAATGGGCTCGGGCAGGGAACGCGTTTGCCTGGGATGGGATGCTCTGCTCCGGGTTTAATTCAAAAAAAAAAAAAAGGGATTAATGCCACCCCATCGAAGGGTGGAATTTGTTACTCCCAGCCCTCTCTTCCTGGCATCTCGTTCCTGCCTTGCACAGAGGCACCGAACCAAACTCCTGCGTTTTGGAAGTGTGGAGCATTTCTTCGAAAGTTTGGAAGGCAGGAGTTAAAATTCTTGGATTTGGAGTAGCAGTAACCCCGCTTATCTGTGTTTTCCTGCCGTTACATCACTTACAGAAAGGACCGTGGCAAACAAATTTGCAGCTGTCCTTGTTACTGCAGAATTCCCATCGATTTTCTTTCCTTTCCTGGCCACTCCGTGGAGAATGATGGGAGGTGCGTTTAATGCTTAAATAAAGAAATAATTTTTAAAACTCCATCAAACCCGAGCCAGTTTCACACTAAAGGAGAAAGTTTTCAGCCACATATCAGTGCCTGGAGAAAAGGGGAATGGTTGCAGTCAACTATCAGTCATTAAAAAAAAAAAAAAAATCAAATTTCTTTTGCAGCTTTTTCTACTCCCTATTTCCTAAAACAATATCGCGTTTAATGCGCTAGAAACTCTTTTTTAATGAGATACAAAGTACTATTTGTTTTTTGGGGTTTTTTTGTTTTCCCTTCAGCTGATTTTGGAAACCCAAAAGTAAACACAGGCTTATGAAATCTCCAATTTCACATCAAAGCAGCCTTGATTTATTAGAGACGTTCAAAGGAACACTTTAAAGGAGCAACATCATGACCAACTTGTTGGCCTGATGTTATTAGAATAATTTAGAAATCCACAATGTAAATGTTGATAAATAAATAGCAGGTTGCCATAAATCAGCATGTGGCTGCTCATGAAAGGGAGAGCATCTATCTGATGTAGACAGAACAATATTCAGATTTCTTTCCCCCCCCAACCCCACCCCCCGGTGAAGTTTAGCATTTCTGAGAGCAGCAGAACCTCCCTTGGGTGGGACGGGATTTACGCAACAACAACAACAAAAAAAGCGATGGATTGGAAGCTTGGAGAGGAGCGTTTGCAGCACTGGGGCATTTCCAGCTCATTTCCAGCCAAATGAGACTCGAAAGATGCAAATCGCTCCCAACGCCGGAAAGGAAAAAGCTCCCTGCAGGAGCCTGCCCGAGGGGAGCGCCGGGGATCTGCGGGACGGGATTGCTCCATTCCCGAGAATTCCAGGTGTTACTCAGCGCTGAGCGAGGAAAATCCCCCTCGGCCGCTGCCGGGAAGGGCTCGGGTGATGGAGGAAACAGCGCGGGGCTTCCCTGAAAATCCGCGAGTGAGGAGCGGGGCAAGGTGAGGGATGGGCTGGGACCGGGAGAATCCCAGAGCCAGCCCTGCGGGGCTGGACCTGCTCCTGCCGGCCCTGGATCCCCTGGATCCCTGTCCTGAGTGTCCAACACCTCTGAATGGGGATCCCTGTCCTGGAGAGTCCAACACCTCTGAACGGGGATCCCTGTCCTGGAGTATCCAACACCTCTGAACGGGGATCCCTGTCCTGGAGAGTCCAACACCACTGCCCCTGGATCCCAGTCCTGGAGAGTCCAACACCACTGCCCCTGGATCCCAGTCCTGGAGAGTCCAACACCACTGCCCCTGGATCCCAGTCCTGGAGAGTCCAACACCACTGCCCCTGGATCCCAGTCCTGGAGAGTCCAACACCACTGCCCCTGGATCCCAGTCCTGGAGAGTCCAACACCACTGCCCCTGGATCCCAGTCCTGGAGAGTCCAACACCACTGCCCCTGGATCCCAGTCCTGGAGAGTCCAACACCACTGCCCCTGGATCCCAGTCCTGGAGAGTCCAACACCACTGCCCCTGGATCCCAGTCCTGGAGAGTCCAACACCACTGCCCCTGGATCCCAGTCCTGGAGAGTCCAACACCACTGCCCCTGGATCCCAGTCCTGGAGAGTCCAACACCACTGCCCCTGGATCCCAGTCCTGGAGAGTCCAACACCACTGCCCCTGGATCCCAGTCCTGGAGAGTCCAACACCACTGCCCCTGGATCCCAGTCCTGGAGAGTCCAACACCACTGCCCCTGGATCCAAATCCCATAATATTCAACACCACTGTCCCTGGATCCCTGTCCTGGAGTGTCCAACACCTCTGAATGTGGATCCCAGTCCTGGAATATCCAACACCACTGCCCCTGGATCCCAGTCCCAGAATGTCCAACACCACTGCCCCTGGATCCCAATCCCAGAATATTCAGCACCATTGTCCCTGGATCCCAGTCCTGGAGTGTCCAACACCACTGACTGTGGATCCCAATCCTGGAGTGTCCAACATCCCTGCCTGTCCATCCCACTGTCCAACACCACTGCCCCTGGATCCCAATCCCAGAATGTCCAACACCACTGCCACTGGATCCCAGTCCTGGAGGATCCAACACCTCTGAATGTGGATCCCAGTCCTGGAATATCCAACACCACTGCCCCTGGATCCCAGTCCCAGAATGTCCAACACCACTGCCCCTGGATCCCAATCCCAGAATATTCAGCACCATTGTCCCTGGATCCCAGTCCTGGAATATCCAACACCAGTCTCCAGCACCACTGCCCAAATCCCTGGCTTGGGTTTCCATTTCTGGACTGATGTGAATTACCAGGACTGGCAGAGTTTAAAATTTCAGAGAAGCCCAGAGTGGTTTGGGTAGGAAGGGACCTGGAAATCCATCCCATTCCACCCCTTCCATCCCTTCCCAGTATCCCAGGCTGCTCCAAGCCCTGCCCAGCCTGGCCCTGGACAGTTATTTCTCACTCTGATGGATTGTTTGGGTGGGAAAACCCCAGCAGGGAGGTTTAGCCCAGTCTGAAGCTTTGGGATCCTTTGCAGGAAGCTCAGGTTGGTTCCTGCTCCATCCAAAACGCTTTTCCAATATCCAGAACAGATCTCTCCTACCCAATTGTTCTGGCAGCTACAGCTGGAAGTCTACAGCTCATCTGGCTGGGTTTTGTATGGATTTCCTCTCTCTCCCCCACTGAAATGTGCATTTTACAACACAAATTGCTCTGCTGGGAGGAAGAACCACACAAAAGGCACATCCCAGGCCAGGGATAACTCCCCAAATCCATCCCACCTTTCCCAGAGCAGCACGGTGAGCATCCACACCAGTCTCTCACCCCAGCACTGCTTTTATCCTTCCCTCTGAGGAAAGGTGAGTCAATAAAAGCAGAAAAAGGGCAAAACATTTGCTCTGAAGTGTCATTTTTAGAATTTTGCCAGCTGGGAGAATGCTGGACATGGAGGAGGCTGAGGAAGAGGAGCTGCAGAGAACCTGCAGCACAGTGAGCATCCACACCAATCTCTCACCCCAGAACTGCTTTTATCCTTCCCTCTGAGGAGAGGTGAGTCAATAAAAGCAGAAAAAGGCCAAAACACTCGTTCTGGAAAATGATTTTTAGAGTTTTTCCAGCTGGGAGAACGTTGGATGTGTTGAGAGCAGGAGGCTGAGGAAGAGGAGCTGCAGAGAACCTGCAGCACGGTGAGCATCCACACCAATCTCTCACCCCAGCACTGCTTTTATCCTTCCCTCTGAGGAGAGGTGAGTCAATAAAAGCAGGAAAAGGCCACAATATCTGTTCTGAAGTGTCATTTTTAGAGTTTTTCCAGCTGGGATAACGTTGGATGTGTTGAGAGCAGGAGGAGGCTGAGCAAGGGGAGCTGCTGGGAACCTGCAGCACGAAATGCAAATCTCCAGCAGCTCGTTTGCTGATGTGGAGCTGCTGAAAGAAAGCCCTGACCAACATCTGTGGCCCTGAGAGCAGAGAGTGCAGCAGGAGCTGCAGATCTCAGCCCCAAATCTTGTGCCAGTCACACCCTTGCAAACCACGGTGCCAGAGGAAGCCCACAAAGCCAAGAGTGCTCACACAGCCATCCCTGCTCCTCCAGGGAGCCAGGAGATGCTGGGAATTCGGGTGGAATAACCTGGATGATACCCTCAGTCAGAAAAAAAACACCCCCAAAATAACAACTAACAGAGCATTTGTCATTTAACGAGAGAGCAATGCAATTAAAGATGGGATTTTGTTAATCGCACCGAGCAGCAATTTAAATTTAATTTAAATTTGAATCAAGCTCTGCAGTCATCATTTAGGCAAATCCAGCTGGGGTTTTACCTGAGTAGGAGAACAGGCTTTGGAAAATTCAAATAACTTTGTGCCCTGAGATGACTTTTCCAAGATGCCCGTGTTGGGAGAAAAAAAAAAAATTAAATAAAAAAGTTTGGCAACTTTGAATCAACAGAAGTTTGTCTGCTTCAGAAAACAGGGGATAAAGAGGGAATCCTGGGAAGAGGGTGGTGGAAATCCTGGGAAGGAGCTGGTGTAGCTCAGCATCCCCCAAAAACCGTGGCAGTCACTCCTGCCAACATGAAAATGAGCCTAATGCAGGCATTAAACCCATACAGAAGGCACTAATTAATGGAGAGAAAATGAAATAAATGAAAACTCCTTCTCACACAGAGATAGGCAAATGCTCCTCGGGATCCTTTTGCTGCAGCTGTGCTAAACCAGCAGCCAGGTGAGGAGGCACTTCTGGTTTGTTTGCTTTAAGCCAGGCTTTAATCGGGGGAATCTCTCCCTCTGAGGGCTCTGAGGGTGAATCTCCATCCCAGTCCATCCCCACTTCTTGTCCTGCCTTTGATAACTCAACATCTTTCTGTTCACTTCACACCCTGCAAACCTTTGGATCAGCAGATGCCCCACAGAACACGACTGGGATTTAAAAAAAATCAGCCTTTGGAGCCTGTGAAAAGCAGCCTGGTCCAGAAAATCACTCAAAAGCAGGGTGAGGGTTAGGACTGCCCTGAAATCCTCCTCAGCTCCTTCATCCCAAGTGATGCTGCTCCTCTGGGATGTCCTTCCCTCCCAAGAGCTCCCCACATTCAGTCACTCTCCAGTGCTGCCCTCAGCCTGTGATTCATTTTGAACCTGCCTTCGAGCTATTATTTATTTAAGCCCCACCCTGATGTGTTCTAACGTAAAAGTCTGAGAATGCAGAACTTTTAAAGCCCCAGGAAAAGCAGAATTGGTTCAAGGATGTGCCAGGAAGTCCTGGGCACCGTTGTGGCCTGGAGGACGAGTGACAGCTCCCCAAAATGCTCCTGGGGAGATGGATTTGAACCAAGGTTCTACCCCCAAAGCCTTGATCTCTGCACCAGCACTGGCCAAGGGATCCCCCCTGCATGGGCTTTTCCCACACATTTTCCACAACATCCCAGGGGATGGGAAAGCATCCAGCACTGGAAATCCCTTTGCTCCAGGAGGGGATCCCAGATGGTGGCACTGTCCCTTAAATCCTGCCCCACACACCCCACAGCAAAGGCAGCAGCTTCCCAATATTTCCCTTTTAAAAATACCTGAGGCAGTTTAACCAAGATATCTGGACAGACAGCCCAGAGAGCTCACAAGGAATTAGATTATTAAATATATCCAGCTCTGCTTTAAGGGCACATTTGACACCTCCAGAACAACTCACTTCAACGGGCAATGAGCACTGTTCCCTAAATCCTGCCCCACACACCCCACAGCCAAGGCAGCAGCTTCCCAATATTTCCCTTTTAAAAATACCTGAGGCAGTTTAACCAGGATATCTGGACAGACAGCCCAGAGGGCTCACAAGGAATCAGATGATTAAATATATCCAGCTCTGCTTTTAGGGCACATTTGACACTTCCAGAACAACTCACTTCAGAGGGCAATGAGCACTGTTCCCTAAATCCTGCCCCACACACCCCACAGCAAAGGCTGCAGCTTCCCAGTATTTCCATTTTTAAAATACCTGAAGCAGTTTAACCAAGATACCTGGACAGACAGCCCAGAGGGCTCACAAGGATAAAATATTAGATTATTAAATATATCCAGCTCTGCTTTTAGGGCACATTTAACACCACCAGAAGGATTCACTTCAGAGGGCAACGAGCACGGGAGGAGGAGCGGGACGGACGCAGCCACAGCAACCCTAAAATCCATTTCTGACGGTGCCAAAACCGACCCAGAGGAACAGACCGGGACCAAACTCCCCAAACCCTGCAGAGGTTCCCAGGCTGGCTCAGAGCTGCTCCCTCCTGAGCCAGCAGCTTTCCCTGGGAGCTCCCTCTCACCCCCTCCCGGCTCCTCTGTAGCAAATCCCGCTCCCGCAGCGGGGACGAGGACACCCCAAACCCTCCGGAAAATCCCCAAAACTGAGCCAGGAGCAGCCCCTACCAGCTCCTGCAGCAAGCAAATGGTGCTGGGTGCTGCTCGGCCAGGAAATGGTTAAAGAGAGACGTCAGAGCTGCCCGGGAGTGCGCGGGATGGAGCTGGGATGGAGCTGGAGATGGAGCTGGGATGGAGCTGGGGATGGAGCTGGGATGGAGCTGGGATGGAGCTGG
>VZTR01029238.1:65332-86954 GCA_013400775.1 Chaetops frenatus | reverse complement strand
AATGCTCTTCCTAACGCACCCCACCATCACTTCTTGGCCTCAAGGGCACTGCTGGCTCATGGAGAACCTGTTGTCCATTCCCAAGTCCTCCTCTGAGCTGCATTCCAGCAGGTCAGTGTACCTGTCCTGCCTGGGGGTATTATTCCTCAGGTGCAGGACCCTGGATTTGTCCTTTGTCGAATTTCAGATGATTCCTCTCTGTCCATATCTCTGACCTGCTGAGGTCCTTCTGAAGGGCTGTACAGCTTTCTGGTGTATCTGCCACTCCTGCCAGCTTTGTGTCATCAGCAAACATGCTGAGGTGTGCACTCTATCCCTTTATCCAAGTTAAACCATACTGGGCCCAGTATTGAATTCTGCTGGACACCACTAATGACAGGCCTCCAGTGAGACGCTGTGCCACTGATCATGACCCTTTGAGAATTGCTGTTCCACCAGTTCTCAGTCCACCTCACTGTCCACTTGTCCAGCCTGTACTTCCTGAGTTTGCTTGTGAGAATACAATGGGATACAGTCCCAAAAGCCTTGCTGAAGTCCAAGTAGAGAAAGATCCAAGGCTCTCCACCCATCCAGATAGTACTAAAAATAACTAATGCTGTCTTTGGAACTCTGGAATAAGAGTTGGTAGTGATATGGCAAGTGTGATGTCTTCTTTGCCTGTATTTTTATAGTACTTATTTTCTGTTTATATATTTCTTGTTCTATATTTGGAAATTAATATATGTAGAAATTGCTTAGGTCTACAGTTACCTGAGCTTGGTTTGGGTTTTCTAAAAAATTGTAGTTAGTATTTAAATGTAATTGGAATTGTATAATAATTAAAAAAAAAAAAAAAGTAACAACCAAGTCCCAAAACAAAACATAATACATCTAAGTAGAGAACTGTACAACATTTAAACTGTTACCTTTCTGTGAATATGTTATATCCTCTGATACAAATGTATGTGTTGTAATACCCAAATGTAGTATCAGATTGTTAGAAAGAGATTGTTAAAACATCGGGGAAGGAACTAGATATTCAGTAAGTTGCTCCCCTGTAGTTGTTATCTGTCATTCCAAAGCAATCACTTGGTGCTTTAATCATTGAAATCTGCAAGCTGATCATATACAAACTGGTACAGAAGAGAAAATGTTCATTGTTCCAGTGCTCAGGGAGTGTTTGGCAATCTTGCTTTGCTTTGGGTGGCTAAGGGCTGGTGACATGGTAGTATGCCTCTCAACTAGCTTATTATTACTGTGCTAACAGCAGTCATCTGTTCATGCCCTCTATGTAGTCAAAATGAAAAAAAGTCTTTCGAGCACAAAAGCTGAGGAGAGATTTAGCCTGGGCCCCAAAAGTGAAGGTGATGAATCACGTCTCAGCAGAAAGAGAACCTGATAGTTCTTTGACAAGCAAGACAAGAAGCTGCCTCTTGCTATGTGTCCACTAAAAATAGTGCTGCCACGTATTGCTAAGAGGAACCTTTGGTCTACCACAGAAAGAAGGTATACCAAAGTTTCATTGTGTTCAGGGCTTTCAGTGCCAGGAGAATAAATTGGTCCTGTTACTATAAATTCACTTTCCAAACAACCTTTAGCAAGATACTCCTGTACTGCTCATTATTGTCTGAAGATGCTGCATGTGAGACATTTATACTTTCAGTAGGTAACACAATGGATAATCATTAGAGAGGGTGTGAAAATGTAGGAACAGTCACTTATTTAATGAAAAGGTGATGAACTAAGAGATTTATGAGTGGTGGGAGATTGTTGTAATAGGGACAAATACTCAATTAGAGATTCTAATACTGCTCTGCCTGATAGAAGCTTAAGCGCCTTCATCTGAAGTAACAATCTTGTTTTTTCTGCTTGCTTGTGACTGCAAGTCAGAAGATTACTTTAAAAGAAGTACATGAATATTCCTGTGCTTTATTTGGTTGCTAAAATCTTGCTAGTCTCATTTGGATATATTCAAGTGATTAATTTGAGCATATGCTGAAATACTTTGTTGAATTGACTCTTAAATTGGCAGAGTGGAAGAATGAATTACAATCTCTTTTTGTCTGCAGTATTTCATCTTTGAAAAAATGGATTTGAATGAAACTGCTATTGTGAGGAGTATGTAAAAAATCAACTTCTATTTCATTGCTAAACTGATTTAAGAAAGAGGATCACTGATGTTAATTTAAGCATTTCACAGAGCTTTATTCCAGGATAGAACTTCTTTACGGTGACAAGCAAGTGGTTGGGGAATACCTGTACTAACATTTATAGTGAGTAAAGTTGTATTGCTTTTGAGCCCACTAAAACCTAGTTAAGCATATTGAATTTTAATCTGTGGAGACAAAGGAAGTGAGATGCATGTTGGTTCTACAAGATCCAGACATATGTGCTTCTTCAAGGCCTAAATCTTATGGCCACCCTTTTTCTCAGTTCTCGTAAGATCTGTATTATGTTACTTCTGTCTTCCCAATTCACTCCTGTCCTAATTTACCCTATAATAAAAATTCTGATTTGTTAGCAGTTGTTCTGCAGTGGGTTATCTCTGTAAATCTCAGTGCCAAATGGCATTGTAAAGGAAAAGATTTTCTTCAGAAGTAATTTTCTTCATATTATCTACCAAAACTTTTTTTTAAAAAAGTGATGTTGATACAGTATTTATGAATTTTGATTTAATTAAAACCTTGAAATCTTATCTTACGGTTATCTGTTATACAGCTAGTGGATATTTACTGGGCAAATATTTGTTTTTATTTCATAATACTGGTCAAAAAAGGACTGGAGCTAGTGCAATATGCCAATTGTCATCTTCAAATGCATGTATTCACAATAAAAACGTAACTCAAATGATTATAGACACCTGACTTTTATGGATACAGTTAAGCCATGCTGCTGTTGGTATGTTTTCTTCACCAGCTGCTTCTCCGAGATACCACCAGAGTGTGGGGTTTTTCAGGGCCTTGGAGGGCAGTTGGGGCACTGCTGGACTGGACTTTGGCCAGCACCACCCCTGGTAGCCTCCAGGCTTCCCAGTAGTGGAACATGTGTGCCTGCTGAAGTGTATCTGCTAATGTGAGCTGGACCTTTAATGAAACCTGATGACATTTAGCAACATACTTGGAAACACATGTTGAAAGTTTTCCTGTTGCTTCTCAATATAACAAAGCCAAAATTTTCTAAGTTGCTTTATGGGGAAAAAGTGGCCCAGAAATATGTGGCACAAAATAATTTCAGAGAGCCCTCCAGATGAGAAAAAAATTATATCCTACCTTGATCTTAGTGTTCCTTGAATGAGCATAAAGTATCAACTTTTTATTTAATATTGCGTTTTCTGTACAGAGTACTGTGTGTTAATGTAGTCTGTATACATACATTTCATTTAGCCATCATACTGTCTCATTTTTAATTCTTTAACATGCAGGAAACTAAAATAAAACTTCTGATGTATAGCTTTACTTTGGTCTGGGTTTTGTTTTTTTCAAATTTCAAAAAAGCAGCTGCAATTTACATGCAGTTAATTACCTATTAAATGTGGAAGCAAAAGGAATCAGCAGATTATAACAAACAGACATTTTAAGAAATACTTGCACAGTATTTTGTGGACCAAGATTGTCTCTTGATTGTATTTAAATAGACTTGCAGAAAGGATACGGAGCATTTGGAATTTTAAAACACAACTTGCTTATAATTCTGGAAATGAAAACAGAAAACAGATTTAGCTCTTTAAAAACCTCTTAAAACTCTCCTACTGCTCTAATAAAGTGGGAGGGAAAATTCCCAGAAAAGAGAGGGTAGGAAGTACTGACTGCGAAGTAGTTACAGTGTAACTTATAACTTTGCCCATGACGTTGTGATCCAGCTTATAAGAAAGGTACAATTGTCAAGAAATATAAAAATAAATAGAAATATTTGTGATTTCTAACATTCTAGATATTCTATTATCTTACTATGGAACAGTGATGTTAAATCTGGTGTATAAGGATCATAGAGCCACAACACAATTTAATTCTAGGCTAGATCAATGTCTCATTCATAACAATCTTCCTGAGAACATACCCAGTGACATAAAAATAAAATAACAAGTTTTCTAAGTGTAGCTACTTAAAACTTTTTTAAGACTGTTTTTGACTACAAGCTGGAAAATACTTGGAGAAGAGTCTGACAGTACAGCATTTAGAAGTTTTAAGTTGGGTTCCAAGGCCCTCTGGAACATTTCATAGCTATAGATACTTAAAGGATTTGGAGCACACTGTTTCTTCTGTCTCATTGCTTCTTATGCAGTGTTATTTTACCTATCTTAGTTTAGAATAACACCCCTCTACCTTTCCAAGAAACTCTTAGTAAAATAACATTCATCTTATTTTGTATTCAGACAGGGAAAGGGGTTGTGCCAAGGGAGAAGAGTCTGTCTAGAGGCATTCTGGACTTCTGTCTTTGCTCACAGTGCTGAGTTGCTGACTTTTTTGGCTCAGATTAACTTGTACAATTAAGGATGAAAAGTTAATGCTGCAAAAGATTCGCCCACACAGACACTTTTATCTGCAAGAAAGTACTTGCAGGGGAAAAGTCTGTGCACAAAAAATGGACACCTGCTAGATGTACATATATATTTGGCCTGAAACCTGTGCACATTAATTGTGTGTTTCAGCATTTCAGTCTCTCACAGCTACCACAAAAACCTGTAAAGACCTAGAGGAACTGCCAGCAGTTACTTCACTTGTGCCCCGGGAAAACTGAGCTTTCTATTCAGTTTTTTTTAATTGATAAGCAAAGATAGGGCAGTGCTGCCAAGTGCATGTGTGCTGGTCTGATCTGCTTTCTGGATCTGCCAGCTGCAGACCAGCTGTGCTGGCCTGAGTGGTGCCAGAACTGCAGGCAACCCTACAGACAGGCTTTGTGCAGACAGGCAGCAGCAGGGGGAGCTCAGATTAATGAAATCTGTTCTTCTCTGACCTTTTTTGAAGGAGTAAGGGTAGGCAAGCTGGGCCCTGGTGACAGCCTGGCTTGGCATCCATATGACAAACCAAAAATTATACATGATTTCATTGAGTACTGAGTGACTTTGTTCTGAGGTTTTTCAAGAAAACCAGACAGAGTGATTGTCCAGACCTAATATCCTGGTGGTTCTAGTTGGAGTGCTGCTAGTAGCACTGCTGCACCTGGTATTGTATCATTTTTTATGTCTGTATCTCTGCTGCTGTCTTTATGATTCTCATGGAAAAAGTTATGGTTTAGCTTTTCTTGCTTTATTATTAGATAGGGTTTGCTAAAATCTGGTTTCAAAATTCCATGTTTGAAAATAGAGGATTCTCTGCATATCAGCTCTTAAGATGAATTTTCTTCTCTCTCTTCCCTGCCATCAGTACATAAACAACAGAGGATGATAGGAAAGGAGAGGATGAAAGACTGAGGAGACCTGTAGGCCTGGCTATCATATGGTTCATATTTTTATGTTATGTTTGCTCTGAATGATGTCTTTCCAGGAGTATGTAAATTAAGGGGAAAAAAATGGCACCCTGATGTTCCTCCTCATATTCACAGTTTCTTTGGAAACAAGAGAGAGATTTCTTTGTCAGTACATAGTGCATGGCACCAAATATTTTTGCTCTCACTTGGGAAGTTGTGTGGTGTCTGGGTATTCCCAATGCCATGATTTTGACTCATGTTGCCCTTGTATTAGCTGCAGGCTATGAGCTTTCTTGTGATCCTTTCAGCATATTTAATTGACCTTAGGCATCTCATGTCATGATGGCTTTTCTTATGCTTGTCCTGCTGCTGCTCATACTTCTTTTCTCTCTTGACTCACAACACAGTAGTTTTCTGCTTGCTTTTTCTAAATTAAATGCATGGAGATGGCCTCTAAAGTTCTTTGCTGTTACATTAACCTCAGAAGTTTCTGCTCTTTGGGTATTTCATGATTGGTTAGTGTTTTGAGATGAAGAGTTCTTGTTGAGCAGTAATTTAAATAAGCATCTCTAGTTTGATCAATATTCACATGCTGAAGTCAGGGGTTTTTTGTATACTTGTCCTGCTTCTTCGTGCACTTTGACACATGCAATTTTTCACTCTAAGAATTCTTCCCTTGTCTGATGCTTTCTTTATCCTTCTCAATGGCACTATTCTTCAAACCACATTTTGTAACTTACAATTAAAAAATAGTACAGCTCTCTTGTCTTTGCTTAATCTATTTTTATTGTTCCACTCAATCACCTGTATCACTGTAGATTTTCTATTTCTTGCTTTTTGGAAAAACTCATCAGAGCATCTTGATGTTGCAGATCTTCTAACCATTGATACTGTCCCAGTGGTGTTAATTTGGTCAGTTGCATAGTGAGTATGTGACATGATCAGGTTTCTGTTAAGGTTGCATTAGTGTGCTTGTGAATTTGACCAAACTCTTCCAGCAAACCTGAGCTGAGACATTTGGAAAAAGGAAATATGAACTATGGTTAAAAACATTGATTTTTAGTGGCTAGTACAAATTAAATTTATATTAATCTACACATTAATGATTAATGATTGGTATTTTAGGATATATTTATTATTCTGTGTTGGTCCATTTGTTTGTGACTTTGACTAAGTTATATGAAGGAATGATCATCCATGTGCATTAGTGTTTGATTTTTTTCAATCTCTTGCACTTATCAAACTACTTAAACAAGCATGACAGACATTTCAATGCTTTTGAGAATTGTGAGTCATTTGATAGATCTAATGCTATCTTAAAATCTCTCAACAAATTTGATGAAGGCTAATTTGGTAACTTTGATCTCATGGAAAAGCTGTGTGTGAAAAAACCAGTTTGGGGATCTTAGTTTTCCTTAAAGGATTTCTAAAAGAGTAATGGTACCTAATTTAACTTGAGTGAGTAGTGTTCTTGCCAGAACAGTCATGACCTAAGCTTTGTGTAGTGCTTGTTTACATTGCCAGTACCACAACTGAGACCCATTCTTTGATGTCTTGCTTCCAGCTGCACCAAGGGAAATATAGGTTGGATGTTAAGAAAAAGTTTTTTATGGAAAGAGTGATGAAGTAGTGGAATTGTCTGCCTGAAGAGGTGGTGGAGTCATGATCCTTGGATGTGTTAAAAAAAAGATTGGATGTGGCATTCAGTGCCATGGTTTAGTTGAGGTGCTAGGGCATGGATTGGACTTGATGATCTTAAAGGTCTCTTCCAACCTTGTGATTCTGTGTGATTCTCTGATTCTGTGAATGAATGAAGGCTGTGTGGTAGTTGGAAACCCATTTAACTTCTTCATTTTCAGGTCTGAATGCCAGCTTCTCACAGTGAGGTAGCATTATTGCTGGTTTTAAAAAAAATTGCTACTTCTTCAGTAATTATGACTTTTTCAACCAAAGTTAGTCTCTATGCTTGGGTAACCTTGACAAACAAGAACGGTAGAGTCTGAAATTCTTCAGGTTGACTAAATTGTTGCAAAAGATTCTATTCAAGTCATCTTGTTGAGTATGTGCTAAATTACGACAGAAGACAGAAGGTACTGTCTTCTCTAGTAGTAAAAATGGACTACTCGAAAGAAATATTGGTCAAAACTAGGAAGAATCATTAAAGGAAGGAGTAGCAACTCAGTGAATGCAGTGTTTCTTCTGGCACAGGTGACTAAAAGCTCCAGTTGGAATAGGTAATTTCCTTCACCAAAGGAAATCAAATACTCTGATTACATTTTTCTTTCTGCTCTTTGACAAAGCCATAGTTATTGAAAATTTTTCACCCTCTGTGTTGATGTCCCAGTCCGTTTTTATTCAGAAGCTGGATTGTGCCTCTGTTTGCATGTATTGGAAAACAAAAAGCTTGCATGTCTGTGGCTGACAGGCAGTCTTGTAATGCCTGGTGGGTTCTGCTACCAGCTCTTGAAGTTCTTCCAGCTCATGGTTTTTCCAGCATCAGATTGCAACATCTCTGTGGTATTCCATTGAAAACTGATAAATTTCACATGGATTCTAGAGAATCAGTGCTGAAGTGCTGAATTCTAACTGGTTGCAAATCTGGTTCACACTTAATATATTTGTCAAACAGGAAACATCACATGTCATGTGATGTCATGTCGTGTCATGGAAAAATAAGTTCTGCCTCCAATTTTTATCAGTGAGTGTATTCTTTCAAAACAGCTTTTGGTTTTATAAGAGGGAAGAGATCTAATCAATCCAGGAAAACTCTACAGATTAATTGCTCCCATCTTGTAAGTTATCAGACAGAAAATTTTTCTTTTAAATCATATTAATTAAACATGGATGCATCAGTTATTATTGTGGTTGTACTGCTCTGGCATTATTTGATTATGCATCTTGTGTAAGTAAACTTGGTATGTTTTGTCCCTTAAATAATATATAATTGAAAAGTGTTTTTTCTGAATGTATGACTTCATATTCTGAAGCCTGTTGCTGAAATCATCATCAGCTGTGTACTGAAGTGTCTCCCTGTTGCTTCTTTTAATAAGTGATATAAGAGATCAACATCTCATTAAATTTTAAAAGTGCATTGGAATAAAATGGTGCTATGGAACTTATGACTTTCAGCTGTGCTTTTTAGACTTTTATTGCATTTGAAATTTTATGAGAGAGGTGTCAACCACCAGAAGATTTTTCCTTTTTTTTTTTTTTTGCTTCAGAGCAAGCTATGAGTAGGTGACAAACTAAAATCAGTGGGATATTAACTCTTTCAATTCTCCATTTATTTTCCAGTGCTTCTGGTTTTATAATAAAGCAGTGACAAAGCTGGTTTAACTGCAAATGTCCAGCATTTTTGAGCTGTATATCAGCAAATGTTCCTGGAAATTTTCTGCTACATGTTACCACAAAAAAATTATTGAAAGAAACAGCAGTTTTTGCTAAGGTATATTTCTTTCTATTTTTACTGCTTCTGTGTACTACGAAACATTAAGTCCTGCTAGATTTCACTGAAACATACATGAATTTAAAGGACTCTTTGGAAGTCCTCTAACTTGGACATTGCAGAATGATCAACTGGAACTCCATACCTGCTTTAAATACTTTTTCAGCTCAGAAGGATTTTAAACAAATGCTGTGTTTGGTAAAACAACCCCCTTACTGCTCTTCACTCCATAATCTGAGTCTGACTCTGTCACTACTTAAAGTCAACTATGGTCAAACATGCATGCAAAGCAGAAAAAGAACATGTTCATTTATAACTGCAGTTTCCAATGTATAATTTCTCATTGTGTGTTCTTTCTGTGTCTGTAACTGTGAGAAGCAGCAAATGAGAAAAGCAAAGCTTGTTGGATAAATTTGGAATGGTGACTGAAGAAAATTGGGACTCGTGAGTCTTTCTCTCTTGATTTTCTTCAGCCACTCAACAGAGGGGATTATCCCACTGTACTCAGTGTTGTTGAGGCCTCACCTGGAGCACTGAGAGCAGTTCTGGGCCTCACAACCTCGGAAGGATGTGAGGGCTCTTGGATGCGCCCAGAGGAGGGCAGCTGAGCTGGGGGAAGGGCTGGAAGGGCTGTCCTGTGAGGGGCAGCTGAGGAGTCTGGGTTTGTCCAGTTTGGAGAAAAGGAGGCTGAGGGGTGACCTCACTGCTCTCTGCAGCTTCCTGGGGAGGGGAAATGGAGAGAGAGATGCTAATCTCTTCTCTTCTCATCATCTAGAGCATTACTGAAGATGTGAAACAGGATCCAGTATTGGCCCATGGAGTACGCTGCTTGTAGACTTAGTGCCAATTACCGTCACTCACTGGGCATGGTGTTTCCGTCACTTTTCAGTCCATTTCACTGCTTATCTAGCCTGTGCTTCACCAGCCTCTCTATGAGAATCTTACAGAAAGCAATGTTGAAAGCCTTAGAGAAGTCAAGGGTAGAAAATATCTACTGCTTTTTCCTCATCTACCAAGCCAGCCATTTCATCATAGACAGTGATAAAGTTGGTTGAGCATGACTTGCCCCTGATGAATCTATGCTAACTATTCTTGATGATCTTATTGTCCTTCCTATGCTGGCTGATGGTTTCCAAGATTAGCTGATGCATTGCCTTCTGATGGATCAAGGTGAGGCTGACCAGCCTGCAGGTCCCTGGATCACCTTTCGTCTCCTTCTATAAGATAGTGACATTTGCTTTCCCTTAGTTCTCAGGCTTTTCTCACAGTTGCTATGATTGTTCAGACATTATTGGGAATTGCTTTGCAGTGCTATTTGCCAGCTCTTTGAGCACTCGAGTGCATCCCTGTATTTCTTTGTGTTTAGTTTGTTTTAGTACTCTTAAGTAGCTTCAACCACAGGTACATCATCTTTGCTCCAGATGTTTCCCCTGGTCTCTCAGAGCAGGGATTCATCAAGGCCTGCTCATGAAAACTGAGGAGAAGGCAGCATTCAGTACCTAAGCCTCTTTCATGTTCTGTGTACCCTGCTTCATTCAGCAGAAGGCCCAGATCTTTTCCACCCTTTATTTTGTTCTCTGTGTACTTAGAGAAATCCTTTCCATTGTCTTTGACACCGTCAGCTGGACTCAACTCCATTTTGGCTTTAACTTCATAACCTCATCCCTGGATGATTGAACAATGTTTCTGTGTTATTCCCACATTACCTGTTCCTGTCTCCACTTTCTGAATGTTTTCTTATGAGTCTTGAGTTTTGCCAGGATCTCCTATTCATATTGTTCTTGTAGAAAAGATTTATGCAGAATTGCTCATTTTCCACTGCTCCATAAAGAAAGTTAAACACTTACCAGAGGATTTAGGCAAACCTACTTTATTCCATTTCTTTGCAAGAGGAAAGAGTATTCCACTTTCAGGACAAATACTGGAAGCCAGTACCTTTATCTTTTGCATGAAGTGTTGAATTTGCTGAGATAGATTTACTGAAATCTTATATAAATGTCTGTGCATATGAAACATCTTCGTGTAGGACTCTTGTTTTATGTTCTCAGGTATCTCCACTTATTTCTGTAGATCATAGGAACTTGTATGGGAGCTTGTTTGAAATGTATAATGGTATCAGAAAACTTTGTATTTTTTCCTTTGAAGACTTTTCTATTTTTCTCCATAGCTGGACAAAATCTTCAGCCGCTCAGGCCAACAACTTTCAGGAGTATGTAACCATTTTACAGAAAGCGAGCATGAAGGGTAATACTGTCTTATTTTTGAGAACTTGGCTCTTACTCATGTAGTGAGAAGTCTTTTAAAGTTGGTTTTTTTAACCCCTTCACAGGGGTTCATTTTTTTCTAGACACATGTATGTGGGAATTTAGCTTGGATGGTTTTGGCTAGTTATTCCTTTATTGTTTATGTGTTTCCCCATTTCATAAAAACATTCCAATGAATAAAAGGGTTTGGTCTTTTTTATATTTTATTGTTTAGATTTTTCTCCCCCAGGATATCAAACAGTATAATAGACCTCTGTAGCTGGAACAGTTCTTGATGGCGCTTCATCTCTGGGAAAAGAGTGTTTGTGGTTTTTAAAAATTATGATCTTTCTAAAGCTGTATTGGCTAGATTTTCTGTTGTCAGCAAGTGGAATATTGTTTTCATTTCTTTGTCTTCTACATACTGTTCAGGGAGTTATGTACAGCATAATTGATACATGCAGAAAGATTTAGCATTTTGTGTTCTTTGGTGTGCCACACTTACGTGGAATAGATGAGACAATGAAAGATACTCTTCTTTGAGAATGATAGAAATTACTGCCTGAATGTTTGCACCTCCTAAAACTTTTTTGCAGTATTTTTTCATACCAAGCCAGTTAAATAGCCAAAATATTGTTATAGAATAAAATTTTAGGACAAAAAAGACACTTCCAGTTGTTTTGTTAATACAGATTTAACACAACCTAATTTTATGTATGCTGTTTTTACTTAAGAAATTCTAAAGGTATTTTGGGACAAGAGACACCGTGCAATAATTCCTTGCCCACTGAGTGCATTGGTGTTTAGCACATAGAGATCTCACGGTTCTGCTAACAAACCATAAACTGTTACATTGCCTAAAGTTGTTTTCAGTAGATGAATTCCTTAAGGGAAATAATATACAGCAAATGTGTGTAGGGAGCAAATGATGCCTCTTCTTCTTAAAGTATTTAGGCTTCATAACAAAAGGCATTCCTTTACTCCATTGTCAGAAAGCCTGTAAAGGTTTGTCAGGGTGTGGAAAGAGAAAAAAACATGATTATAAATGACCAGAATTGTTTGTCCATTCTAAGAAAATATTCTTAGATGCTTGAATGCATTGCATGCATGTGTGGAAGACTGTAAGTGGATTTGTGTGCGTATGTACAAAGTCTGTGATTCCCTACACAATACCATAGTATCTGAGTTGTGTAGGAATATCTACGCAGATAAGTTCAGTGTCTTTTAGGTACATCAGAGTGATACTCTGTTTTCAAATGCTGCTTTCAAGGACAAAGAAATGATAAGGAATTCTAAGGCAAGTTTAGCTGAGCCCTATGCTGTGAAGTGCGGAGAATGGAGCCTTTGGTATTGGGTTTTTTGTGGTTTTTTGTGTTTTTCCTTTAGTTACATGTTGTCACATGTATGTCCCATTGCAAAGAGAATCAATATGACACCCTGGCAGGATTAAAGTATCCAGAATAAGATGTCAATACACTAAAAGTGCATTTATAAAGTCTAGCACAACCGAAAGAAAATAATACAACGTAGAAAGGACTTAGTGGGTACCCACTGAACCCACAGTATTAAATACAAACCTCATACTGTCACACAAATAGAAAGACTTGGATCTGTACACTTGCCCAGTTCCTTTAAGTACTTCTCTCACACTAAGTTGAGATGATGTAGATAAGGAACTTTGATATTAATGGAGAACAAACAAAATAGTAAACTTTCACATACAAAACCAGAAACAGAGGCTCTTTTTTCAGAGGAGGAGAGAATAAGTAAACATCTTTTGTCAAGTCAGACCACACTGTACCCATATCACTAAATGATTCATCAGGGCTTTTTGCCTGTCCTTCTTTGATTGTCCCCACATTTTAGAATAGCAAATGATATTATACTTGACACTACTTTAAGTTTAGAGCTCTAGATGTCATATGTATTTGCTTTAAAATTATAGTTTGGGCAAAACACCCTGTATCAGCTAAGGAGTTAGGGGGTTCAAAACAAATAGAATGAACAGAATTAGGTGAAAAAATTAAAGTATGGAATGACAGAATGTGCTAAATTAGTATTTTATATAGTTAATACTTTACAGAGAATGCTTTGCAGAGGTAAAGCATAATGGACTAATAGGTCTGATTTAAGATTACAATGACAGCTTTAGTATTCTAGAAGTTAGGTGGAGTTAGAGCATGGAATTTTCTAGTACTGAACTAGTACAGAAAAGTAAGCGCACCCAAAATATAATTTGCCCTCTTCTACATTTTCTACTAAGTTTAATGATGAAGATGATTATGGGTTTTTAATTTACAGGAGTTAGAGTTACCTCCATTTTCTGTGCTAGATGTGAGTACTGAAATTTGGTTTTTTATCCCATAATGGAAATGCGATATACAAGACAATAACCTTATTTGTGTTTTTATAATCAATTTTCAAACTTCCAGTAATGAGATTCTCTGATCTCTTGTAATGCACTGACATGTCATAATCAAGGGATTTTAATTCAGTACGGTAAAGTACTTTCTGATCAGCAAAACAAGCAAGCCTCAATGTAAATGTAGTAACTTAAAGTCAAGCAAATAATTCAATATTTTATTGAAAAAGGATGAACTTAGACATTCTGCTTGCCTGACTTCATGCCCTAACAAACCGTAGATTAATTTAGGACCATATTTTTGTAAGTCCACAATGCTCAGTGTTCCTTCTTCTGCTTTCTTAAGTAGAAGAACCCATGTTTTTTCAATTAATTCTATATTTCAATCAATTCTATATTTCTTGATTGCATTTTGCAATTTCAGCCAGTTCCTAGATAGTATCTTCTGATCTTTTTTTAAGCTTCTTGTACTCTTCCGACAGCCTTTTTTTTTCCTCATGAATGGCTGTGCCTGTATGAGCAGTGTTCAGCATTGTGTCAGTGCTCTCAGATGTAGTGAACTCAGTCAAAATCACAGCAGATCCAGGCCCTCTAGTTTGTAATTCTGTTACAGTTCTGTACTGGCCGTTCCTTAGTATTGCTTTTTAAAATTTCTTATCTTTTACAAAACCAGTGTATATAGAAGAATAATTTTAAAAAATATTCCTGTCAAACTTATGTTAAGAATTGTGGAGTTTTGAATCTAACAGCTTTATTTCATTTTATGGCCGTAAAATGATTTTCTTGTCTAATTTTCATCAGTCAAACATTTACTAATGTGTGTCCTTCAAGAACAGTGAAATTCACTTACGAGAAATTATGATTAACATTTAATTTTCCATTAATTTTCATACTTAATTGATGATAATTTTAAAATCAAATAAATCATATGGAACTTAATGCAGTGAAATAACTCACTTGTCTTTTGGTAGCAAGTGAGAAGTACTTTAAAGGTAAGCAGATTTCAGATGTTGAAATGCCACGAAATATTTAAAGGGCTCGATAAATGGATAAGCAATTGTACAGTTTTTAGGAGCTGGGATAGGCAAAAATTAATTAATAAGCCATGTGAAGTCCTGGCTCTTCTGTTAGATTTATCATTTAGTATTTGCTAAAGTGGGAGTGATCAGAAAATCAATTAACTGGCCTTTGCGTTTGGTGTTAATTTATGGAAATTGTGTGTTTACTATTCAATGCAGATTCTTCATGGAAAAGCAAAATATAGCTTTGATTGAAACATTAGCTAATAGGCATAAGTGATTAAAGTAAGATATTCTAAAATAACAATACATCTTAAATATTTGTGACACTGGCTCAAATTTAGTAATTGGTTTTGTATCACTACAATAAAGTATGGTTTTTGTACAGTATTTTGAGTCTTCAAATAGTAAGAATATGTAGCTTTTCTTAGGTAAGCTCAGTCTATCTTTACCAAGGCTGTTTATTGGGAAGTATGTAATATATTTTAAACATACATATAATGAAGGCTGAATTGAAGCTTATATCTGTGCAGTTTTGAAGTAGCTGCAGGTAGATTTTTTTTTTTTCCTCTCTATGAACAGTTCTTGTCTTTATAAAGAATTTTAAAATAGTGTTTGGAAGAATGTTTATTTTAAGAGTAAGTCCATGTTAACATAGATTTAAACAAGCTCTTGAATACTTTTTTGTCAAATCTGTGAACAAGTAAAGACTTGAGAATTTTTAGTGCTTGAGTATATGTATTTTAAATGTAGTTCAGATGATGCAATATTCTGAGAAAGAAATTGAATAATAAGATTATTTTGTTCTGACGTAGTGCTATAATTTATTGTGGAAGGAATTATAGTACTACTACATCAGCTCCAATTTTCATGTTTTTATTTTCATTGATGTATGTTAATTTCTTAAGACATGTAATTGAAATTATTTTAATAATCCTGTAGGATTAAATCAATAATGAAGGACATCATGACTTCTAATTTTCACTTTAGCCAGTTGAAAACTAAGCTATTCTTTAATTACATTTCAGTCCCTGAAGCTTTTTTGGCTTATTTTTGTCTGTGTTCTGAAAATCACTGTTTGCACATAATTGTTTATATGTATAAATTCTGCAGTTCTTTCTAGTGCAAAACAACTCATTCTGTAAGAAATGTCATTGAATCTCTAGCAGTTTTTGCTGCTCTAATAGTTCCGTTGAAAATGGAAAACCTTCAGATCAGTGATTGAGGTTGCTTTTGTTGTCAAAGCTGGAAACATAATGCTAATATGTAAATTGTCACCTGACTGTATGTGCACTATGAGAAAAAGCTCAGTTCTAATAAACAATTTGATTAGAATAATTTTAGAATTATTAAACTGTTAGCCAAAGTTTGAGTTTTTTATTTTCATTCTTAAGGGAAAAAACATGTCCATCTTTGGAATGTCAAATTTCTGTGCTTTCTCCCAATTTTGCTCTAGTTGGCAGCACCTTTTGCAGAATTGAGCCCGTATCATTTGTGTAATTAAACCTGTTGCTTGAGTCTAGATTCTTCCTTTCTTAATCGTAGAAGTTGTGCTTCATTTTAAAATGCAAGAAAATGACATCTCTGATTTTTGTTTTATCAGTATCAGCTTCTTTGTGCCTCTTCTGCCTGTGTTACTTGTGCATGTGATTTTGGGAGTGAGGGCAGAGGGCAGCAGACTGTGATAATGCTATTGAGCCATCAATAAGCTGCCTTGTAATCACAAGCACGTAGCTTCTCTCTGCCTAACAGAGCACTGAATGCAGATCAGGGACTGTGATTCGAGAAGGAATTTAAAAATTTTAAAATATTTTGAACTTCATTCTCAGATTCAGAGGCTAATATTAGAGGAGAAGGCGGTAGGCTATAAATAAAACAATAAGGTACAAATCATGTCAGTTGTATAAACATTTATTTTGTCAGAAGATCAATTAAATGCCTCTTGTTGCTCACAGGACATGAAGTTGCATCCAGGAAACCTACCAGTCACATTACACACATTCAAATTATAAATAAGGTGTTCTGTTCTCTTCTCCATTTTCTGATAGATGTATGAGATTCAGTTATACCAATTTGATGATTCATTTGGGCTGTGTTTACTCACTAGAAGTTCTGAGCAATGAAAAGTAATATGTTGCTTACTTGTAAATAATGGATTTGGATATTTTTTTGTAGTCTTCAAATGTGATACAGAAAAATTATCTCAATGCCTTTTTCTCAAGGAGTATCGTGAAAGCCTACAAAATTAAACAGTCATAATGAAGAATAAGTGAATAGCAACTTTCAGTGTATTTTTTTTTTACTAAGAGTTCTGATTTCTTTTTCTATAATTGGATCAAATATGCTTGTTAAAGATAAAAATTGAAGCATTATTAATAAGCTGAAAGCCGAATACTTAGAAGTTATGAAGCCCATAACATAATATATTAATCTCTTTCTTTTCTGAGTTCTGTGCAACTTAGTGCTTGTTTTAAACAGTGGATTTCTGAAGCATACATTTTGTCTTTTATAGTGCATTTGCATAAAGCCCAAATTTAAACATATAAATTAACACATAAGTGATCTAAACTTATTGAAACTTTCCTTTCTGAAAGCCGAACAAGACAATCTACTTTTTCAATCACAACATTGGATTAATTGTGGAATTCTTTCATCTTTGTCTTAGTGTCATGCCTTTTCTCAAGAGAGTGGAGGAAATGAAGAATTGAGATGTCATCAACAGATCCTGTACATAAAATATTATAAAATAGTACATAAATTTCTGATCTGTAATTTTAAGCATTGAATCCTCTTTCCCATTTCTGATTTAGAGAATGTCCAGAATCCAATCTGTATTACAGAATACCTGTAGTTACATTGCCAAGGCCTTTCCAGAAATGGAATGCTGAAGATCTGTGGCTTTGAATGGTGCTAAAGTATGGAGGGTTGACAGAGTTAGATATCCCAAACTTACAGAAACCACTCAGCTTCCTCAAATTTGCCTTAGTTCTTGTCTCATTTTTCAAGTCTTGCACTTGAGCACAATCAAATCTGAATGTTCTAATTATCTGATGAATGGATTTTACTAAGGACAACTTCAAACCTCACCTGACTTGTATTTGTTTGATGCTGTAAAAGTAATTTTAGGTTTATACTAAAATGAAGGATTTTGGTGGAAAATTGAATGTTTGGACATTCCAAATAATTGGTAGGATATGCTCCCATTTTTAATCAGGCTGCAAGCAGACTCATTAATTTTTAGTTTACCAGTAGTACTTCTTAGGTCCATTTCTAGTTTCTATCTGATAAAAGTAATTTCAAAATTTACAGGTTAGTCACACTGCTGTTCAGGGCAGTGTGTTGGATCTTTATTATCCCATTTCTCCAGGAAGTAACCCAGAAATAATCTGGTGTGCACTTTGAGACTGAGCTGAGAAGTTGTCAGTGTGGGTTTTAACCTATATCCCTTTAAAATGCCAGGACTATGTTTCTGAAAGAAAAAAGAAGGAAACTGTCAGTCTTCCCAAGATCACACAAAACTGTGTACTTTCTCCTGTTTATGTAACGTTCTGTTTCCTTTTAATTTGTCCAGATACTGTATGGGTTTTAATTTTCCATGGCCCTTTCTGTACTGTAGGGCCAGTTAAAAGTTAATTTCTTTTCAGATTCAGTAATTATTTGTCCACTTTCTGCTGGATGCATCTACAGTTCAAGAGAAAATTAACTTCATGTAGTTCAAAAATCCCTTGGCAAATCACAAGAATTAACTAGGAACAATACTACATTTAACTGCATTGTCTACATTTGCTATTGGAATCTAATACAGAAATTTATGGAGTTGGTATTATAGTGGGTTGAATTCTGTAGTAAAAATAAAATTTGTAATTTAAAAAAAGTAATCTGCAGTACATTTATATGCTGAATAGCTCGGAATTTGTAGTCAGACTTCTAATCTACTTCACAATAAATTTGAAGAGGCTGTCTTTTAACAAAATACTGCTGTATGAATGCAGAAGCATATGAAAGAGATGTGATTATCTGAGGTTGTGAGAACTGATCTGACTTTCATTTCTAGAATTACTCCTGAACATTTTCTGCACTGCTTCTGTTATCCGCTGAATTTAATAACTTAACAATATTAGTGATAATTGAGAAAAACAGTAAGGTAATGAATATAGTCCTTTTACTGTGCATTTCAAATATGAGTCACTGTTGTGTTCAGTGGTTCTGCAGTCATAAAGTTCTTTGTGGAAAGTGTCTGTCTTTCTGTAGGGCTGCCTAGATCGTAGAAAAGATACTGAATTTTTCTAAAGAAGCATAAACAATTACTATGCATAACTGTTGAACTCTGGGCTAGTGTCGTGGAGCGGAGGAATTGGAATGTTTAGGAATGCATCTTAGAAGAAACAGTAATACTTCTTCATGAAATAAATACACATTTACAAAATGTACACGATTTGTACTCTCTAGAGCATGACTGAGTAAGTGGCTGAGGCACAGAAGTCATACAGACACATTTATATTGTTGCATGCCTCAAGTATTTTTCAGTTGCATAGGAAATGTTGCTGGACTTTTTTGCTTTGAGCATAACTATAATTGCCTTACAATGCTTGTTGTGTAGAGTCTTACAGTTGAATAATTATCCATACAAATGAAGAATTTGTGTTTATAGGGGTTTTTTTACATACTTAAAACCATTGATCATATTTAGAGAATTTAGCATCTCACAACTGCCTTCTGAAGTCCACCTTTCAGATCTCACATTTTGTGAATTCTTGTAATGAGTTTCTTTTCATTTCAGTGAATAAGCTTGTGACTCAGTTATGGTGCCCATGTTTTGTAATAGATTAAGTACTTAATAAGAGAGAACTGTGATTAAAGTTCTGTGAAGGTAAAGAACTGTGAAAAAATTGTACACCTACCAAAAATTGTTCTGACATATTTAGTTAATTGCAGTCAAGCAAAATTAGCAGTGTTGGATCGGTGCAATGAATAGTATAGGGGAAGTAGGGGAATATAAACTGACAACATTCTTCTTGGTCACACAAAGTGACATTCTTATAGGCTTTAAATATTATGTTATTTACTTACTTGGGAACAAAAATATTACTGTAAAACGTTCTGTAGAGGATTTCTTTTTATTTTGAAAGCAAAGCTTGTTTCTCTGAAAGTGAGTGGATTTTTTTTACAGCGTTTTGCAATCAGAAATTTATAAATAGCTCTTGCAGAGTTTAAACTCATAGTTTAAAGTATTGTGGAGTTCAAAAAAAGATAGTTGGTTGCACTGTAATAAAAAAAAGTCATCTCAGTGGTGGCAATCCATGAGTGTCATGGAAAAATGTGCACCTGACATCTTCAACTAGCAATGAAGAAAAATCATTTATGTGAAAGTTTTCTTTTCATAAAATCACTTTAGAAGTGTTACTGATACCACTGCATTTTACTCCTATTTTTCCTAGACATCTACCAAGTTTTTAATTTCTCAGGCTTTGTAAAAGATTCAAACTATCACTAGTGAGTATATAATTCATTTTTTGCTTAAAAATTTTTAGAGGTACTTTTAACTTGTTTATGCAGGGTACATGTCTGCCAGTGAATAGTTACAGATTGGCAGTACAATGCTGTAAATTGCTTAAAAAACCATGAAATATTTCTTCTATTTTACTCACCATTTCTGGTAAATGGGCTGCCTATATGATTGTTTAAAAGTAATGCTAGCATACTGAGTCTTTTGTGCATTCCACTTTATCTTATAATCTGTTCTTTGTTATTGAGCACAAATGGAAATGGAAATGCTAATTTTAGGAGTATTGTGTGTTGCCCAGTGATTCTGATTTCATGTTTATTTAAATTACAGCAAACAATTCAGCTGGGTTAGCTCATAGAGCATTTCAATTACATCTAAAATAAAATGAAATATAAGAGAATGGATTGCTTTTTCCATGGTACCTGCTCTTCTTCAGTGTGGCTTCTCTATGCTCTGTGATGTTCAAAATTGAGACATCCTCAGAATTTAGGATTTGAAAGCTTGTTGAACATTATTACAGTATGTTTGTCCTTTTGGGTTACAGGTCTCTCTATAGTGTCTTACTAATCAAAATGCAGCAAGGGTATGGCACTTGTAAAAAGCTGTGAAAATAATCCATCAAGAAGTTCAAAGTTTTTAGATTTTCTCTTAAATTATTAAGGGTAGTAGCATGTACTGTTACGTATTTAAGAGTATGTAGCAGTGCAAGGGTTGTCTGTGGCTTCTAGCTAAGTTGCAAGATGCATTTCATGTTCAAACTCAAAGGAAATATTTTTGCCGTCTTATATTGGTGTGTTCTATTTGCATCTTTTTTACTGTGCCAAAAGAACAACTGGCATACCTTTTTACTTTGTTATAGAACAGAGCAGCAGTTCTGAGAAACAACACAGAACTTTTGCACTGGAATTACTTAGATCATATTTCTTAAAAGTGTAAGTCAAAAATAGCTGTTAAGTGGCAAGCAGGAAAGTTCAGATGCTCATGGTTTTAGCTGTAGTCAAAGGTGGTTGTTAGCTGTCTATACTTACTTTTTCTTTTGATGTACATTTTTACATATTATTAATGTCATAAGATCATTTATGTTGGGAAGGATCATTGAATCCAACTGTTAATCCAATACTGTGCAGTCTTCCACTAAACCATGTCCACAAGTACCACATCTGTATGTCTTTTGAATACCTTTAGAAATGATGACTCCACCACTTCACTGTGCAGCCTGTTCTAATGCCTGACAACCTTTCCTGTGAAGAAATTTTCCCTAATATCCAATCTGAACCTCGCCTGATGCAACTTGGGACCATTGCCTCTTGCCCTGTCACTTGTTCCCTGGGAACAGAGCCTGACCCCCACCTGGTTACAGCCTCCTGTCAAGGAATTGTAGAGGTGATAAGGTCCTCTCCACCGAGTCTCCTTTTCTCCAGAGTGAACATCTCCAGCTCTCTCATCTGCTCCTCATCAGACTTGTGCTCCAGACCCTTCCCCAGCTCCTTTCACTTCTCTGAGCACCCTCCAGCCCCTCAATGTCCTTCCTGAATTGAGGGGCCCAAAGCTGGACACAGCACTCAAAGTGTGGCCTCACCAATGCCAGGACAGGGGGACAGTCACTGCCCTGCTCCTGCTGGCCACAGGTTGCCCTTGGCCTTCTTGCCCACCTGGGCACA
>VZTR01029238.1:53091-65148 GCA_013400775.1 Chaetops frenatus | reverse complement strand
TCTTGTTCCAGGGAAATGCTGCAAGGTAACAATTACTCTTCTGGGAAGAAAAAAAAGAATCAAATGTAAAAGATTCAGTTTGTCAATACATGTCAAGAACTGGAACATAGCTTTTAACATAATTTAAACTTTTCAGTCTTTCTTTTTAGGAAACATTTTTTTCTTCAAATGTCAGTGCAATTTATTTTAGATCATTAAATATGCTCTTAACTTCTGCTTTATTGTACTCTCTGCAAAAAGATTAAATCATCCATCTTTATGCATAGAGGAAACACAGTTAAGGACTCCTAAAAGCATCTTCGATTTCAAGATAGAGCAAGGGAATTCCCATCTTGTTTTCATGAAAAAGACGGCATATCGTAGCTGAACCTCTCAATATGTGATACGGAAGAGCTATCTCTTCCTTGCCAGAATAATTTGAAGTTTTGAAAAAAAGCTGGAGTAGGGAGGGCAATGTTTCGTCACTAAATTCCTGTAGAGAAATTGTAGAATATAGAGACAATCTGTGTGCCATATGGATAAATATTTTTTTATAATTATTTTTACTAACTATCTGTTTTGTCTGTTTTGATCATATATCAATACAGATGAATGACAGTAGACTTACAAAGTGAGCTAAAGAAATACCATCACATGCCTTTTTTTAAGGAGTAGTAGTAATGAGTGACCAGAAGTCAAGTGGGTTTTAAAACCAGTACTTATTAATTTGATTGAAAATATATAAGGGGACATGTAAGGGTATAATCCATTGTATATGCCTATTATAATGATACTTAAAAATTTAATCTTATTTCTCTGTTAAAAAAATGTCATAGCAAGTGGTGAGATTGCAAGCCTCGTCACACTTATTAATTATGCTAAATTTCTATTTTTTAATTAGAGTAGCTCTTTTGAGACGAAATCTTTTACCATTAGGCAGTTTGAAACCTATGAGATAAAAACGGAAGAGTTCTTTCAGAATATTATTTACATGATTTTAATTAATGATTATAATCTCCATGGTCATTTTTGAAAAAGAGCACTTAATCCCTTAACCAGTTTTCATGATTTGCATTTTGCAAAAACATGTAAGCCCTGCAGGCTTATTATCTCTGATTTTTTCCAAACCAAACTTATTTTTAGAGAACTGTATTTTGTTTCTGCTCCAAGCCCCATTTCCTATCATAACACCTGTTTCTCATGCAGAGTGAACTGATTGGTAGAAAAGTAAAGTTTGCTTCCTTTTGCCAAGATAGAACATAGCCCTTGGCAAGGTTACCTTTGAAAACAGTTTTTCATGCAGACACAGTATATAAGCACTATTGCTGTTGCCAAGATCCTCTGACTAATGAAGGGTCGGAGCAATAGTGTATTCTTTCTCTTGCTGGCAGCACGTATATGTAGCATTTCTTCTGAGAAAAGGCGCTCTAGTGTTTCAAACAGAAGCTAGAAGTTTAACCTTCTAGGAGGAAGGTCAGTGTTAGTTTTTATTGATAGCATAGAAGAAAGAGACTGTGTAGGAATATGAAAGATAAATTCTGTGGCAAGCTGAAACTCTTTAAAATACAGGGTTTTCAAATGTTTTTAAACAAAAATTAGTTCTAAAACTTTCATGTTTGCAAAGTTTCTTCTTTGAATCTCAAAGCAGGATTATGCTTAGTGTTCCATATTGATGATTTGGGAAACCGATTCCTAACTAGGAGGGATTAGCATATAGACTGAATTTAAAGGTCAGAACTTCAGGTGCTTACTTACAGATTATTTTTTTTTTCTGTTTCCCACTTAATGGAAAAATGTGTAGCAAAAAAGATCAAGTATTGCTCTTAGTATCAATTGCATTTAGAAACCCATTAAAATTCCTCTTTTTTTCAAATGTGTGGAGCAAATGATCTTTTCTGTGACAAAGAATAAATGCTCATGTATCTTCAGCTCAGATTTTTAAATAAAAGCTTGTGGTAAAACTTACTTAACATGGATGGCCTATAATCTACTTAGAAACCAAGAATTTCTAACCTAAAATTTGAATGAAATATTGTGTCTCACAGTAGTATAAAGTATATATTTTAGCAACAAGTGAGGAAATGAAAACAAGGTGAGTTAAGTTGCTTCAGGTAATCCAGTAGCTATTCTGTGGATACTCTCAGATAGCTAATAAAAGGTTTTAACTCCCAGAAAGTTCATGGGGAACTTCTTAAGGACATTCTTAAGGAACCAAACTAGTCCATCATATGCATCACTCATCATGAGGTGAACTTAGCAGCAGCACTCACAATGATTAAAATTGGCTGCATATTAAGAGCAACTGGACCCTTCTTTTATAACTGTGTTTTTCCAGACTGTTAACTAATTTCCAGGGAAAACCTCTGTGTCTTGTGTCTCAGATTACACTGGACTTGTTGCAGGAGACTTCTCTGTTTTTGTGGTAGCACTGTATGTCAGATACAAGATTTTTTATTTGTTTTTGTTGTCCCAAGTATGTATTTCTGTACTTCATCTTGATAAAACTTATTTTTATTGCAATAACTTCTAATTTTTTTTTCATAGCAAATACATTTTCAAATTAAGCAAATCATCCTTGTCATGTATCTTTGCCTTAAATAATAACTACATACAGATGCAAAGTAAATGCAATATTTCTTAAGGAGCTGCTTTATTCTTCTAGCTTGTCATTTGTTCTTTCAAAGCAAGGAGCATCTCCTTTCCTAGTTAAAATTTTTTTCTGATTGAAGAAAAACCTCTTTAAAACTGCTACATATCAGGATCATGGGCTGTTGTATTTAATACTTCATTGAACCTTGTTCATGGATTTGAAACTTTCTTCTTCATTAACTTGACATGTACATGCCACTGGGCTGGTTTTGGCTGGGATAGGGTGAATTGTTTTCACAGCAGCTATAATGGGGCTATGATTTCTATAACATTCTATGATTAGAATTTGTGCTGAAGATGGTGTTGATATTATAGGATTGAGTATTTTAGTTATTGCTGAGGAGGGCTTACATATAGTCGAGGCCTTTTTTACTTCTCATGTTTTCATCACAAATCCAAAACGTAGCACCTTAATACTTTTATTATGAAGAAAATAAACTCTATCACAGCCAAAACCAGCACAACCACAGAGTTAAGTGTGTCTGAAGTAATTTTGAAGCTTTCTTTGTGTGCTGGTAATGATCTTTCTAATTAAATTGACTTGGCTTTTGACTAGCCAAGGATAATTAGCTCATCCTTTCTGGTTTTTTTCAGATAGAATTTACTACATATTTTCATAACCAATACATTTCCTTGCTTTCTCAGTGGTGCAGAGACATGAAGTGCTTGCTTACAGTGAAAAATATATATCCTATTATGTGTATAAAAAAGAAACTGTTGAATCTTGAGCTCAGTATCAGTATCTTGGCTTTCGATTTTAATTGGATGCTTACTCTTGGGGCATAAGGCCAAAAAAGAGCAACACCGTAGGAACAACACAGTTTCTTGAACAGAGTTAATTAGTCTTTCTTGAGTTCTCCTAAGTCACTTCTGAGTAGTTGTGTGTGAATTGGACCCATGTCTATATCTGTGATAAACAAGGTACCATTTGTTATTCTGTAACATAGTGTGTACCACATATATAATAATTGTCAAACTTGAATGCTATCACCAGTTAAATCTCTACATTTATGCAATGATGAGTTGCTCCTGTAGTTACAGTTATTAAATTAGCTATTAAATGCTGTCACTAAATGTTTGTGGTGGTAATTTTATATTTACTGTGAGTTGCTCCTACTCAGTACAGTACAGAAGGTTTTGTCAATCTGAAATGCCAATAACTATCTAAAAGGTATTTCCTCTCAACCTTACATAACAAAAGTAAGTATGTGCAATCCTAACAGAGGAATAGCAGGATGATAAAATCTTTTGGAAACTGGATATTTTGTTGCTCTGGTACTATGCAGAAATCTTTATGACTTTGTCATTTCCGCACTAGAAACTTGAGGCATGATCATCTCAGATTCAAACAGCAACTAGTTTGCCAATGATTAACAAAGCTTTAGAGAGATTGGAACTACACCCACCAAAATCACTCAAGTAATAACGCAGCTGATGAGAAATTCCTTATGTAAGATTGGTCCTTGAAAATCAGTAGTTCTTTTATTTACAAATCACTTCTGGATGCTCTTCCAACACATTCAAAACTCCTAGCTTTTGCAGTTTCATTACATTATACTAAAGATGTGTGCATGAGCTCATAGTCTTTCAGCTATTCACTTGCTTGTCTAGTGACCTTATTCAACTCTAGCACAACTGAAGAACACGAACAGCAGAAAAAAAAAATGTAATTGTTCAGTTCCTTATTTTATACTTCAAAATTCAGAAGCAACATTTATAACACTTCCTTCTTTTACACATTTTAAACTTTTCTGAATGCTTGTTTTACATAATACATTTGATAAACAAGGCAGACAGTTCAAGTGAATTTTGCAATGGTAAGGTCAGTTCTGATTTTAGTATGGAATCATGAAAAGTCTATGTCACAGGTGTCTGTGGCAATCACCTGGTCCTACCCTTGTCTTCATGGAGTGACCTTACAAGATTTTTTTAGAATTACATGTCTCACTGCCACAGCTTTTCAGCTAGCATCACAGAACCATGCTCGTCTTCTTCAGCCCACTTCAGCAGTTGTACTTCGGTATTAAAAGAAGTGAAATGTATCCTAATGCACACTGCACAACACCACTGATATACCTTATTGTGTTGCTTCCTCAGAATCTACTCAAAACAGTCCAGTCATCAGTGTTTTCTTCCTGCTGCTATCTTTAACTTGAATTGATGAAAAAAATCTGAGGGACAGACTCAGGGACAAACTCAAATAGCTACAGTAGTCAATCAGAGGAGAGCAGCTGAGGCCCCTGGGCTGCAGGAACTTGGGACCTGCAGCTGCAGTTTATGAGCAGGCAAAAATAAGTGTGAAGTTAGTGCAAGTATTTTGCACTTAATAGCTGCTTATGAGGGAGTGAAAAGAAGCACGAAAATAGTTTTTGAAGTAGTAACCATTGTGTGAGACTGACTTTTTGGCACTCACCTGATCTAGGGAATGTTTCTAAAGGCAAATTCAGACCACGGGGTTGGAAGGATTAGGCAGCTCAGGTTAATACTCCTGTGGTGAGTTCCTTGCCTAAAAAGGTCAGGTGGAATGAACAATGGGAGTCCTTAGTTAAGCTGTACTCTCTTGTGTCTCTGCCTTAACTGCAGTGAGGCAGTTTGCTGGTCTGTTAACACTGCATGAGAGCCTTTCCTACCTCTCATTTTTAACTTGTGATGTGGAATAGCTCTAAAATAATCACAGATGCTCATTGAAAATACACAGAAGTGCATAAAAGAAAATATATTGCTGCTTAAATTTCTGTTGTGGAATAAAAGAACAGCTTACAATGTTTTCTCTATTTTATACCTTAGTATATTACTTGCCTCTTGTCTGCCTCAAATTTTTCTATTGAATTCTCTTATCCTTCCTCTTCTCCTTCCTCAGCTTTATGCAAGAGTAACGTGAATAGTTTAAAAAAGTAAAAACAACACTTCAAAAAACCACAAAACCACAGTCATAAGGTTCTACACATTCTATGATTTTTCAAGAAAACTACAGCGGTTATGGAAGTATGTTACAAATATCAAGTGATGGAGGTCAAACTACTGAAACCTACTCAGAAGCAGCATAATGTTCCATATCCTGTGACATCTTCCAGATTATGGCAGATTATGATCACTGTTCAGAGGTTTTAAGAGCCACTTGCATGTAGATTGCCACAAAGCCATAGAAAATGAGGCTTCAAGTTCATCTCTAGTTGAAAGTATTCCATTGTAAAAATCCCTTCCTGTAGCTTTCATCTTACTTGTAGATAATCTATTTCAGTGTCTTATTTTCTCACCAGTGGAAAGCTTATGTCAACATTATCTGGATATTTCTTGCTGCAACTGAAGACCACCTCACTACTGATGAGGACCAAAATTTCTTTTTGATTTAAGGAGATTTTAGTCCATTATACAGGTCAGTCTGAAGCCTTGTTATTGTTGTAATTGAGTTAACCATCTGCTCATAGATGAATCTTAGTGAAGTCTGAAGTGAAAAGGACATTTAATTTGCGTCTTTCAGAATCACATGTTGACAGATTTTCTTAGCAATAGAGTGATGTAGCAATCTTTTCCCAGGTTTTCCTGTAACTACTGAGCATACTTTTTACATAATTTGTATAGTTCTTTGCCCCTTGCTGGTTTTGTTTCAGTTTGTGCTTGGTCCTTTCTGATCTTGTCACTAAATTCTCAGTCCATTATGCTTACACATTTGAAATAGTATCCATTTCTTTTAAATCACTTCTGAGTTTAAGAGGTTTTCCTTCTTCTGCAATAGCTTTTTCTTGCTATTCTTCCTCATTCTGTTAAATTCACTTGTTTCACCAGAATTTTGTTTTCTTAATGACTGGGAAAAAAAGAAGGAAAAAGAGAAAGGAGACCACTAAGTTCAAAACTTCGAATCTAGCAAGTTCAGAGTGACTTTGATCTGAACTCTTATTTCAGGATCATTTTCATTAGTTGGCTTCTAGTTTGTATTCTCAGCCCTCAAGTTAAAATGTGTCCCTAAAAGCCACTGTTCCAGTTGCCTGCTTTGTCAAAAATAGGTGCAAGCACATTGCAAACCCTTTGGGAATTGCGTGTTGTCTTCTGCAGCTGACGGAGGTATCAGGTCATCTATTTCAAATCATGCTTCTCATAAAAAGCCTGATTCATGATGCTGCAGCAGGTTCTTCCAGTGAAATACGAAGTCCTGGCTCACTCTGGTTCAGTATTTCAGATGGTTCCAACTGAATAGCCCTCATGTTACTTTTTTTGTGGTTTGTTTGCTTTTTTATTTTTCCCTAAAGTTAAGTGTTTTTAGAAGTTGAAAATTACTTTTCTATCTCATAAGTCAGAAAGTTATATTCAGGACAAAAATAGCATTTATGTCTACAGTTACTACCATAACTTACACCCTTTAAAACCCACTTGAGATACAGCATAAGATAATACCATAACTTACTGCATAGAAAATCCCAATCACTGCTGTCCCGTGCTGGGCACTGGTGAGGCACCACCTTGAAGCCTGTGTCCAGTTCTGGGCCACTCATCACAAGAAGACACTGAGGTGCTGGAGTGTGTCCAGAGAAGGGCAACAGAGCTGGGGAAGGGTCTGGAGCACACATCTGATGAGGAGCAGATGGGTGGGCTCATCTTGGAGGAAAGGAGGCTCAAGGGGGACCTACTCATCTCTACAGTTGTCTGAGGGTAGGATGTGGCCATGTGGGGGTTAGGCTCTTTTCCCAGCTAACAAGTGACAGACAAGGGGAAGTGGTGTTAACTTGAGGTAGAAGAGGCTTAGATTTCATATTAGGTAAAATTTATTTGTATGAAAGGTTGATTGGGCGTTGGAACAGGCTGCACAGAGCAATAGTGGAGTCACCATTCCTGGAGGGGATTTAAAAGACATGTAGATATGGCACTTGGGTCATGGATTGGTAGTGGACTTGGCAGTGTTAGGTTAATGGTTGGCCTTGATCTGGAAGGATGTTTTCCAACCTAAGTCATTCTGTTTTCTCTAAAATCAGCAACCAGTATCCTGACTTGGTGTCATAGAGAACCTTAAATAACTAAGTACATGGTATTTTATTCAAGGTAGCAGAAGGTTTTTGGTGGGGCTGATCTCACTAATGGAATCTATATGAAATAATTATTAAATAACTGTGCGAGATGGCCCTTATATTGTGAAAATACAGCTAGAAAGCTCCTTTGATTCCAGTATTAGTGAAGTGTCATAAATTTTCATTTCCCTAAGAAAGCCATTATTCATCTTTAACATAGCATGTGTTAATGCATTTTCTTTTTCATGTAGATGTAAACATAGTAATTATCTCCTAAATAATAAAAGAAGTATTTTTTTTCAGTTAAGAGATTGTAGATAATTGGTTTTTTCTCCACAGTTGATTCATCTTTCTATGCATTTCTCAGCCTAGCATAGTGCATTCAGTGATTATTTTACTGAGGTTCTACGAAAATAGCAAAACTAAAATTCTCATACTAGATAATCTGTATTTAATTGCTTTGAGAAGTAAAATGCTGTTGCATCTTAATCTTCAAATACCTATATACAAGAATATTCCACCTCAGTCCTACAACAACACTTTTTAAAAAATGCTCCTATTTATGGGAGTTTCTTTTTCTTATATTCCCAGATAGCAATCAGTTGTTCTTTAAGTGGAAATTTTTAGTTATTGAAAGGTTTCTGCCATTGGATGATAGAGGATTGTAACAAGTTGGTGTCATTCTACTTGAATTTAGAGGCCCTTAATGTTATGAGAAGGATATCCTCAGGATGTTTTACATATATCAAAGCGTGGAATTGAATTATAAATCAAATAAAAGCATTATCTTAGTCACACAGTGAAACTGATCTGTCCAACAAACCAGTCAATATGACTGAACAATGGTACAGTAAGTGGTTTCTAACTAAGTTATACATATGTTTCAAGCAATAACAACTCTGTTATAGCATAATATTTTTCTGCGCTGTTATTTAAGAGAATGCAAGTTCTATATTGTTAAACTTTGTGAATTAGAGATTACAGAGACTGGATGATAAGAATTTATTTAATGGCAGATTTCACCTGTTCTACAGTTCAAAGACACTGCGAAGGATTAAAAGTGCGTCTATATATTTAAACATTGTGAATTCCTTTTTATTTGTGTAAAAGCAGAAATTTAAAACAATGGTTAGTAGACTGTGATTAGTACTTCAACATATTTCTGCCAACCTGCTTTCTGAGGGAACCTTTTGTCTGTTAATGACAGCATCCCTGCCAGGTAAATTGATTTCCAGGTAGACAGCTTAGCAGGATCACTGGTGGAGCAGCAGGGAATGTTACAGACCTGTACAGCAATGCTGCAGCCTGTGGGGACAAGGCTCCTGCTGCTGTGGGTGCAGAACAGAGCTGCATCCTACAGCAGCCATGGTGCAGCACCCTGGGACCTTCTCGAGGTGCTTGTGGCGCAGCAAGGGGACAGTGTGCCTTGGGGTGATTTTCACAGTGACACTGCACTGCCATCCTCATAGTAAGGGTGCAGGGGAGAGGCTATTTAAGGTGAACTGGCACAATTGTGGCAGGTCACATTTCCACACTGCACTGAACAAGGAATAGTGACTTTTACCTGGAGATGGAAGTGTGTCATTACTCTTCTCCTTCCCAGAAACGATTGCTTACCTTCAAAGCAAATACAATCTTTTCATACTATTACTTTATACTGCTTTTATCCTCATTACTAGCCTTAAAGAGCATGCAGAGGTCAAGTATTTGACCTATGGAGCATAGAATTTGAATGACTAATTTGATAGATGGGATAAAATGTACAGAAGAACAGCAGGGCAGAGAGTGATTCAAATAACTGCAATGTACTGGGTAATTCCAGTATTGTCTAGTGTAACAATATGTACGTGCTTGTAAGGAGGCAAAATGTGTTTCAGCTAGGTGTAAGAATTTATATTGAGCTTGTAATGAAGACCGTCAAGTTCAGTGAAGTTGTTAGTGAGGAGCAGAGAGATCCCAAGGAGCTATCAGTGTAGGCAGGGACATTGGTCCTCCAGTCACCTCTAGGTGTACCAGCCTCCCATTTACCAAGTCTCCAAAGATTTTTTGGCAGGCCTCCTGCCCTGTCTTCCTCCACTTGGTAATGAGTTTACCGTAATAGCTTCTGCCTGTGAGAAACCCACCCAAGTCAGTGTCTTCCTTTTATCCCTCTTAAAAGCTTCAAGAGCTAAATCCTTGCCTTGAAGGGGTTGCACACTGAAGCTCTTAATGGGTTGTGGTGTTCATGCAACAGAACTAGCAAGAAACAGACAATAAAATAAAAAAAAATCCCCACTTTTTGAAAGCTATAGTAAATGGGGTGATAGAGAGCAGAATGACTGTGTTTATTGTTATTGAGTGCCATAGCTACAGAGTAGTAAACATAATACAATTTTGGAAGTCTTAATGTGGTGTTAACTAAGTAGTTCCATTTATTTTGTGTTCAGAAACCCCTTCAAAGACATTGTCTTCAAACTTTTAAACATTCATACACAGTGCAGATGAAGAAGAAAAATAAATATGAAAATAATTTATTTCTATGGTCATTAAATTTATAATGCTTCAGATATCCCTGGAACTTGCCATACCACCACAACCTAAAGAATATCACATTGATTTATAAGGAAAAAGGAAAAAATAGAGTAATACAATCTTCTCTGATTGAAGGCAATGTTACCCCAAAAACTGTGCATGTTTTTCAGATATGCACATGAGTTACAGTTACATTTCATGTTGAATATGTTTCTGTAAAAAAGTAAAATGCTGATTTTTACTCTGCCTTCCCTGGGCTTGATTTTTCATCCCACCACCAGAGTTAATGTTAAAAATAATCTTGGTTAAAGGCCACCTCATAGTCTCTTCTCTTAATTATACATCTGGTGTATGCACTTACCCTTTTAACATGTAAGCTGCAGAACGGTTACCTCTGTCTAAAATATTAACCAGATAAGTCACTTCTAACCCTCCACTAGCAACAATGGTCAGTCTCTGTTGATGAAATATAAAATTAAAACTGTTACTCAAGACAGAGCTGTAATAACACCATGTATCACTTGACATAAAGTGCTCAAACTTTGTAAAGTGCAGAAGTAATATCCCTCCCTCTTTGGTCTTCATTTAACAATTGTGTGCTTTCACAGGCTTTTCAAGAGAAACATTTTAGACAGTGGAAGTGCCTGGAAATCAAATCTTTATTAAATATTTATGGGGGAGGACACCTAATGACTTCTAGGGGACCCTATGAGGAGATTCAGTATCCATAGAGTGCACTTATCATTGTTTGTTGTTGCTGTGATGGTTGATATTAAATATTTAAGTGGTGGCAATTTGCTCAAAGCTATACAAGACCAAAAAACCCCAACACGTTATTCCAGCCTTTAAAAACTTTGTATTAATCAAACAAATGCAGAAAGTATACTAACTCACTATGACGCTTACCTGGAGAAGAGACTGAGGGGAGCACCTATTCACATTGCCCTACTTTCCCTCTGGCATCTTCACTTACGTGTCTTGCAGCAGTAGGAGTTGCTGCAGGAAGAGGGTGCTTCCTGTTGGGGAAGATGTAACAAAAGGCCACTCTTTGCTTCCTCACCTTTACAATAACTGCAGGGGCAGCCACTTGACTTTTTTTCATTTCCCCTGAGACATTTTTCTAGAGAAGATGGGAAGGGGCACTATTGCCATTTCCAGAAAGAGGAGGCCCAGATACCCAAAGGCTCCACTAATGGAAGACAAGTCACAACAAAAGTAGTTGGGGCCAGAGTTGTTGGTTCACTAGCTGAAAACAGAACAGATTGGCTGCTTGGCATACAGGTACAGAATTGTCATCATATGCTTATAAGAAGTACAGGGAAGTCTGATGGGAACTGGAGGAAAGAGATACAAAAAAGTCATAATACCCAATGCTGCTGGTGAAAAAAGATAGGGATGTTATTTTTCAGAGCTATTCAGCATCCATGCTAAGTAGGTCCTCATGATATCCTTAAAGGACAAAGACAAAAACTATAAGGAGGAGGCTTGTTTAGAAGGATGGCACAGTTTGATAGAAGGTGGTACTGTGTAGCACGTATGTTGAGAATGGTATACCAAACAAGAAACCAGACATTGTAACAATTTCTGTGGATAGAAACAGGGAAGAGACAACTCTAAACTGAAACCACTGACTTTAAAGAATGAAGAAATGATGCAGAAGAAAGTATTACCATCTCCCTTGAATAATATTGTGTAGATTCAGACTTCCATTTTGCGAAACAGACTAGCACAGGAGAATGAAAAAGGATGCAGAAGGAAGTTTGAGAATCATCAGCAGTTATCCATCAACACAGGATGTCATAACAAATAATTAGAAGTTGGAACCCCCATAAATAAAACTAGAAAAGAAGGCATCACAAATTTGATCACTGAAACACCTAAGCCAAGAGATGTTCAGAACCTTTACAACAACAAACAA
>VZTR01029236.1:0-17293 GCA_013400775.1 Chaetops frenatus | reverse complement strand
TTAATTTCTTCACTGAGGCATTGCCTTTCAACCTTCCTCCTTTCCCTCAGCTGTTTTCCCTTTGATATGCCTTTGACATCTACCTTTCTTCACCATGGGAGAATTTCTCAGAAAGAGCTGGGTCTGATTATACAGCACTTAGATCTCCCCTTGCTCCCACCAGCTCTTAAAAGGATAGGTGGCTAATTGGAGCCAGCTGCTTGGCAGGTTTTCCACCTATGTGGTAGTTCAGTCTGTCACAATGAGATGACAGTGGGAATAGACCACAAAAATCCTTGGAAGTGAAGACAAGCAGCTCACATTTGATATACAGAGGAGAAAGCATGTGGAGGGAATCAAAGACAGGGGCTGCATGGTCAACAGATCTGGAGAGAGATCTTTAATGTGGTGCTGTGGCAAGACGGCTTTTGTCGAGGGAAGGGGTGGCTGCAGCAAGGAGACGGGAGGTGATCAGAGCCTTGTGATGTGGTTTAGTGCTGGAAATGAATAAGAAAATCCAAATCTGAGAAACATATTTAGGAAGGATCAGCAAAATTTAGGGAGTGTTAATGTAAAGACCAAAAAAAAGGGGATAAAGTGTTATGCATTTGCCATATATGACTAAAAATTTAACAGGAACAATGAAAATACTGCAAATACACAGACTGCTGTGAACATAAAGACTCAAAGTTTCCTACACCTGTTTTCCCACCTTTTTAACTCCCTCACCTCAATTTAGCCTCTGCTTCTAAATTCTACATTCTGTGGTCAAGGATCAGGATCAAAATGAGTAATTTGCTCATTTTTTATTCTAGCTATAAAAATCTACTTAACAATGTGTCTTTAATTTTTTTCTTTAGAGTTTCAATATTAAATACTAGATTTTAAAATGTACACAGCCTGTCTTCTTTAATTTTTTCTTATATAAGAGGTATGCTTTAACGTATTAAAAAAACATCACAACATACCATCAAAAAGTTGTACTTTTCATAACTGTAGTATGAAATGATGTCTGCTCCTCATCAATCCACCCATATAATGATACAGCTTGAAGATGGAATACAAGGTAAAAGAAAGAAAAAAAGTGGAAATTAAAAAAGGAAAAAGAAGAAGGCAAAGGAGGGAAACCAAAAGGGAAAAAATGCTCAGATGCTACTGCATTTTATGTAATAGTATAGCCCACACAGAAATTTCAGGAAAATTATACAGTCTGCTACATAATCAATTTTTTTTTTCAGAGTAGGATGTAGCTTAATCTAATTATGGACTGCTGAATTCAAGTATCAGCTTTTATGTATCCTGTTTATTGTACTCTTGCCAATTATGTCTAATAGTGACAGACAGGTGAAGTTCAAAGGAATAGTTCAGAGAGTTAAAATTGGAATCACCCAAATTAGCAGAACTGTATGGCCAAATCATGATTCAAGGAAGTCAAAGAGAGCTCTGTTTGAAAAGCCAGTGTGTTTACAATTGGGCAAAGGAGGGTTTTCTAAACATGGGTGGAAATCAGTCAGGAGTCTATTTAAATCCTGGTTTCAGTTAGGTCAAAAGAATTTTTGACTTTTTTCCCCCAGTAAGTTCAGGTTGTTAACAGTCTGGTTTTTATTCTTCCCTGAATATATCTGAAATGCTTAATGCATCATGTAACTTTGCATCTTGTCAGGAAGAATACGCACAAAGTACATGTAAATACACCCATCTGTTTACTGAAGCCACGTGCCCTGGTGCCTCTGATCTTTTACAGCTAAAGTGAGCTGGATTTAGGCAAGGTCAGTGGAGTTCCTCAATTGGATCCCCTCAAGATCAGATAGGTTTTTTTGCAGCACTGATGTCCCTCCACAGTGAACTAGAAACCCAGAAAAGTTTCTGTGGCATTTCTCCTAAGATTGGTATTGCTAGCTTCAGTATCAATTCTTATGACCTGACTAACTTCCCATTGAAGCAAAGTGGATTTTTAGATTCTCCTTTCACTCGCTTGGTGTTGCACATTGCTGGGCAAGTAGCTTCACACCACAAATCAGCTACTGAGATTCATCTTATGGAGGTGCATGACAATGCCAATAGAAGTCTATTTACGTATTCCTTACTTCTGACACAGTTTCCCACTTCAGAGGCTTAATAAAGCCATGTCATTTTTTTTAACGGTTTGGGAAGAACGATAGGTGTATGAAGAGTACTGGACCCTACTGAAAGTCAACAGGGCTGAAGTTTTGGGCTTAATTTAGATGCTTTCAAAATGTACTGGCAAACTAATAGTATGAAATTAAAGCCATGTCTCTATTAAGAAAGTAGTATTGTACAATAGAGCAGAAGCAGAACACCACAGCATAGAAGAAAATGGTATTGAGGACCCTGCATCTTCACTAGGTAAGAGCTCAGGAGTGTAAATTTAAAACTGATGTTTAAAGTTCCTTGGGATGAGCAGCTCAGCACATTCATGTGAAGCTGCTGGGAGACCAGGCCCTCAGGCCACTCTCTCCTTGTGGAATTTTGGAGTGTATGTGGCACACAATGTCATGGCAACTTCCAGGGTAGACTCTCCAGAAAAGATGCTGCTAACACTCACTCAAACCTCCCTGCAAACCAAACCGAAACAGGATGAATGGGGACAACACAGGGGTTCACTTCAGCAGGGCATGTTTGACCCAAACCAGGGTGCTGGAGTAGCTGCAGCCCGCCAGCCAGGACTCAACATTCAGAACACTGCCATGGCTTGCCCTCTTATTTAGGAGGCCAAAAAAAAAAAAAAAAAAAAAAAAAAAAAAAANAAAAAAAAAAAAAAAAAGGTTCTACAGACTACAGATCTCTGCTTCTATTTCTGTCTCTTTGTGATGATGCATTGGCAAATATTTTGTGTAAAGTGCTTAATTTCAATAAGACTTAAGTTAATGCAACTAACTAGTATGTTTTTGAATAAACAGGTCTGTTTGGAGCAAGATAAAAATGGCAATTTTAAAAGTAGTTTTCTTACTGTCTTTTTGTAGTGTTACAAACTATTATGAGATTTACCTAATATTATACCAGAATTATTAAGTCTAATTACAGAAACTATTTTATCCCAACATTATATAGATATATCAAAGGCTCAAGCTGAAAAATGTACTGATTTCTGGTAGCTATTGTTTCAATCAAAATTTAAAATGTAAATATTTTTCATTCCTTTTCATTATTTCTATCGTAGTTTAATGACTAAAGAAAGCAGAACTATCAATAAAAGGCAAGAATGTCTCTATTTGTAAGAGTATTTCCCTTAAAATATTATTTATTTCTTATTGCTTTCATCTGTAAAGGCATGGAATAGAAATCCTGAACTCTATTACATGGTGTAAGTCCAGGTTAATTCTGTTAAAGGAAATCCCTTGGAGTAATTCTGGCTTGACACTAATATAATCAAGACCATGACACCTCGAATGTTAATGAAATCAAAAGAATTAGTAATTAATATAAAAAGAAGATTGCAGGACTCTTTCTGTAAACAAGGATGCATTTACACAGATATTTGCATCCATGTACTTAATTTTTTTCTCTTCTTTGAGAATTGTAGGTTTACAATTCCAATACAGAAGGGCATCAAGGGGGGTAAAAAGTTGACATTGACTTCTTAGTCAGGAAAATGTCTGAGTGAAATAAAGAAGTCTCTGTAAAGAGGAAAAAGGGCTCCAAAAATCACAGAACTGAGCCCTTATTCCTCAGGTCAGGAAAAAAGTTACCAAACCAACTGGGAAAAAGGAGAAAAACATCTTAGTTTATGTCAGCCAGAGAGGAATGCCTTAGCAGCTAAAGGTAGAGCACACAGGACAATTATAATCCAAGCTGGAAATTGTATTCCTCACAGATTTTATCCAAGGGCTCTGGATGCTGATCTGCTTGGAAAGTCTCACACTGTTTAGAGGTTAAAATCTTTCCCTTCCACATCAGAGTAAACATTTGATGGAGGAACAAGAGGGCTAAATAGGGCTTTTAGCACCCCATAAAACTAAGCAGCACGTGAACTGTTTCTTCTAAGCACCAGTGAGTTAAAAATAGAGAAATCGTGTTGCAGCTTGCTGCAAATACATATTATGACAAGATAAAATACACATAAAAATGTATTATTTATAAACACTACTACAGTAATTTCTAAATAAGTTTGAATTAATGTTTTTTATAGCTGGTTTAGTAAAACATTATTGCCTTTTTTTACTAGTACAATACCTAATCCTTATTTCAAAACATATAATTGTGCCTTTGGCTTCTGTCACAACCAGGTGACTTCCATGTACTACACAGAGACCAAGGCAGATCACTAAACAGCCACTATTAAAATAAAAGGTGGTAGTATTACAGATAATGATAATAAATCAATGGTACTCTCGCTGATAACAGATTTTCTCCTATTATTTTTATTACAGATATTCTTTTAAAGCAGCCCATTAAATTTAACAACTCTTTACAATAAAATATGAATACATTAATGAAAATTAAAAGCTTTTCAGTAAATTTTATAATAAGTTCGTTCTAACCAAGAATTACTACACCAATATCAAGCTTCTGCCATTTCAAGGAGGGAAATTAAAGTCTACTGTTTACAGGACTTCTTTCTTATAAACTTCAGCTTTTTATGTATCCCTCCATGGGATAATGCGTACAGAATCATGTTTCATTTTTACAGGACCCTGTAATTTAGCTCTCACTAAATTCTACAGACTTCTTTCCATTTAGGGCAAAAAAATAGCAGTTATTGAGATTTCCAGTCTGTTAGCAGCCCAATTAAGACCATCCAGGGTAAGTCCTGATCACCTATGGTTCTAGATCATGGAATTTGGTGGAGCCCATCAGGGCATGTTCTGTGCCGGTGAGTCCGGGCTTTCTCCCACCAGCAGATCTGTCATCAGGGGTGTAGTGGGAGATGGTGGGATGGGTCTCAGTGTGTACTTCACTCCACGGCCAGGCAATGGTAATGAGGGGAAGGCAGAAGCTGTGCCATGCTGCTTTCTCCACAGCATGTGCAGAGTCACTTTTCTTGAGCAGTAGGGACAAGATCAGAAACTGAAGAAAGCAGAGATACCACAGTAAGGTTTACTTTCAATCATGGCCCAGAGTGACACCTATATTCTGGCTCAAGAGCTCCCTTAATGTGTGTTCCCAAGAAAAATGCAGATAAATTGGCCTGATTTCCTGATGCTTACATAAAATAATGGGCTCCCTGTTACCCAATAGTCTGGAAGGACCTATCCACCCAGGGATAAGGAAACACATATAAATTATGTTCACACATGAAATGCTTCCTGAAGGATCAGCAAAACCCAAACAAGGCTATGGTCAAAAAGAGAGTGACATAATCTTCCAGAAAACCTGGATAGACTGGTTTTCTCCAGTAGTGTGTGTTGTCCTGTAGTACTTTTATTGTCCTGTTACCATACATATCTGGGAAACCTGTGGGCATCTTTCCTTCTTTAAACAAACACCTGATAGAATCTGCTCCCCTGTTCTTTCTGCCTCTCTGCTTAATCAGTGATCATGTCTTTCCTTTTTTTTCTAGGGAAGAAGCTCACATTCCTTCTCTCAACATGAGTCATTACTATCCCTAAGGCTGTTTTGCAAACTTTGCCACTTGCACAGTGACAGAGCTGCCAGGTTGAGCCCATACCTTATTCAGCAAACCTGGTATCTGGCCTCTTAAGAAATATTGCAACCATTTTGCATCTCTCTTATAAACTCTCTGAGCCATATCATCAGATTTCATTACCCAAAATGCCAAAATATACTCTATGGGCTAAAATTACATTCCGGTTTGCAGGGACCACAAAAGGATTACACTTTTAAACTATTTCTGGAAATAAATGGATATGAAAATGATAAATAAAATGTCAAACAACAGGGAAGAGTCAGAAGCCGGCAAGACTAGACACAGACCATCATGGCATTGATAATGAGCAGGTCTGCCCTTCCAACAGGTCTGCCTTGCAGGAGGTATGTACCTTCTCTGACAGTGTTGACACAAATTATCTCAAAACTGACATGAAATAATAATGCAGCCAAGCTTTGAAAGCAATGGGGGAAAAAGTCTGTAATAATAGTATTTTGCTTTTATTGCCTAGCAGTTAATATTGCCATCTTCTCTGGTTGGCACCCTATTACCAACAGAGCAGTAAAGCTTCAGTGTAACTCCATGCCATAAAATCTAATTGACTGTTGTCCAAACATTGGATGTAAAGCTACATGTCACAAACTTGTCTCTTGTCCATTTATTGCAGTGCTTGAAAAGTGCTGTAGTGATTTACTGAACAAGGTGCTCTGCTTACTGCCTATGATTTACTCTGCAGCCATGCAGAAAATGACAGGACTGACAGATTTCAAGAAAAGTTTGTCAGCTATTACCCTCATGAGTTAGTCAGCAAAATGTTCCAGTCAGTGATAAGCAATTCTCACCAGAACACTATTTTTTATTTATTCTGGATTTTATTTTCTTATTCCTCAGTGCTTCTCAAAATGCTCTTCTTAAGGTTTTGAATAAAATTTTTATTGGCTCACATAGTGTGTAATTCACAGTCTCCATAAACGTGCTGAATGCTAACCAGAAGTATTAGATGAGAATTTTAGAAAGCAGCATTTAAAATAACCTATTGAGGCATTCAGAAACACAGCAGAAAATAAATACTGAGAAAAGCAAAAAAAAAAAAAAAAAAAAGGACAGCAAATATATAGTATACTATAAAGTGTCAGCTTTTAGTGGTGCTGTTCAAATGGCTTGATTGCCATTTGCATAAAATTACAGAATTATCTACAACCGGAGAACAAAGTAAAATATTATTATTTGGATTTGAGCTAAGCTGCTTTCTCAGGCAGGGACAAGGTTGTTAGGACATTATCACTCAGGTGCAAGGATTAACTGAGTTCTCTACATTAACTTTTCTGGAGACAGTAAAACCCACTTTCAGGACAGAGGTGAGCAAAGCATCTAAACATTGCCAAATCACAGTAGCCTAAAAGGGCAGCCTACCATGTAAGACCCGAGGTCTGTCTATAGAACAGTAACCTGAATCAGAAAAAGAGATTCACATGATAGGGCAATATATGATCACTACCTTGACACAGGCTTCCATTTTCTCACAAGCAGTATTTTAAGAGGCAGCATTGCCCAGAATTCTCACAGAAATGCATCTACTGTTCTTCAATAAAAAAAAACAGACTCCAGAAGACCCAATCTGGTCCTTTGCTAGTAAAAGTAAGCAATTTCATTTTGAGAGTTCTCAGAAATGGCAGACCCCTTGGGCCATGCAAGCCCAGGAGAGATAACTATTGCACAAGAGAGGCTCCAGTGTTCACATGAAGGTCAGACTTACACAGGAGGACATAACATGCTATCAGGACTCTCTAAAAGGTACACAGATACCACAATTAAAAAATATATATTTTTTGGTAGATATGAGAATATTCAGCTTTACAATATCTTAGCATATAATATTACATGATGTGTTCCAGGAGAAATTGGGAAGAGCAGAATTAACACTGTTGATGCGAGACAAACACATTTCAAAAAAGTTCTTATTAATAAGATGCTAGTGGTAGTGTCAACGCACTTGTGATGGTCTAAGGGAAAATGTTTAACTAGTTAGTCACATTGTTGGAAGAAATGTACAAGCTTTTAAATCACACATGCCCCTGCTCAATGTCAAACAATGCCTGAGGCAGAAGCCTGTTCAGCAGCCAGCCAAAGCCTTTCCCTGGGGCAGTATTTCCCTGGGATTTTTCTTCAGACCAAGCCTACAGGAGAGCATCCTTACCAGGATTCTGCAGATGCTCTGCATGGTGTGGCTACAACCTTCTAGAGACATGGGATTCACTGTATGGCACTTTTAAAGGGGGCCTAAGGTATTTCAAAAACACCAAAAATTTCATGAGAGTGACAGTTTGGCTGATGTGCCTGAGATTTTTAGTTATATATTCAGCAATGTATCCAGAGAAGAGGCAGCTGGAATTCCAGGTGTAAGGTACTCAGAAAAATTACTTTGTTCTCAAATTCTAACCAGGTGAACTTCCAGGAAGAGACAGTTTTTTACTTGGGGAGATCCAGATGTAAAGTTAGGAGAGCAGATTACATAAAACCCTCTCAATTGTTTAGAGGTTCCTGCTTGGGCACTATTTTTGTTATGAAGTGTTACAAGCCTGTGACATCCTTACTCTGAAAGTGAATTAAAATCATCTTAAGAATAGTTTCAAGTGGATTTCAACACTTCACAAAATGTTATCTTAAGACAATATATTCAAAAAGAGAAGAGCTAGAGTGCCTCTTGGATCTATTAGAAACCTGTAGAGTGGTGGAAATTCAAAATAAAAATCCTCAGAGATATTAGCATCCGAACTGAGGCAGCAGCAATGCTGAAGGGGACCCACCTGCAGCACTAGATGAAAAAAAAAAAAGATAATGAGTGAGTTTTCTGATACAATTGGAGATAAATTTGTGGAGAAGATGAAGATATTCTGGTGTTTTTAGAAGCAATTGTTAATAACTTCATTTCTCTACCTTGCTTTGTGGTATTGATGAAGAAATAATGAATTCAGGTTATTTCTAGGGCCAAAGGACATGGTGACTGAAGAGCTCTGTGATTCTTTGCCTTGAGTGGCTATTCAGAAATAGAGAAGTCAATCCATACAAGTGGAACTCAAAAGCCAGAAGGGAAAGATGCATCCCTCAACTTCTAGTAATGAACCTCCCGCAAATATGTGTCAGAGGAACAATGCCACCCAAAACTTCATTATGAGACACAAAGAGATGGAAGAAGAGAGAAATCTCAACTAATGTTAGTTACATAATGTCGCTGTTGAGTCCAACAACACAGAATAGACTCCAATATATTCATCAAGGCAAAGAGAGATTTTATTAAAGAATCACACTCCAATATAGATCGTGGAAAACAAAACCCCATTGGGTAAAAGATATAAACAATTATATTAACCAATTAGAAAAACTCTCATGTACAACCTTGCAGGTGCAAGGTGGAAGGTGCTATCTTATTGTTTAACATTCCTTGTGCATGTTGATGTTAAGCTGGTCTTGAAAACAGAGAGTTGTTTTAGATTCACTGCATGAGAACTTCTCACAAACACTGTTTCATGGCTTTCACAGATTTTCTCTGTTCCAAGCCTGTTTCTGCCACGACAACATAAAGGCTAAGATCCCTTAGCAGCCATAGGGATAGCTGCCTGAAGTAGATGGAATAACTTAGAGTCAGTAAGATAAATCTCACATAAACAAACAAAATTGTGGAGGAGGTCAAGCCTGGACAAGATAAAAACACTTTATTGATTTTAATAGCTTTAGTCCTAATTTGTACCATTACTTTCTAAAAGGAAGTCAAATATGAACAAGAAAGAAAAATAAATACTTAAAGTTTACCTGAGCATATGATTTCAAGACTATATTTCCACATTTTCTAATATGAAATAATAATATTTGGAATGATTCTATTAAGATGGCATTTTCAGAGGGGGAAACAGCAGAAATACCCAACTCATGAACAATTCTGATTTAAAGTAAAGCATAGGAAAATTCAATTATGAAAATTTTAACTTAATCAGGAATTGTTATTTTACTATCTATTCACTCCTTCAGAATGCCTTCTCAGAAATAATGCTTTTTTGAACTACTGAAGGTAAAGGAAGCCCAAAAGACCATGTCCTTTACTAGAATTATTTCCTTTCCTTCCATGTTTATGGAAGAAACATAAAGGCGCAATAAATATTAATCTTTACATGTCATACTAGCAACAATGCAATAAGGAATTTTGTAGTTACTGAGAGTATTTTGGGCAGAACTGAACTTATCAGCTGTAGAGATCTGTGTTTGCAATTGCCTTGCACTGAGAAACACAAGCTGAACAAATCCTACAAGAAATATAACAAACATGACTTAAAAAACAAAACTAAAATAATAAAAATCACCTATATTTTGTTAAGCAAGAGGAAACACTAAATGATCTACACAACACCCAGGCAGTAGAAGGGGTCTATCACATCATCTGTTTAAAGATACTCTCCCCATGGAAACTGTAAACAATTTACAGCTAGATCTGAATGCAGCTGCTGCTGCCTTTCTTGTCTCCTGGGTAGCTACTACAGATGAAAGAAAAACAAAAACAACACAACATGTTAATTTTCCTATCATGTTATGTGATGTGAACTAAGGATGAACAGAGTGGATTTCAAGTGCTGATAAACTCAGCTTCCTCCAAAAGTTCTTACTCTGCCCATTTTACTGCTACCTACGATTGGGTCAGATTGTCTAAACTGGTTTCTGTTTATGTACCTCTTACTGTGCTCTTATCCCAGGTGAGCATACCTCATTTCCTTTTATTGTGCCATTTAAGTGTCACTTTTCCCTTCTTGTGCTCTGTATAGCTATAGGTACTTACCTGAGCATAATACGCAATACTCCTTAATGGCCAGAGGCTCACAAATGAAATATAGTTCATAAATAACTTCTGGGAAGTCAAGAACTGACTTAAAAAATTAATTGGCTCCAACAATTAGAAATCATATGACAGAGAATCTGGAATTATACTTCCAAAACTTCCTACCCATGATGTATCCACCATACCCATCAATGTATCCTGCAGGATCAAAATCTTCCCGTGCACGAGGAAAGTAAACCAGCAGTCACACAAAGAGCAACTTTAAGTGTGTGTCTTGCCTATGCAGCAGTGTGGAGATGAACTGGAGGACTGGAGGAACCGTTAAATTTCTGGGCCAGTTCTACTATAGCACAACAAGACCCCCAGCTTTCTATTTATAACAATGAAATAAAATGGGAAATTTTAAACTGCATGGGCTGAAAAATCCACCTTTATGTAGTTTGAGTCATTGATTTAATGTTAACATTTTATTTGCTTAAATTACATTAAATTAAATTTACACAGATTAATTGCCTTCAGATAATTCAAATCAATTACATTTCCATTTGTGTGGTTTTGTAGGAAAATTATTTCCTACTTAAGGTGAAAATTTCTTCTAAAAAGAAGTCCTGTAATTCAAAAGCAGTACAACAGGTAGATTCACAAGTCCTTGAAGTCAATGTAAAGTATCCTGTTAACTTTGCAGGAGATGGGACTTTTGGTAAAAAAAAAAAAAAATTAACCAAAGAAGAGATTTTTTTACATCTCTGTCCATCTCTGAGCTTCAAGCTTGCAGTCAAACTCCAGTGAGTGCTACCATATTTGCTGGAACTTGTCCCTGGCCCTGCATTTCTCTGTATTGGAAGAGTTGCTATTGCTCCCAGTGCACATGCCCTACTGCCACAGGAAACAGAGGAGAGAGAATTGCATGTACGTATTTAAACTGTGTCTCTGAACAGCATTGGGGTATTGCCAGGGTGTTCACCTGGACTTTGGCTTAAGAAGTTCTCCAGCAACTTGTCATAGAATGGCCTGGGTTGAAATGAACCTTAAAGATCACCTAGTTTCAACTCCCCTGCCACAGGCAGGGACACTTTTCACTACACCAGAAGGCTCAGAGCGCCATCCAACATGGCTTTGAACAATGCCAGGGATGGGGCATCCATAGCTTACGTGAACAACCTGGTCTAGTGCCTCACCATCCTCAAGGTAAAGAATTTCTTCCAACCATCTGATCTAAACCTACTCTTTTTAAATTGGAACTCATCCTCCCTTGTCCTATCACTGCATGCCCTTATAAATAGTGCCACTCCATCTCTCTTGTAGGCTCCCTTCAGACTCTGGAAGATCACAATTCAGTCACTCCGAAGGCTTCTCTTCTCCAGGCTGAGCAGTCCCCATGCTCCCAGCCTTTCCTCACAGGAGTGCTGCCCCATCCCTCTAATCATCTTGGTGCCTCTCCTCTGGACTTGCTCTGACAGATCCATGTTCTTCCTGTGCTGGCAACCCCAGAGCTGGGTGCAGCACTCCAGATGGGCTTTCATGAGAGCAGAGCAGAGGAGCAGAATCCCCTCCCTCACCCTGCTGGTCACATCTCTTTGGATGCAGCCCAGGACACAACTGGCTTTCTGGATTTCCAGCCTCCCACCCACCCTTGTCCACGTCTGCATGTCCACCAGAACCACATGTGGCAAAACACTAATCTGCAAGAACAAGGGCATCTGACCTGACACAACACTGACCTTGCCCAAAGCTACACCTACCAGAACACTGCGTTTTAGCAATGTAGGCCAGGCTGATGGGTTTTTTTCAGTGCTTCTTTACCTCCTGTTTGAACAATTCTTAAGTGAACCAGTCAAAGGAGGTTTAAGAAGGAGAATGACCTCCAGCAAATCAATTAGATCTTAAATAAAAGCCCTTTAGTAGTCTTCTTTAAAATAAGAATAAAAATCCTGTCTAAGTAAAATACAGTTTACGTTTAATAAAACTACCACAAAGTAATTGTATTGTATAACAAAGGATATATCAATGCCTATATTTATAGATTTTCTATAATAGCCAAAGTCACAATGATCCATGTGTCTTCAGCCAGGTTAGTTATTTCTTATTGTAGAAGAATAAAAAGAATAATTTAAATTTAATTATCCTTTTAAACTGTCATAAAACAGGGATTTAGCCTTCCAAGAAATCATCTACTTTAAATTCATTTCTGAATGGAGTGATAATGCTGCTATAAGATGGTTAATTACTTAAGAACATGGTACCTATTATGGGTTAGTGTGAACAGTAATCAGCCCACCAATGTGTAGAGCTTTTGGAGTTTGACCCATCCAAGGGACATGTGCCCGTGTTAAATCCTGACCTCTGTCATTGTCACTGTCATAGCTGCTGGTTCAGTCTGTGCCTAGTTCCAGAGCCTGAATCCCCAGAATCTAATTGCTAAATAACCTTCAGGATGAACCACTAACAAATAGAGTGGGTAAAAAAGTTAAATTAAAATGAGATCTGCTAAGAGCATTTGCTCCAAATCTAAACTAAATTTATATAATATCCCTAAGGTTCAAAGCCTTTGGCTAACTTTGCTTTGAATTATTCTGGTATGTTTCAGCTTTTTGAGCTTTGGAGATGAAAGTGTCAAAATATCATAACTCAGCTTCCTCATATGAGATTTTCCATGAAATTTTGCAGACATAAGAGCTTCAGGAAATTTAGGAAAGTTTCAATTAAGAGTCTATACCTAGCCTCACCCTAATGTATTTGTTAGATGTGAACTATACAGGCACACACACACACACATGCAGGGTCTTCTTAGGTATTTAGCCCCATCAGAAATGTTCCCTGTCTCAGATCAATGAAAATTGGAGTTTTATATTACCTGGGAGGAAAAAAATCAGCAGCAACATTTGAAGTGGAGTTGTTCTATATCTGAAGAAAACAGTTAAATATAAATTAGTTTGAAATATGGTGGGATTTATTACTTAGGTTTCCTTAAGCTTCGGTTTGAGAATGTAAACTGGCATTGTACTAAAGATTTTGTCTAACCAGAATGAAAGTACAATGGATTTTGAATATCAAGAAGCATTTTCTAAGGCAAAACACACAGAAAATATGCAAAAAGGTTGCCTGAATGATAGGACAAGGAAATAATTGAATAAATAATATATACCTGAATAGAGTCCTATTAAAAACAACTTATATTAAAACAGCTTTTATAATAGCCAAGAGTTCACTTGGAAGTAATGAATAACTGCTTGGCTTCGACAGTCACTGACAAAATCTGTATCTATTTCAGCAGAGCCAGAATTTAAATTTATGTGTAGTGAGTATAATTAGGGCCTGTACTCCTCCTGCCTTTCTTACCTGAAAATTGGCTTATTCATTTGTATCCCACTGCTATCCTGTTGGCTTCATTTTCCCATCATCAGGGCAAAAACAAATTCCTGACTTTTAACCCAACTATCACCAATAATTCTAATATACTGGATGACCACTGAATTGATTCTGAGCAGGTTGATTTGAAATGTCATCCTGAAATGCAGAAGGGCTGCATTTGATGACCAGAGAGCTCCCTAAATTGCTACTAGTAAATGAAACAGGGGTTCATGATCCAAAGATAGAAAATAGAGTATTTTCTAGATTTCTGTGCTCTGCTATATTTCCAGCACAATAAGTAGAATAAGATTACTGAAATTATTTCTTTTCCATGTTTCCAGACAGACTTCCAGCTTTCAGATTCTATGGGTGTATGTAGATACACTTGTATCGATGGGCATAATTTTTAGTTTGCTGTTTCAGATTAGTCCCAGCCTTTCTATGTAAATGTCCTTGGAACTTGCTTTTCCACCTGTAAAATTGACATAACATTTCCTGAGATGTGTCTGAGATGCATGATGCTCTGATGATTACAATTTTACAGCAAAGCAGTGAGAGAAAATGTTGTTTTTATAATTCTTTAAATCTAAATCACAGTCAAAAAGATTAAAAAAGAACGAAGACACTAAAGTTTAGATCCAAGTTCTCTGGTATGTTTGTCACCGTTGGCTATAATCTTAGAGTCCATGAATGCAGCGAGAAGATACCTATATGTTGCAAGAGACGAGCTCTCCTGATTATCTCTCAAAATAGTACTTATGTCTGAAATGCTGCTTTCAATGTCAGTACAGGAAGGGATTTATGAGATTATGTATTTCTTTTTGGAGAAGTTTCTTTCTCTGAAACTAACTTCTAAATATCTGAGTATTATGCATGAGAATTTTCTCCATATGAGCTTACTCATACACTCCTAAATACTTCAAAATCCTTAGACACTAAGAGAGCTGGGGAGTGACTTTTTAAAAGGGCATGGACAGGTAGGATAAATGGGAAAGTCTTTAAACTGAAAGAAGGTAGGTTTGGATCAGATATTAGGAAGAAACACCTTACTGTGACAATGGTTGAGACACTGGAACAGCACAGAGAAGCCGTGGATGCCTCATCCCTGGAACTGTTCAGGGTAAGGCTGGTTGGGGCTCTAAGAAACCTAGTCTAGTGGCAGACCTCCCTGCCCATGGTCATGGGGTTGGAACAAGATGATCTGTAAGCTCCCTTCCAACCCAAACCATTCTATGATACTATGAGTCCATAAGAGAAAAAGAGCAAAACAGAGATCTTTGCTCCAGATATTCCCAGTTTTTTATAACCCAAGATTCTTGATTGTCCTGATATTGGAATATGGAATATTTTTTTCAGACATCTTTAGTTCTTCTAAACATAAAATATGACTTCCTCAAAGGGATCCCTTAGAATGGTCCTAACAAATGTTAAAATTTTGTTTTAGGCTTTCTGCCACTGATAGAAGTCACAAATCATTCATAAAAGTGTAATTTGAAAAAATAAAATTGATTTTAAAATAAACTAAAATACCAGCTAAAAGAAAACCACATTTTAGAATATATTCCACCAGTTACTGCCAGAACCTCTTAAGAGATCTGAATCATATATCTGTATATTCTGGCAAAACGAAATGCACTGCAGATCAGAATGTTTTAATTTCCAGTTACCTAGCTGGGAAATACAGTCTCATGCACATGTCTACTCTCAGGGGAAATATATTGTATATACAACACTATTGTATGCCTTAAAGGAAAAAATAGTGGATTAGTCACTCCCTAATCCACTGTCACTCCAGAGGACTTCTCTGCCCTTATATCTAGGCCTAGTCACAAGCTGTATACAGTTGAGACTATTGTATTTTCATGTGCATTTTTAATGAAAATTTTTTTAATAAAGTGTATGAAAAATATATTCTTTAGTAAAGAATTAGAAATAGTCGTCAAAGGGAAAGAAACAGACCTCATTAAATAAATTGCTCTTTACTGATCAATTCAGAGCAGAGGATGAGTCCCAGTAGATATAATATATTTACATAACTATGGAAATGAAATAATCTCTTCTTTTCTCCCTAAAATTTGGTGGAAAGACAGACTCTTTTCTAGAAGAACAAAAAAGGAGTCATTACAGAGGGAAAAAATACGTGGTCTGGACTCCTGGAAGATTTCATTGAATAAAATTAGTAAGAAAGCTAGAATACTCTACCACAGGATAAAAGTGACAAGCATGAAGCCTGAAACTTGAATACAATATTGACAAGAGAGGAAACAATCCTGAGTTGAGAAGGAAAGGAATCCAATTTTCTGATCCAATTCTAGGGAATTAAGCTAAACAGAGATTTTCTTTTATTTCTTGACCCATTACTCTATGAACCCCTCTGACTGTGCTATCTGCTTCTGATGTTATAAATAAACCATTGCCTATTTGTTCAACTTGTTTTGAATTAAGAATAATTTTTTAAAAAGAAAACATGAATCAACAAGAATGCACTTCTTAAGAAGTTTAAAAGGTACATAGGAAATTTTATTGAAATGATAGCAAAGTAGACTCCCATTTAAGCTTCAAAATCAAAGTAGAGAATAGGCAACAGAGGGGTCAGGACGTTCCCAGCTGTCTTCAAGTGGTGGCTGGTGGGATGCAGGAGGATATCTAGTAATCAATAATATGCTAAGATACACACTTGAATGTTAAACCTCAAGGGTAATAAACATTAAATAATGTCGAGATTGAGACAGAAATAAGGACAAATATATTTTTCAAGCTTATAGTGGCAATGGCAGTTTTGTGTGTGTTAATTACAGACCTCAGTTAGTTTCTAGCAAAAGACATGGATTTTCCATTGTAAAGTGAAGTTGCTGCAGTTCTACTTCATAGATGCTTACCTCACTCATACCATTCAGATGTAGAGAACTGCAGAAAATCCTTTTTACATTACTGACAACTCCAAAGATTCAAAAATCATAAAATAAGCATAGAATTTATAAGGTTGACTGTAAAGCCCTGAGACTATTAAAAATATTTGGATGTATAACTGTCTTTTAACTTTGGAGGCATTAGTCTTCACTTGGGCCATACAAACTCCTCAGCATGACCAGAATGAGATGAAATCTGAGCACTTCAAACAAACAGAGGAGGTGGCTTAACCCAGAATCCACTAAGTATCACAAGACACATCAAAAAATTACAGACATCAGCAAGCAGGATTTTTAAAGCAGTCTCAGTTTTACAGAAACTTTCTTTCCTTGACAGTCTGTTCCAGTGGCTAATTACATATATAAAAATTGTGGTTTCTTTTGTTTTTTTCACCTTGATACTTTTTTTAACTCAGCTGCCAGCCAAGGAGGATCTTGCCATGGCTTCATAGCTTTAAGTCCCTCGTATTGAGAACCACTCCCATTTTGATGAAAAACACCAAAGTTTACAAATATCCTTGGTGTTTTTGTGAGCTTTACACTTTTGTTTGCCAGGGTAGCTGTCTTGCAATGGACTGAAAGATGGAAGGTATTGTGTGAAGACACAAAGGCAGCCTTGCCAGTTCTTTTTCTTTACAGTTGAACAGGAGCCAGCAGTGC
>VZTR01029235.1:104777-131583 GCA_013400775.1 Chaetops frenatus | reverse complement strand
CAAAATATTGCTGGAGAGGAAAAAATGGTAAAAATTTAGGATGATAGGTGGAGCTGTTGATTGCCATCTGAAGGAAGCCAGGTCTGGAGAGCTCTGTGCCCACAGCACTGTGTGTTCATGGGTTATAACATAGTGAACCCCTACAGGACCTGCTCCATTCAGCTGCTGCAATGAAAAGTATCCATCAGTATTAACAGTCATTTTTGAACCAAGTTGGGGGTTCTTTGCATTCATCCCTAGATGCTCTCCCACCTCTTCACGTTGTTTTCCTTTCCTCTGTTTCCCAGCCATCTTTATTTCTTCTATTTCCATATAAGACCTATTGCTGACCCTGCTGAGATCTGTCATCTGCTTTTCTTGGCCATCTAGAAGAGGGACATAAGCCAATTTTCGAGGTACCCAGGGCACAAAACAGACTTTGTGACATAACAGGGGATCAGTTGTAGAGCTGCCATTATTCGTGGCACTGGTAGAGGTGGGTCAGCAAGGAGAACACACAGTCAGCATCTTGCAGCCTATTAAACAGTGACATTCCATGACATACGTATGATGATACTCGCATGAGAGCACTAAACATCTGGGATCTGGATTTTGCTGTTTACTGATCTCTGTCTATAAAGTCCAATTTTGGTCAGGGTTTTTGCTGGTGAACAAGCCTGTGGGCTGTTTCTTTATGTTTGCTGCATTTTAAGCACTAAAGGAAAATTGAAGTTTATAGGCAAATTCTTTCTGAGAGTTGGCATTAAAGGAGATGTTTGGACATTTTAAAAATACATATTTTACAGTGAGGGTAGTTGATGGGTCATCAATGCAGTTCCACTTCCTGAGCGTGATTTTCCTTTGATTAGGTTAAGCTTTCCAAATAAAATGTTCTCTAAGGTAACATGAGACATGTCAAACTTCCTGTTATTTGATTTTGTTAGAAGTGGAACAGAAAATGAAAAGTAGGTTTAAATTTGTCAAAGCTCAAGCTTATGCAGTGATGAGTAGTTTTCTTGTTACTTCACAGCAGATTGGTGTGAAGGTCTCTGCTTCCATCAGGGCAACTGCCATTGAGACTGAATTCTCTAAATGCTGACAAAGAAATAAATTTCTAAATATTTACAGATGTAACAACTAACAAATGCTGTTTCACCCTTTCAACCTTCTCACTGCCATTTGTAAAAGCCTTTTCCCTTTGTGACTGATGGCAAGTATTGCTCATACCATGGGATTTTTGCCAACAATTTCAAAAGGAACATGATAGAGTCCACGGGAACTGGTCGTACAACCTCAATCATAGTTGTTCCTCTGGCCCACTATTCTATAAATCCCAAATTCAAGTTAATAGATTTATAAAGCAGAGTGCCACAAGGGACCATTAGCTCATCTGGCCTGATGGCCCATGCATTACAAGCAACTGCCCTTTATGCTGTACCCTTTACCAAGCCCAGCAGTGTTTATGTTTGGTTAAAGAATCTTTGCCAAAAAGGCATTCAAGTCTTGGCTTCAATACATCAAGGTAGAAAGAATCAGCAAATTTTACAGTAATCTTTATCATTAATGTCTGTGTTAATTACTTTGCTGGGTAAAAGGTATGGCTTATTTTTGAAGCTGCCCAGTTAAACCTTCCAGACATTGTTTCTCGTTATGCCCTTGGTAAATTAGATTTTGCTAACACTACTTTATTCTCACCAGGGACCTTGCCAAACAAAAACAGTGTCAGAGGAATGACTAAATAGAATAAAATCTTCAGGTACCTCTCAATGAGGCATTTCCAGGACAGTCAGTGATAGTTCTGGCAAACCTGGGTAGTCTGCCCCACCTGTGAGAGTTAAAGTAATCCACCCATGGCTGCTGCTTTGCCACTGGAATACCCAGCATGACGTAAAAAAAATTGTGTACTTTCAGTTACACATCTAGAGGTGGTTTTTTTTTGGTTTTTTTTTTTTTTTTGTTCAGAAGGAAGAGTCCGAATCTTCTGCTGACTTACTCATGGAATTATTTCAGAGAAGATAATTTCAGTTTTCCTGATCTAAGATCTCTGAACTCTGCACACTTTAGTTTTAGTTAGTTTTCTATTTCATTCCTCCAGACAAGTCAACAGGCTTGCTGAGAGATGGATAATGATTTAGAATGTCCATCCAGACTGAGTTGGTCTTCTGCTTCTTTGTGTCATCCTGTTAAAACATCAGCAATCCAATTTCGTCAGTTTCTGCTCTCTTTAGTTCTTGTGAGTCTATGACACCAGCCTCTGAATATGCTTGTTCAGGAAATATTTGTTAAAATATATGGGATGCAGCATGAAATTATCACATAATTTTCTTCCCAGGTGGGGATACATTAATATCAGTGCGCCTCTGTGGGATTGAGCACTTCAGGTATTTCAAGCAGAATCATTTTAGTGTTTTTAGTCTGTGGTCCTGCTGTTTGTAGAATAAATGGCTGTCACATATAAAGTAACTTAGACTTTCCCTGGAAGAACTGAATTACTAATCATAAGCTATTACAAATAAAGAGGAACAGTTTATCTCCCAGAAGAGAGAAACCACAGATGGGAGCAAATGTAGTGGTTAATACAGCAACAATTCTTGGAATAAGTGAATTGAGAAAAAATAAATGTGGAAAGTAAAACCATTTGCACGGATTTAACAGAGTAATAAGACAAAATGGAAGAGAAAAGCAAAGCAAATATGAAATCAAGAATGATTGGAAATGTTACCTGCTATCTATTAGAGATGCACTGAACTATTTAGACATATTCTTTTCAGAATCCAATGAACAAGAACTTTTTAAAAGTTGCCTAATTTTTAATTTCCCATTTAAATAAAAATAGTTTTATATTATCTTTCTTATTCTGTGTAAATGACTTGGATGCAAGAGTGATGTAATTTATGAGATACCAGGGTGATTAGGTATTCTTCAGTAAGAACACAGATTGCTGAGTAAACTTGTTCTTGGAAGCCAAAATCTATCCTGCTGATCTAATGATGATGCACTTGTGCCCAATAATTGTATTTGTATTATTGCCAATGTTAACTTATACAGGATTACAAGAGCTGCCATGCTGAATCAGTGCAATGTCCTGTGCAGTTCAGTCCTGTACTGAAAAATCAAACAAACAACAATCCCGAAGGAATTTTTTTAAACAAAAATCTTCTGTTTTGTTTTCCTGAGCCAAGATCTAGATTTCAGGAATGTCTTGTAGCAATTAGTTTCACAGTCCAATTCTGCCCTATTTAGATGTTTCCTCTGTTTTGGAAGTACCCACTTCCCAGTTCCATTGGCTGAACCTGTGGGAGGCTCATGTGAGTCACAAGAATCTGACCATGGCTATGTCCACAGACAAAAGAATATAGTTTTAATTTCTGTGAAGTTCCAGAGGAACCAGGAACAGGTTTGTTCATGTGCAAAGACATGAACAAACAAAACTTTATCTTGAAGAACTGCACGAGTGGTAGAGGGTTCCCTTCCCTGGAACTGTGGAGTACTGCTTCCTCTGTGGGATAGTTCCTTTTTGGAGTCAAACAGGAAGTTCTGTCTTTTCACAATCTGCTAAGAGAAAGGTGTAGATGTTCTCAAGTCTGTTTCTTTTTTGAGAACCAGCCAGGGTTTTATTTATATATTGGGATTTTATATTGGCTAAAAATACTGGCTGCGTTCTGAGAAGCTGAAATGGGACATCATGACTGATTCAGACACATAATATATGTTGTTGTTGGGCTGGGGGCCTGCAAAAACCCAAACCACATTCCTGTCCCCTCTCCTGTTGGCAGTTCAGCCTGGATAGTTGTGCAGGCAGGTGGTCTGGTCCCCAGAAAGGGGGGGAGGGAAGGGGCAGGGGAAGGGGGAGAGAGAAGGGGTGTCCTTGAGAACCACTAGTCCTTGTTTCCACAGGCTAGCTCTCCAACAATCATCTGTCTCAGGCATATTGTACGAATTGAAGTGGGCGGAGTGACCCAACACCTCTTCTCCATCTCAGTCATTATCTTATGTATTGATCTATGTATCTTCTTGATTTTTCCTCATAGAGATGCACAGTCCAGATATTTTCATCCTCACCAACCTTGCTGCCCTTCTTTGAATATTCTCTTCTACAGTTCTGTGATGTTCTTCTCACGACTGAGTGATCAGGGTTGCACACACTGTTCTAGAGAAAAGAGTAATTTATATAACGGCACTGCAGTACTTTTGGTAATATTCAGGGTGTCCAATATCTGCATCCAGAGGACTGTCTCTCCTGTCTTGGAGTACCTGAGAAGTTCTCAGGATTTAATGATGCAGTACACACATTGCCTGCTTAAATGTCCTGTAGCCCACAGCTGAAAGCCAGCTTTGGGTGAGTATTCTCTCTTCCTTTCCTTCTGCTCTCTCTTGGCTAATACTGATACAGGGCTGGAAGAACTCTCCTGCTTGGTTCTCGAGTTCCCATCCCTGGCAGCTCTCAGCCTCATGACTATGCTCCCTTAGCCCTGCCCCATATCACAACATGGTATGACTCTGACCAGTCCTGCATGGTCCAGGGGTAAATTCCCTGCTCTGCTGATGGGTCCCTGTGCTGTCATTGAATTATAAGGGATCTGTACTAATTCTGACCAGCTTTAGAATTTTGCAGTACAGATCAACATATTCAAGAGGAATATGAGGAACCCATTTTACTTTCACCATGGAAAAAGAGGCATTTCCAAGGTCAGAGGCATCCACTGTTTCAGATGCAGACTTCAGAATAAGAGCAGTTGTGCCTTTGAAGTGCCTCTCCTGGACACATGTACATTTTAGGTGTCTACACCTGGTGAGACAAGGCCTGCCCTGACTCATGAGCTCCATCTGAATTATTACTGTTCTGTCTTTTAGAGTGCAGATCTTTTATTCCTGCCCAGCTCTGGTGTTAAGGTTCATTGGTTTTCACTGGGCGTATCAGATATGACACAGCAACAAATAAGCAGTCAAACCTGACCTCATAGGATTTACTTTACCCTCTGTTAATCTTTTCCTTCATTACATCAGGAAGAAGAGATAAATGGGCACTGTTCTCTTTGCATCCATCTTCCAAGTGATGCTGAATCTTTCCATTTTGAAGATTGCACCTTTTTAATAAATTACATTTATTATAAAAGCTAACAATTAAAAATACAATTTGCTATTTTGTATAGATAAATATATGTACAAAATACGTATCTTTTGCTTCGCATTACTGTCATGAAAAAGGTATATTTTATTTTATGTTGCTTTCTTAGGGCATTACTAGTAAACTTATTATCCTCATTTGCCTGACACCAGAGGGTTTCACTGGCTATTTACATTCTCTTTTTCCCAAGGGGTAGGAAAGTCTGTTCCAAAGATTTCATGCTACTTGCATTCATCCATCACATTTTTCTGCAGAAGTAGTTGCTATTTGTCTTTAGAGTTGTAGCCCTTCAGGAAGTCTTATGCTGTTAGCTTTCATTTGAGAGCAGCTTTGTGTCTGGAAAAAGGAGACAGAAATACCTGAAATGCAGAGGAAAAACATGTAGGGGTACATGGTCTGAACTGCAGTGCTCAGAGATATTTGCTCAGTGAGGTATTCTGCTGCCCATGCATATTTCTTGATTTCAGCCTTTTCCTTCCTTCCCTCAACTTCTCCAAGCTTTGCTCCAACTTCTTATCACTCCTTCATTGACAAGGGTGGTTCCTAGCATTGCAGAGGACCCATACTTTCCTTTCTCATCAAGAAACTGAGTTATTTTTCATCGCTCATTGGGTGTACATTCAGGAAGTTTGGAGATGATACCAAGTTGGGTGGGAATGCAGATCTGTTGGAGGGCAGGAAGTGAAATTCAGTCATGAGTCCTGCACTTGGGCCACAGCAACCCCATGCAGGGCTGGACACTGGGGACAGAGTGGCTGGAAAGGTGCCCGGCAGAAAAGGCCCTGGGGGTGCTGGTCAACAGCATCTGACCCTGAGCCAAGGTGTGCCCAGGTGGCCAAGAAGGCCAGTGGCACCCTGGCCTGGATCAGCAATGGTGTGGCCAGCAGGACCAGGGCTGGGATTGTCTCCTGTACTGGGCACTGGTGAGGCCACACCTCCAATCCTTCAGTTCTGGGCCCCTCACTGCAAGAAGGACATGGAGATGCTGGAACATTTCCAGATGTCATTGTTTAGGAAGGGTATTCCCCAACTTAGTACTCCCACTAAAAGAAATCCACAAGCTGCTCCCATCCCTGCTCCAGTGGGAGACAAAAAAGGCAGAGGTAACAGGTTGTGATAAGAAGAATTTATTTGAAACAGCAATGAGAAAAGAAAACAAACAATAACAGCAACAATATTCACAACAAAACTGTGTAAAGAGAGCATGATTTCCATGCAAAGTGCTGACCAGGCCCAACTCCACACAGCATGACCCTAAGACAGTGGTAGATGGGTTCCCCACCCTGCCACACTTAAAGCCAGAGAGGGAGTCCCTTTTTCCCTCCACTGACAATGACATAAGGTGGTACTGAATAACATAATGTCTTGTCCATGCCCCTTCCCACTGATTCAGCCTGGAAGCAGGATCCCAGAGAAGGGCAATGGAGCTGGGGAAGGGTCTGGAGCACAAGTCTGATGAGAAGTAGCTGAAGGAGCTGGAGGTGTTTAGCCTGGGGAAAAGGGAGACCTTATCGCTGTTCACAGTTACCTAAAAGAAGATTGTAGTGATGTGGGTGTTGGTCTCTTCTCCCAAGTAGCAAATGACAAGACAAGAGGAAATAGCCTCCAGTTGCACTAGGGGAGGTTTAGTTTTAGTAGTATGTTTGGGTTTTTTCATGGAAAGGGTTGTAAAACATTGGAACAGACTGTCCAGAGAAGTGGTGGATCACCATCCTTGGAAGTGTTCCAAACCTGTGTGGATATGGAACTTGAAGATATGGTGTGATGGTGAACTTGGTGGTGGTGCTAAGTTGACTGCTGAACTTGATGATCTTAAATGTCTTTTCCAAACTTAAAGATTGTGAATTTAATTTTAAGAACAGTGGCTGTGGCACATGCAGAGACACGTTTGCTTTCAGTGGCAAATGTGTCCCTCTCATAAGATCCCCTCAAATGCCTTGGTCTAATTTTGGAAGCTGGGATCTCCTACTGCTTCTACAGCAACCATCAGCTAGAAAACCTCTATAGCCTTTCATATCGTATTTAAAGGACTCTTGCATTTGGTACCAACAGTAATTAACAGGCTCTAGAAAAATGCTAATTGTTAATCCCTCTGAGGAAAATTCAGAAATACCCTTGACAGCTTCTGGGGACAACTGAAAGGGGACATTTTAAATGGAAGTTTTGATATGTCTTGTGCTTCTGTGTGTTCTCCTCAGCTGCAGCATGGAGGGGATGGTCATATGCTTGCACTCTAGAATAATGTAAGGTTTAAAAAATATAGATGAACACTTGGTACCTGCTAGTTTAAATCAATGTCCTACTTGAAGGATTTAAACTCTAGAACTTTTCCTGTCCATATCTTTGTTTATATTTCTCTGAGTATGTAGTGGTTTTTATCAATTGCTGCCCAACCCATCCTGAGAGAAGCCGGTAAGAAAAATCTATTCCCTGCCTAGGGAACATATGGAGCAAGAGAATGAAAACATATGAATAGCACTTGCAATTGGTGCATCCAGCCTGTCTGACCATCAGTGCTGATGGGAGTTAGAGCTAGAGAAAGATTAGAAAACATCTGAGCCCTCATTAGCTCCAGTGGGAGGTTGTGTAGAGATTGTGAGTATTTCTAGAAAAAACTGTCTCACAAAGGAGAGCTTTTGATTCAGTGAATTATAAAAACAAGTTTAGGAGTTCTTTTTGTCTGAGAGTATTTTTACACTGCCTGAGACCATCAACGAAGGTGAGAAACAGAGGAAGAAATAATACATGGGAAGGAGTCACAGAGAGAGAGAGGGTGCTAGGATTTGTGTTTCATTTTTGTGGAGTTGCTTCCCCGGTGAGCTGTAAGGAGAGCGTGAGAGCATGAGGACAGCATGAGAGGGGCAAGATCTGCTCTTCTCCCATGATGATGACATGAGTGAGCATCTGTAGTTAGGAGGAGGAGAAGAAGGAATCTTGAAAAAGCATATAAATATCTTAAGGGTGGTTGTCAAGAGTATGGGGCCAGACTCTTGTCAGGGGTGTTCAGTGACAGGACAAGGGACACCCATCACAAACCGAAACCCATGAATATCCACCTGAATAGGGGGTAAAGCTTCTTTACTTTGAGGATGACAGAGCACTGGAATAGGTTGCCCAGAGAGGTTGTGGAGTCTCCTTCCATGGAGGTATTCAAAACCNGTGCTAGGATTTGTGTTTCATTTTTGTGGAGTTGCTTCCCCGGTGAGCTGTAAGGAGAGCGTGAGAGCATGAGGACAGCATGAGAGGGGCAAGATCTGCTCTTCTCCCATGATGATGACATGAGTGAGCATCTGTAGTTAGGAGGAGGAGAAGAAGGAATCTTGAAAAAGCATATAAATATCTTAAGGGTGGTTGTCAAGAGTATGGGGCCAGACTCTTGTCAGGGGTGTTCAGTGACAGGACAAGGGACACCCATCACAAACCGAAACCCATGAATATCCACCTGAATAGGGGGTAAAGCTTCTTTACTTTGAGGATGACAGAGCACTGGAATAGGTTGCCCAGAGAGGTTGTGGAGTCTCCTTCCATGGAGGTATTCAAAACCCCCCTGGATGTGATCCTGTTCAGCATGTTCCAGCTGAACCTGCTTTAATTGTGGGGTTGAGGTGATCTTGAGAAGCCCATTCCAACCCCAACCCTCCAGTAATTCTGTGTGATTCACTTCTCTGGGGCAGCTCTGTTTCCTTCACACAGATGGGTTAACAGCCATGGGAAGAAGGGATGGTAGAGAGACATCCAGCCTTAGCCTGCTGTTTCTCTCCAGCATGCCGAGCAGAAGCAAAGAAAAAGCGTGGAGGGAAAAATAATTTGCCATGTTTTTGTAGATGCTAACAGATCCCTTTCATGAGGGAACAAATTGTCAACTGAATTCACTATGTTTCTGGATTTGCTTTCTGCTCAAGATATACCATATCCCTAAGTGAGCAGAGGATGTTGCTTTGCAAGGAGCTGGGAAAATTAACAAGGATAAAAGTGGTAGAAAAGTTATTAAAGGTTAGCAATATAGAATAATAGTAACAGAAAACTTCCAGCTTGGAAAATTCAGTTTCTTACATCTGGAAAAAATAATCAGAGACTCAGCTGCTCTGCAGGAGATACTTACAGAGCACTTGAAATGGGGAAAAAAAAAAAAAAAAAAAGCAAGACCCTAAAGAAAACAGTGAGAAACCATTTAGTGGGCTTACATTGGCACTGAAGTGTATGATTTTGTGGCTACACACAGAGGAAAAACATTATCTTCCAGGGAGGTGATGATCCAGCTGTACATAGCACAGGTGGAACAGTATTGCTGGCATATCAATGACAGACTGACATGGATGAATTGAAGAAACGTGTCAATAGGAAAAAAAGGACTGGATAGAATATTTTTTATATATATGCAAGGAAGATTATGTATTTTATATGTCTTGGCAGTGATTTGAGCTAGGAAGGATAATGTTCTGCAAAAACCTGAAGGCAGTAAAAAGGAGGAAGAGATACATTTAAGGTGGCAGAATAGGCGTGCTTATACAGGGCAAAAAGGATCAAGGAGCTCACAGTCAAGAAAAAACTGAGGACAAGACAGATACAAATAATTGTGAAATAGCTCTAAGGGGGAAGCTGTAAATGCCTACCATGGGCACATTTCAGCATTATCAGGAACAGGCAGAGATGCCCAGGGTAACTCAGGTGCCAGAGCAAGTCTGTCCCAGCAGCACAGAACTTCAAGCAGATATTTCCAAATAAGATATCTCTGTTGATGAGCAACAGATGCATTATTTAGCCCCTAAACATTTCCCAGGTGTGATTCATTCATGGTTCCTTACATAAATACAGATCTACTCCTCCTGAGTTTTCCAGAGGAAACCTGGTTTGAAAGAGGACCTAGAGGATGAGGGTGGCCTTCTGGCAAAGCCTTCTCTGCTCTCTGTATATATTCAGATCCCTTTCTGAGTTTTGCTTGGCACAACTCCTCTTCTGTTGCTACAGAGAGTGATCTTCCCTCTCTCCCTTGTCCTCTCTCTTCTGGTCATACTAAAGCCCACAGATGTCCCTGGGTTTTCCTAGGATGTGACCAGTCTTCTCCTTCCAGGATAAACAAGCAGGACAGCAGACCTGGTCACTGCTGCTGTTGTCTTTGCCCTGATAAGAGCTGTGCCTCTTCCGCACCTGCCTCCTCAAAAACATGAAAGTGTGAAGGCCTGGCCATGCCATTCAGGGCTCTGCTTTCCCTGCACTGATGCTTTTCATCTGTGGTATTTCTGTTTCCCTCAGAAGTGCTGCAGGACTCAGTGTCTGTTTAGCACCTCTGCACAAGTTCTCATCTCTTGACTTTGCCACTAGGGTGAAACTGGAGTCCGATATCCTATGACATCCCTTGGGAAGGGACTGGTGGACCCAGGCTGGGCTGAAAGGGGGTCCTGGGCTATGTGGAGGGTGAGAGAAGGCTCTGGGCTGCACCCACAGTTCAAGATTTCCAACCAGAGCTGTTTATTTTATTTGTGATATCTGTGGAGATTTTTTGCAGTTGTTACTATGGAGACTATGATGCCTTCTTTGATTGCAACTTTTACAGGGAGTTTAATAAGACCATGTGGCCTTTCACTGCAGCTCAGGGGTTGAGCTCCAGTACAGCCTAGTAAGCAAAGGTTATTAATATTGGATAGCAGTGCAGGGACCTTTGTATTATTCAGCAATTAGTATTCTTCACTTATACCAAACCCACAAAGAACAGTAGAGCATACCTTGAGGATGAGCAAATTAACATTGCACATACTTCAGTGCTCTGTTTATCAATAAATGGCAACCCACCCATGTTTATGAAGAAACAGTTTCTTGGCTTTGCTACTCCCCTGTTTCTTTCAGTTTTATTTTATAACCAAGAAAACCCCAACATCTCCTCCCAAAAATGGATGTGACTTTGGCTATGAACTTGCAAGGGCTTCTGAGCTTAAGCTGTTCATGGTCATGTGTCCAATTTCTTAGAAGCATAAGCTGGGTAGAGGGCTCAGCCACAGCAAAGTGATTGAGCCCCATTTTGAGGTAAACTGTACCCCAAACTTGAATGCAGCACCACAAAGCCCTGTGTGTTCACTATCAGCAGTGATGGAGCTGCTTTTGACTATAGAAAAGCACGAGCTAGGAAATGGTCAGAAGATACTTCTCAGTAGAAAAAACCCCAAAACCTCTGGAGTACATGTAATGTTTGTTTCAGGAAATGTTGCCTGGCTACTACCAAACAGACTGTTGCCCTCCCGAAATCCACAGGGTGAAATTTGTCTGATAAATTTTAACCATGTGACACATCCTGCAAGGCACAAATGAGCAACACAATTATTTCAGCACATTAAATGCTGAAGACTAGTCAATCAAAAAGTCAGAGCTGTCTTCCTCTTCTTCTATTTCTGTATATTTAGACTCCAGTTCTTCATCAGTGCAAGGTCCTGTAATACTATAGCTGACTGTGGATGTGTGGTACAGAGAAGACAAGATAACATGAGAATGTGACACATCACCAGGATGTCCCCCATGAGCCAGACAAGAAGGAGCCTCTGGCACAACTTGAGGAGACACAGAGGGAAAGGAGAAAGTTATATCCTCTTTGTCCTGTCACACAAACAGCACCTGCTGGTAGTGGGCTTCAGCATCCACACCACAAGGATGGGGCCAGAGCATCACTGCTGCACCAGCAGATCTGCACCAGCCTCCTGAGGCAGTGCTTGGCTTTGCTCCCTGTGGCATGAGCAACACACATGGGACAGCCTGGTCTGTGCTGCAGCATCTTCAACAGCCCCATATCTGCCAGAAGCAGTGTGTACCACTGGACTTGTGGAACTTGTAGTAGGTCATGCCTGTTGTTGCTGCTGTCTTTAATTGCAGTTCAGAACTTGACAAGAAAAACACAGTTTTTCTGCTGCACATGAGGAACCAGCTGTTGTGGTGAGTTGACATTGGCTGGACAACAGGTGTCCTACCAAAGCTGCCCCATCCCTCTTCTCCTCAGCTGGGCAGGGCAGAGAAAATCTAACAAAAGTCTTCTCATAGTCAACATATGGACAGGAAGAGATCACTCAGTAGTTACTGTCACAGGCAAAACAGACTTGACTTGGGGAAAGTTAGTGTACTTTATTGCTAATCAAATCAGAGTAGGGTAATGAGAAATAAAACCAAATCTTAAAACACCTTCTCTCCTGCTCCTTCCTTCTTCCTGAAGTCAAGTCATTCCCTATTTTCTCTACCTTTTCCACCCAGTGGTGCAAGGGGAGAGGGAATAGGGGCTGCAGCTCAAGTTCAGCTCAAGTTCAGCTATTCCTTCCTCCTTGCTTTCTTTTGCTGCTCTAGCATGGGGTTCCTCCCATGGGACAGAGTCCTTCACAAACTTGTTCAGTGTGGGTCCTCCGCACAGGCTGCAGTTCCTCATGAACTACTTCAGCATGGGTGCCGTCCAGAGGGTAGGGGGAAATCTCTGCTCTGGGACCTGGAGCACTTCCTTCCACTCCTTCCTCACTGACCTTGTGGTCTGTAGGCTTGTTTCTCTCACACCTTTCCCTTTCTCCCCTTCCTCTCCTTCTTAAAAGTTTTATCTCAGAGGTGCCACCATCATCACTGATAGGCTTGGCCTTGGCCAGTGTTGGGTTCATCCTGCAGCTGGCTGGGATTGACTTTTTTGGACAAAGAGGAAGCTTCTGTCAGTTTCTCACAGAAGCCACCTTATAGCATCCCTGCTGTCAAAAACCTTGCCACACAAACCCAATACAGCTGTGAAAAGCAAATGTGTTTTGGGAAGTGTTCGTGTCAAACCAGTGGCTGGGCAGATCCTAAAACTTGTGACGCTGTGAGAGACCTTCTTCAGTCAGTGTTGTGGGATTCATTGTAAATTGTTTAGGCTTTGTTTGGTTTTTCTTTTTTTAAATATTAGTGACTTGCTGAAATGTGAGGTGTGTGCTGTAAAGGGTGGAAATCAAAAACTAGAGATAAAAATTAATTATTTAGACAATTAAAATCTCCTACTTGCAATTGTAGCCATTATTTGACACAAAACTCAGCTGCTGGTCATTAAATAGCAGCTTGTGTAACATTTCAGGTGGGAAAACCTCTTTCATCTAAGTTGTTGAAGGAGGTGTTATTTAGGTCTGTGGTATCGGAATAAGCAATCCACAGATTGATACTGCCCTGTAGAGCAGTGAGGTTTAGGAAGCAGTAGAAAAGGAGGATCTGCTACAGAACAAATGCTGTTCTGAGTACAAGTAGAGACCCTCATGGCAGCCTGAAGGTTAAGGAGGTGTTGATACGGGTTCCCTGTGTGCAGGCTGCCAGTTCCCACTATCTGCTCCAGGGAATGTGCAGGCAGCCTGCTCCACGCTTGTAAGCATAGTATAAAACACTTGATTAATGAAGAGGAGGGAAAGAAAGAGCATCTAGAGTTGGATATTTTCTGGAAAACACTAACCACACTTCTTGATCTTAAAAAGCATGATGTTGTCCAGGATTTTAAAGAAAATGTTTAAAAGCTTAGATCTGTAATGACAAAAGATAAAATTAGGTTATGCCAGTAGTGGCCTTTGCAATGGAATACCAAAAAAAAAAAAAAAATTTCTTAGTCATAGGAACTGTACTTGTACTCCTAGATTGGGATGATTTTGGTGACAGGCATCTTAGCATTCTTTTTTGTTTGGTTTGCAACATAACCTGGGGCAGCTGACCCATGAGCTATTTTTTGCTTTGATGAATCCTATCTCTGTGTTCCTCTGTTTTGAAAACAGATATAAAAAGAGGCAGTAATTTAATAAATGGGAACTGTAAAGCAGAGGTAACAGAAGGAATGATTTGAAAGGTATTATAATGACATCCCTGTGTCCAAAGTGCCAAAAGGGTTCAGTCAGAATTACCGCTGTCAAAGCAACAGGCAGGACAGGCTTGGCTTCCCACAACCTTTGCATCCAGGGGCTGCTAGTTCTCAGCTTTTTCTTTCGTTTTCTCAATCATCTTTTGGGCTCCACAAGAGCTGCATATTATTTTAGAGATATTTAGTTTTTCCTGTTGCTGGTAGAGAAGTTCTGGATACAAATTGCCTATTGGGTTGTGTCCAAGGTACACACATTAGCATGAGAAGAGTGACATTGATAGGGCTCCTTCAGGAGCAGCATCTATGTGAGGACCAATGGATTGGCACTACTTATGCAATGCTGACAGGTTTATATCTATGTTAGGGTTTCTTTATGGAGTAGCACTAAACATTGGCATAAAATAGAACAGGACATAAATAACTTCCATTTAAATTCTGTCCACAGCTCCACACCATAAGGTATTTCCCCTGAACCTCCAAATGTTTCTAAATTATATGGCTTTTGGAGAAGCTGGGAACTGTGTTGAAACCAAACCTTGCAGCAGCAGATAATTCTGCTTAGTTTCCAATATCTGCTTGAATAAATATTTCTACATCCAGCACTGGATCTTCTTTTTAATTTTGATCAAATTTTGGGAAAGTAATTGAAATGTTTTATGGCTGCTTATAGAAAAATCAAAGGAAAATATATAATATTGGACCAAATATGCTTAAACCCCTTTAATATGGATTGGATCTTGCTCCAGGCTCTGGTTTGAAAGTATTGGTCAGTAATAAAAGTGATTAATAATACCTTTTATTGTGGATTCCAATAATGCCTGGATGCACAATCATCAAGTAAATGGGGTTTTTTTCTTCCCATTTTCTTAATCTGAAAGCAGACTGAGCCCATAAACCCAGCCTAAATAACTAAACATCTAACACTCCCCATGAAAGTGTTTGCAGCTGTGTTCTCCCATCACACATACCGTGAAAATTTTGTTATAGATATTTGAAGCTGTTAGTGTCACAATATTGCCATCATTATGTGTTCAAAATATGAGTCAGATCCCCAGCACTCCTTGATGTTCTAATATCATAAATGTCTCTAGTGTTTTACTTCCAGTTCTGGTTTCTAAGACTTTAGAGGGGAATCTGCCTGTCCCAACAGAGTGTAAAATTTTAAGGGCCACACCTAACCCACAACAGTGATGCAGCCACTTTCCTCCTGCCTCGTGGCCACTGGCAGGAACTCCATTTATCTACTTCCAGGGTTAAATGGTTTTCCTCTGAGCTCATCTGTCTCCCAGCTTCATCAGCACAGCCTGCTGCCCTCTACCACTTCCTCATCCTTCATAGTCTTTTCTCCCATCTCCTAACCATGACTCCACTCAATTTCCTGTGTGCATCTCCTGTGCCTGTGGTCTTGATTCGATGTGAGAGGCAGTGGTGACCCCCTGTACCCTCTCCTGCTGGACTGTAGAGAATGGCAGCACCCTTTCTGGCTTCAGCTGTTTTAATGAGGGGGAGGAATGGTGGTCTTGAGGGAGGAGCAACTAATGATTTGATAGCCCTTTATGATGGTACATGGTGAGGCATGTTTGAAAATCACAGAAATATGCAGCTTCTGGGGAAGTGAACAAATTTTAATGCTTTGTTTTGTATTAAAAGACTTGACAAATAGGACTAAGTGTAGAATAAACATGTTTTAGCAGGTACTTTTACATGTCCTCTTGACTTCAGCTTCCTGCTACAACTGCTTTTCTTTGCTGCTTCCCTGGTTAACAGATAAATTGGTACCTTTTATCTCTCTGAATTAAGGACAAGCCTTTTTGCTTTCCTGTTGAAGGAATTTCTGTGCCATTTCTTAACCTATATAAATTAGATACGTTGCACATATATATCTATACATATACATTTGATTAGATATATAAACTCAATGTTAAAGCCTGCTTCTGGATGTTTCCTGCAATGAGGTATCAGTGTATATAAATTCATCAAATGATGAATCAATTAATTACTCTTCACTCTGGAACCATGTCATAACTGTATCTGTATCTGAAACTGTATCTGAAACTGATCTGGATTTGATCTGAACAAAGCAGGAGGATTTTCACCAATAGGACTTCAATGTGCAACTGATTTAGTGTCAAATCTATTATGCAGAGAATATCTGAGAGTGACATGGCAGTCATGGACAGCTGTGTGCAGAGGGATGGAAAAGAAGAAATTGGAGCAATGAGCTCATGTTAGTGCTTCCAGGAAGCCTATGGTGATGGTTTCCTGCATATATCCCTCCAAGTCATTTAGCTGCCAGGCCTATCATCCTCCTTGGAAAAGGAAAGGACAGAAAGCAATGGGAGGGGATGCAGAATATACTTGGATGGCTACTGAGATTAAATCGCAGCACTTGCAAGCATTATGTTGATTCTAATGAAAATTGTCAATTCCTCCATTACTAGCATCTGAGAAAATAATTTCCTAGTTATCTCTCTGGCCACTCCATTACATAGAGATAGGTGTTGGAGTGGTCTCTATAGACTTTGGCAGTAATATTTAGCTTTTTATAAAGTATAATAAACTTAAAAAGACTTTACAAATCTTATAGATCCCAGGCTCATTCATCTGTTGGGTCTTGTTCTTCTGTCAATGAAATCTCATATATATCTGATAGAAGTTTCCACAGCCCACTTAATGAGTTTTTAATGGTTTTATTATGGCAGGGCTGTCTCAGTTAAAGGCTTGTCATATTTAAGAAATAAGTTTTAATTGCCTATTTGTTTTTTGCAATATTTTTTCCTTTATTATTTCATATTTTTTTTCTGTCTCTGAAAAACATTTTTTTCTGTCAGCTGTGAGCACCCACGCTGCTTTAAGAGTGTGGTGATGAACATTTATTTCTGTGCACCATTAAACTCTCATGATGAGAATGCGACTGTAGAATTGCATGGCATTCCCTGCTGGATCAAAGTAGTCTCGGGGGCCCTGATTCACGATCCCCTCAGGTGCAGGTAGGATGCGGATGTAAGTCCTGCCTCCAGACTGCAGCTGCTGGAGGAGTGGCAGAGCAGGACATACAAATGGATGGAGTATCTAAGCTGCAGACTTAATTACCCCATGGAGTTTGCACTAATGCCTAGTTACATAAGTGAAGGGTCTGGGCAAGTGATATCCCTGCAGCTTCTGACCATTTCTGCTAAGGGCCTTTAACTCTCTACAACTGCTTGAAAGGAGGTTGTAGCCAGGTGGGAGTTGGTCTCTTCTCCCAGGTAACAAGTGACAGGAAAATGAGAAAATGCCCTCAAATTGTGTCTGGGGAGGTTTAGATTGGATAGTAGGAAAAATATCTTCACCAAAGGGATTGTTAAGCACCAGAACAGCCTGCTCAGGGGAGCAGTGGAGTCACCATCTTTGGAGGTGTTTAAAAGATATGTAGATGTGGCACTTAGGGACATGGGTTAGTGATGAACTTGGTAGTATTAGGCTAACAGTTTAATTTAGTGATATTACAGGTCTTTTCCAACCTCAACAATTCTGTGTTTCTAACTTATGAGAGAAGGATGTGACCTGTTGTCCCACTCCTCACCCCAGCTGTGTCTACCTGTGATCATTAGTAAGAATCCTTACAGTTTTCACCTTGAGCTTATTTTTTTAGATCATCACAGTGCACTATTCAGTGTATCTGCATACCAAACACTTGCTACCTTTTCATCTCTTTAGAATCTAAGGCTCCAGATTCATTATCCCTAATCATGTCTTGTAAAGTAAGCAGCAGATCCTTGCATTGAATATTCATAACAGGTGGGCCTGTGTATGTATGAGCATGATAGATGTACTGGGTGCTCTCTCTTGTCCTTTTTGCATATATACTTCTCCAGAGACTTCACTGAATCTTCTGTAGGCTTACATCATTGCAAACAGCATGCCTACCATTGCAAACTGTGGGGATGATTGATGGAAAACCAGCTAAGAGCCATAATAAAGCTCTGTATATGTCAGAATGGGGGCTAATTCTCAGCGTTTCAATAAAGTGCAACACACAATTAAATCTCCCAGCTGTGCAGACCTCAAAGGAGTGGTGTTTAAAAGGGGTACTAATGTAGCAAGGAATCCAAGCTCTGTGTTAAATTACACCATGCCAATCTGTAGTAACCTAAATTGAGGTCACCGGTGCCAAATTTACTTTGCCAGAGCTGGAGCAGGATCTGACCTAATCTGAGCAAAGTGTGATGCACATTAATGATGTTGGTATAAAGGCAGTTGGAAAAGTGATTTGAAAATAGCAAGAAGTATTTTAAAAAGAAGTTTCTGAGGTGCAAAGGTTGAAGTAAAACTCAAATGTCAGAAATATTATGTCTACAATCCAGGAGTGTCTTATAGTATATGAAGCTGAAAATGCTTTCCTCTAAATGTTTGCAAAAGTTGTGTACTTTCTAATACTTCTTTTCCACTTTAATTTAGAAATGTATTAAGTTTGGAANGCCCGGGAGAGGGGAGGGCCGGGAGCCCCCTTCTGGAGTTCCATTCTCCTCTCCCTCAGGCAGGGAGGGGGAAGCAAAAACAACCTCAGAGCAACAGCAGCACTGCCCGAGGTAGGGGAGGGGGTGGGGGGGAACCCGGCCGCAGCCCCGGCACGGCCCCGGAGCGGCCGGCCGGGGCCATGCCGGAGTTACCTTCCACGCGGACGGAAGTAGAAGAGGGCTTCCAACTTCCCGCTCCTAAAAAAATGTAAGCTTCGCAAAGACGCCTCTAATTTCAAGTGGCTACATGAGGTGCCCATCTTAAAATTAGCCAATCCGTGGGCTCCTCACCTCTGCTGGAAACTGTCCCGGCGGAAGTAGGAAAACAAAGAAACCCCCCCCAGGAAGGAGAAAAAAAAAGTTGTTGTCCTTTAAACCACAACATGTTGGTATAAAGGCAGTTGGAAAAGTGATTTGAAAATAGCAAGAAGTATTTTAAAAAGAAGTTTCTGAGGTGCAAAGGTTGAAGTAAAACTCAAATGTCAGAAATATTATGTCTACAATCCAGGAGTGTCTTATAGTATATGAAGCTGAAAATGCTTTCCTCTAAATGTTTGCAAAAGTTGTGTACTTTCTAATACTTCTTTTCCACTTTAATTTAGAAATGTATTAAGTTTGGAAAACACTGAGCACCACACTAATATATGAAAAAATTAGGTGTATGTTTAAACATTTTGGAAAACTTTGGCAAAGCACTCATATTTTTTCTTTTTTTTTCTTTGACAAATACAACATTAGTTTTCAACATGGACTGAAATGCAAACACAGTCTAAATAGGTGTCAGCACTTTAGATTACTGTGTAGCTGCTGCTGAATTTTTTTCACCACTTTAGTCACGCAAGTTTTACATAAGAAAGGATGTAAATTCAGGCTGAGCACATAATCATGCAGACATCTCAGGGCAGGGTTTGAATCGAGGTTTAATTGCCATCAACTTTGCTTTTACTTTTCTGAATCCTGTGTAAAGAGAATGTGTTAATCAAAAGGAATCAAAAGATAGTGAAAGTACAGAGGGAAAGCAGGTTTTTTTTTCTCTAGACTGGTATAGCTACCTTAAGGAATTTGCTTTTCTAACCTAGTTACTGAACATCCTGTTGTGTCTTAATCTACTTTTGAAGCATATAAAGCACCTGTGCTTCATTAGCTTCAAGTTATTATGAAGGTAGAATAGAGTCTTGTTTTGTAAATGGGAATACTGAATGTTCAACAAAATGTAGTGTCTATAATTTGCTTTTTTTCTTTTTCTTTTTGTGTAAAATGATATTGCCATTCTCATTCTGCATCTAGACCTTGTGTGTGAAAAATGAATACATGAGACCTGTAAAAGTTGCTGTGCTGTCAAATGGGTCTTTTCTAACATCTACTGACTGGCTGCGTTTCCTTTGCACTTTGGCATTGTCAATTTTGAGCTCCTCTATTAAGGGAGACTCCACGTCCTAAAAAATAGGGATATATTTCAGAGAAACTCAGGTTTTTAAGCACGATGCCAGTGCATTGTGGGTCAGTCAGCCCACAGGGCTGGCAGTGAGAGTCTTGTTGAGGGTGGCAGTCAGCTAATGGCTATCACGGGCAGGAACACGGGCCCTTCATATCTCACCCGTGAATAAAACACGGGCGGGGGGTGTAAAGGAACAAACTCCGTGCAGGTATCTCGGGGAGCTGCTGCAGTTCGAGCTCTGGGGGCGGGAGCCCGGGCCAGGAGGCCCTGAACAGTCGCCTCTCCGCGTAACAAGGGGCACCTGAGGCCTAGCCGGGGGACCCAGCGTGCCGGACTCTCCTGCCCGTGAAGCGTGATGGGCCAAGGCCCGCTGTGGTCGGGGCCCCTTCTCGGAGGCACCTGCTCGGGCTGCTCTTTTGTTACCTAGTTTTTGCACAGACATAACATTATTTCAGGGATCTGGACATCTGAGACTCTGCTATGGGAGCCCTGGGATGGAGCAGGTAAGGAACCCCGGTGAGGCTGTGCAGCGTGGGGTGTGGCTGTGACAGGGCTCGGTCCCAGCTCAGGTGGTGCGAGTGGGACTGCCAGAGTGGCTCCTGGGTGGTTCAACGGGGGAATTACCTTAACAGGGGGTATATCTGCGTTGTGGCTTGCAAGCTGTTGTGGATATGTGTTGCTTAGGTGTGAAGGTACAGTGCTTGTACGTACTACAATTATCTCTGTCAAAAAGAGGTGAAAAACAGCCCGGAGCAGCGTGACTGCTCCCCAAGGTAACTCAGCGCTGTTTCTGCTGTGCTGCATTATCTGCCGTGCCAGGTGTTGCCTGCAATTCCCACTGTTGCTAACTGTGAGAAGGGCCCGGCTCCATCTTTTTTACACCCCCGGCAGTATTAAGTAGCTGAAGATAGCTGTGAGATTTCCCTTGTTCCTTTTAACTTTTCTTTAAACCAAATATAAATCTGGTTGCCACAGCTGCTTCTCAATATCCCGTGTCCTTCAGCCCTCTGACTATCATGATAATCTTTCCTGGATTCCTTTTAGTCCGTCAATATCTTGTGCTGCAAATCTGGACTGGACACATGAATTGAAGTGAAAGTCATGAAAGAGTTATAATATTACAGCTGATGATTACAATCTTGCACCTGAGGAAAATGCATGAACAGTAGGTAATTCTTGATGGCAGAAATGCTGCCTTGGGGTTAACTGATTTCTGTCACTTTCCAGGCACAGTGAGATAAATAATGAAGGATTGAGGTGGGCTTTCAGTGAACAGTTGGGAGATTCATATCCTAAAAAGGCTCATATATTTTGTTTAAATGGAGGCACTCTCATTTAGCCAGTAATTCTGCATTCTACATCAGCTATGCTTTGAACACTCAAGCACTGTCCTTCGTGTCAGCGTTAGAGAGGGCAGGTAATGGGGTCTTGGCTGAGGGTGAGACATGAGTGAGCAATGGGTGATGGCTGGAGGAGGAGCATGGGAATCCTGGCATCTCTGCTATAAGGCATCTTGAAATTCACCATAAATTGCCATGTGTAGAAACACAGAATTTTGGGTTGAAAGAGGCCTTAAAGATCATCCATAGGTAGGGACGTCTTTCCATTCAACCAGGTTGCTTAAAGCCCCATCCAACCTGCCCATGAGCACTTACAGGGATGAGACATCACTATGGCTTGCATAAAACTGTCATATTAATCAGGCATTTGTAATTAAATGCAATTAATCTAAGTAGACACTATGCACTGAATCATGAGCCATACCCTAGTTTCTAAAAAATATTTATCCCAGCATCCTTACTGGCAACTGAATATTTCCATGCCATAAGATTCATATTTAATAAAATATATTGGACCAATATTAATAATTGGTCCAACTTCTACCAGTCTTCAGTGGTCAGATTTCCTCTCCCTGTCATGAGTTATTCAAGGAAGTCTTACACTGCAGGCTGTAGGATACTGGAAGTGACTTGATACCTTTTCAGAAAACAATATCTCATTCATTCAGGCTGGCATATGTACAGGGAATAACAGTTTATTGTACCTGATACATATTTGTTGGACTGAGTGCATGGATGAGATGGTAAAATATAATGTCCTGTGATATACAGCAGGTCAGGCTAAATGATCTAATGCTCTCTCCTGAATACACAAAGTGCTGGGCTGTGTGCCAGAAGCCAGGCAGGCTCCTGGTGTTCCCACAAGTCACTATATTCATCTACTTCCTGAACTCCGTGGTAAAACTCCCATTTGCAACCTTTAGAGCAGGATATTGATGTGGGCAGTTATTGCTAAAATGAAAAGTACAACCAGTTTTGTTGGGAACCTATGGGAAGTGCTGGATAAGGGAGGCACAGCTAAGACTAAATAGGTCCAAAATGCTGCTAAAACAAGAAGGTTGGCTCTAAAGTACTTACACTCCATTGGATCAGTACTTTTGGTTGTTCTTCTCGGCTGCCAGCTCCTGGCAGCTCTCTGGCCAGGGACTGCCAGCGATGTCTTGCACTGCTTGGAAGGGCCTCTCCTGACATCGCTATTTGGCACTGAAGAGCTTTTGCTTTACAAGCTGAAGTTTTGAGTTCTGACTCAGCTGATCTCTGAATCCCTGTGATGCCTAAGCTTTTCATATATTTTTTTCATATATTTGTAGCTTTTAGATAAAGCATGGCCATGGCTTCAGCACTTTCCCTACCCTTTCCCCCTAGATTTTAGAACAATAAGCTGACCTTCTAAACACATTCCTGAAGTATTGTTTAGTCTTATTTCAAGTAGCAGACCTACAATAAGACATAATAAGATGTGGGGAAGAGAACCCCTTGGACCAACTCCAAGGGGCTGACCCAGGGGTGCATTACTAGGGCATCTGAATCTCCTGTTGAATGTACCTGTTAGATATCCTAATTAATTAACATCATAAAATTGTAGAAATTTGATTCTGGCTGCACCCATCACCACTGAGACACCTGGAAGCTTCCAAATAAAGGTCTTCTCTTTACTTTACTGTTCTAACANGGTAATTCTTGATGGCAGAAATGCTGCCTTGGGGTTAACTGATTTCTGTCACTTTCCAGGCACAGTGAGATAAATAATGAAGGATTGAGGTGGGCTTTCAGTGAACAGTTGGGAGATTCATATCCTAAAAAGGCTCATATATTTTGTTTAAATGGAGGCACTCTCATTTAGCCAGTAATTCTGCATTCTACATCAGCTATGCTTTGAACACTCAAGCACTGTCCTTCGTGTCAGCGTTAGAGAGGGCAGGTAATGGGGTCTTGGCTGAGGGTGAGACATGAGTGAGCAATGGGTGATGGCTGGAGGAGGAGCATGGGAATCCTGGCATCTCTGCTATAAGGCATCTTGAAATTCACCATAAATTGCCATGTGTAGAAACACAGAATTTTGGGTTGAAAGAGGCCTTAAAGATCATCCATAGGTAGGGACGTCTTTCCATTCAACCAGGTTGCTTAAAGCCCCATCCAACCTGCCCATGAGCACTTACAGGGATGAGACATCACTATGGCTTGCATAAAACTGTCATATTAATCAGGCATTTGTAATTAAATGCAATTAATCTAAGTAGACACTATGCACTGAATCATGAGCCATACCCTAGTTTCTAAAAAATATTTATCCCAGCATCCTTACTGGCAACTGAATATTTCCATGCCATAAGATTCATATTTAATAAAATATATTGGACCAATATTAATAATTGGTCCAACTTCTACCAGTCTTCAGTGGTCAGATTTCCTCTCCCTGTCATGAGTTATTCAAGGAAGTCTTACACTGCAGGCTGTAGGATACTGGAAGTGACTTGATACCTTTTCAGAAAACAATATCTCATTCATTCAGGCTGGCATATGTACAGGGAATAACAGTTTATTGTACCTGATACATATTTGTTGGACTGAGTGCATGGATGAGATGGTAAAATATAATGTCCTGTGATATACAGCAGGTCAGGCTAAATGATCTAATGCTCTCTCCTGAATACACAAAGTGCTGGGCTGTGTGCCAGAAGCCAGGCAGGCTCCTGGTGTTCCCACAAGTCACTATATTCATCTACTTCCTGAACTCCGTGGTAAAACTCCCATTTGCAACCTTTAGAGCAGGATATTGATGTGGGCAGTTATTGCTAAAATGAAAAGTACAACCAGTTTTGTTGGGAACCTATGGGAAGTGCTGGATAAGGGAGGCACAGCTAAGACTAAATAGGTCCAAAATGCTGCTAAAACAAGAAGGTTGGCTCTAAAGTACTTACACTCCATTGGATCAGTACTTTTGGTTGTTCTTCTCGGCTGCCAGCTCCTGGCAGCTCTCTGGCCAGGGACTGCCAGCGATGTCTTGCACTGCTTGGAAGGGCCTCTCCTGACATCGCTATTTGGCACTGAAGAGCTTTTGCTTTACAAGCTGAAGTTTTGAGTTCTGACTCAGCTGATCTCTGAATCCCTGTGATGCCTAAGCTTTTCATATATTTTTTTCATATATTTGTAGCTTTTAGATAAAGCATGGCCATGGCTTCAGCACTTTCCCTACCCTTTCCCCCTAGATTTTAGAACAATAAGCTGACCTTCTAAACACATTCCTGAAGTATTGTTTAGTCTTATTTCAAGTAGCAGACCTACAATAAGACATAATAAGATGTGGGGAAGAGAACCCCTTGGACCAACTCCAAGGGGCTGACCCAGGGGTGCATTACTAGGGCATCTGAATCTCCTGTTGAATGTACCTGTTAGATATCCTAATTAATTAACATCATAAAATTGTAGAAATTTGATTCTGGCTGCACCCATCACCACTGAGACACCTGGAAGCTTCCAAATAAAGGTCTTCTCTTTACTTTACTGTTCTAACACTGTTGCAAGGGTTTTTTCTCTTCTGATTATAGGCAACACCCAGCAGCATAGTTGTCCTCTCCTGTCCCCCTGCTCTTGCACCAGCACAGCTCCTCCACAAGTAGGAGTAAATCCACAAGTAAATCCACAAGTAGGCAAGTTAGTTATAGCCAGGAAAATATTCACTTTTGCTCCAACAAAAAAGGTCTGTGTCAGCTCACCTTAGAGTTAAACCTGTGCCAAGGCTGGCACAAGGAAATCAGCAGAAATATGAGACTGTGACTAAGAATAGAAAATTAATTTCCCCTTTTGCAAAGGGGCAGTTGATTAGGTTAATTGTGCTATGAAACCAAACTTTCAGGGAGGGAAATTAGTGGTGAAATTTTGTGCAGTAAGACTTGTGGTAAAAGCACTGCTGAAGGCTGCATTCAACTCGCTTGTGTCACCCAGTTTCCTGGAGCATTTCTGAGTTGGACTTGACTCTCTTCATAAAAGTATAGGGAAGGAGGTAAGCTCTTTATTGGCTTGAATGATTTTTTTCACTGAAAGCCCTGGTGCAAATGGTCCAGACATCTCTCAGATGTACTCTATCTAAAAAATTCAGGTTTGTAAGATTAACTTCTGATTGCAGTGGTGCAATCTCCTCTTCTGAAGAAGGGGCTGTGACAAACTAGCAACGTTTTGTCAGGCTTGTCTTCGTAGAGACCTGTGGTAAAACACAGGTGGTTTCCAAATGTGTTCTGTCCTGGAAACTGCTGGGAAGAAGATGACATGATCTTCTTTTCCCACTTTGATGAGGTAGAACCACACAATAGTTTAGGTTGGAAGAGACCTCTGAAGTGTAAGAAACACTATAAAGGATTGGCTTTCATAGTAATTTTGAGGTTACATTGATATTGTTGTTATGTGGTTAATGATGATGTTAATTAATATGTTATGGTTGTATTGTTACAGTTGTTATGTGTTCTTTGCAACACTGGGTAGATTGTCAAGGACTCTTGAGGGGGAACACCTGGGGCTTAACAGGGTAAGCCAGAGAAGATCACTGGATGAAACTTCATGCCAAATAAGGAGACCCCTAGACGGCCACTGGGCAGACCATGAGTCAATGAGACACCCTTAGAAACAACGAGCCAAGGCCCCTGGAAACAACGAGCCAACAGGACCTCTACAAGGAGGAGGGACTAGGCCACGAGCCAATTAAGGGCTCCACAAGTGGGCAGGCTGGGGGATATAAAAGTTCTATCCTTGAGCTCCACAGGGTCCTCTGCCACTGTCCAACGGTGGTGGAGCACCCAGCACTGTACCCCTCTATCTTGCTGGTTTGATTCTAATTATCAGTTAGTCCCCTATTGTAATTTAATAAACTTCTGAATTTTAAACATTGTGAGTCTATTCCTCACAGAAGAATCTGGTCCAACCGTTTCTCAGAGCAGGACCAACTTAGATCAGGTTGCTGGGGACCTTATTAGCTGAAGATTTTTCAGCTTCTCGGGTCTCGTTTCTGAATATTTGGCCACTGTCATGTTGATTGCATTGAGAAGACATTTCCTGTGGTGCCTGTAGTGCTCTCAGTATTCCTGTCTGAGAGGAGTCTTGGCCCTTCCTCTTCAAACCCCCCAATTTAGTTGTTGGAGGCAGCACTGAGCATCTCATTTAAACTTTTATTTACAAGGCTGAAAAACCAGAATCTTTCAGTCTGTCCTTGTAAGGCGGTTTGCTTCGGGGATCTTAAGAAAAAGCAAGCCAAACCTCAAACTGTCCTTAGGGCTTCAGGGAGAACCTTCAGTTTTGTTAAAAGTTCTGATTCAGACAGTGCCTCTATTTTCCTGGAATTAATCAGCAACACTGCTTTATAAATTTAAAAATAAAATGTATTAAATTTCATAATTTTTTAAAATGAAATATGCTTTCTTGTCTTTTATGCTTGTTTTTTTTTTTTCTGACAAGTATTTGAAAAGAAACACTGTTTTATTCAGCACAGAGTAGCAGATACAGTATGCCAGGAAGATGAGTGTTTTTCCTGTTTATGCTGTTCAGATTTTGAGTAGGAAATTACTTTCAGTTTCTGTTAGGGTGTTTTTGTGGGATGTTTTTTTTTTT
>VZTR01029235.1:64281-104741 GCA_013400775.1 Chaetops frenatus | reverse complement strand
TTTTTTTTTTTAAATTTATTTCCAAGGAAGACTTGAGACACTGAAAATCTGAGGTGATGAGACTGCTCAGGCATGTTAGGTCTTTGCCAGCTGTATTTTGTGCAGCTGCTGTCAGGGCTGGGCTCTGTTCTGACTCAAGTCACAGTAACATATCGTTCAAGTTTTGCTGTTGTTTTCCAGCTTGACAAATGTTAAAAGGTTTGACCTCATATGACACATGAGAAATAGCAGAGTAACTATTATGCGTCCCTTACAGAGAATGCATTTTTGTCCTCCTGAAAACCGTTGATAAGCCGTTCTCTCCAGACTTGTTCATACTGGCTGGAATACCTCTAGCTAGGAGCTTTTTACCTGCTTCTAGGGCTTATACACACAAACATTTATTCTCTTGGAACCCTGTTACATCACCACCAGCCCCCATCCCCTCTGTCTATTGTTTACCAGATTCTATATTCCTTGGAGCCATACATGGTGCTGCAGCAGAATGGTGGATTGACACCTAATTCACAGCTTAACTGAGAATTTTTGCCACTACTTTTCCTTATTGTTTGGTGAGATAAATATTGTGGATGCTAATTCTGTTTGAGCTGGGCACAAAGTAACTGCCAAACCAGTCACCATCAGTCATGCTTTCGGTTTGTTTTAGGTTTTTCAGCCTTTTAGATGGAAGCTGATGTTTATCTGTGTGTACAGGAAGGTTACATCTTACTTAAATATATGAATAATCATTTAGGAACTATTAGGGAGCATCCAGAAAATGGCCATGAGGATGGTGAAGGGCCTTGAGGGGAAGTCTGAGGACTGGCTGAAGACACTTGGGCTGTTCAGCCTTGAGGAGACTGAGGGGAAACCTCACTGCAGTCTGCAACTCCCTTGTGAGGGGAAGAAGGGAGAAGGCACTGGTTTCTTCTCTCTGGTGACCAGTGACAGGACCTGAGGGAATGGCCTGAAGCTGTCAGGGGAGGATTAGGATGGTTATTAGGAAAAGGTTCTTTAACCAGAGGGTGGCTGGGCACTGGAACAGGCTCCCCAGGGAAGTGGCCACAGCACCAGGCCTGACAGAGGTCAAGAAGTGTTTGGGCAACACCCTAAGGAACATGGTGTTATTCTTAAGGCTGTCCTGTGCAGAGCCAGGAGCTGAACTCTGAAGATCCTTGTAAGTCCCTTCCAATTCTGGAAATTCTATGATTATGTGTGTGATAGGGTCTTTAATGAGTTGAGGCACATTTCAGCTTCCTAGCTGAGGCCATCTCAGTCATCTCTGGCCATACATGTTGACTTTGGCATTCATTGATCCCTTGCTGGGGTTCTTTGGCTTGCTGAGCTACAGGAAAAGTAACTTCCCCCACCAAAGTGTATAATATTTTGCCAAATTAATGAGTTGAATTACCTCAGAAAAATGCCTGACAAGCATGAAGGCTGGTGCAAGGAATGAAGCTGGAAGTGGTGTCTGGTGTGAGTGAAAAGAAGTGTATGAAAAGACAGGCCAGAGGAGCACTCTCCACTTCTTCAGGTAGCAGCAAGCTCTTAGGTCAGCTTGAACTCAAACTTTGGCTAAGCAAAACTGGCCTCTCATTTTCTGTTTTGCCAGGTTTCTGCCTTGAACAGGCCAAAAAATTGATGAAGTTTGCAGTCACACAGGCACAAATGACTGAGTTTTATTTGTTGTTTTGTAGCAATATTCATATATCTTCCCTTTTTCTTACAAAACCTCTGAAAACACCTTCACACTTCTCCTGCAACCACACCCATAGGCAATACCCTTGCTGTGCGTTACTGATGTATTATATACAGTCTTCCCATAGCAAATGTCAGTATTAATATTTGAACAGTGATCCATCATTTCTCTCCAACAAATAAAGCACAAATGATCTCATTCTGATCTTGCTTACCTTGGTATAAAGCAGAAGTTATTTCACTGGATACAAGCATTACACCAGTGCAAAATTGTGGTGTTAAATGAAAAACTGCCAATGACAAAGAATTAAAATAAAAAAGCACCAGCTCATCTTTTGGATTGTGGAATATGAAAAGGGTCTATTTTTGGCACAGTTTTTAGCTGATGAGTGTGCAGGCTTGGTGGCCCCTGCCCCTGTCAATGTGACACATACTTGAGAGGGTCCTGCTCTGTCTGTGCACTGGATTAGGAATCAGCTGTCAGTAAGGAGGGTTTCGCAGTGTGAGAGGTTCCTGGGTGTGCCGGTGCACACGAGAGGCAGCCGTGGGGATTAAGCTGGCTGGTAACAAGCATTTGTATTTACCAGTCTGCTTAACTTCAGATCAGCCTTCTAACCATTTCCATGGAAACAAGGGAAGTTTTGGTTCACTGTAAGTGTCTTAATTTATTTTCTAACTGTATTAAAAATAGCATACTGAACAGACGCAAAACTAACTCTGAAACATACATTTTATAATATGATTTTAATCAGTCATGACATTTAGGGATTGTTTTTCCATACGTCCTGCCTGGAGTTATGGGTGAAGCTTTAATTGAGCAGTTGCTCCATGAATCTGCAACAGCATGAACAGAATAAGTCAGGAAAGGAGCTGTGAATATTTCAGGGTCTTAAATCTTTGGTTTTGGTAGAAAACAGTGTAATACCATTGCTTGTGTGCTTTCCTGTTTTTTTCAACAAGAGAAGACATGAAACTGGAGAGATAGGAATGTGCTGGGAACTTCTTATATATGTACTATTTTACTGGAATGTCATGTGTAAATTTTGATAAGACAGAATAGTCACTTGTCCAGTCAGAGAGAAAAATGACATACTGATGTAACATGGAGAAGTGCACCAAAACTGTATTTTCCTCTGCATTGGCATCTTCAAATTCACCTTATAGAACGCTATTTGCAGGTAAATTTTTTTCTGGATTTCTACAAAGAAGTTCAGATTTCTGTTCAAATAGAGGTGCATCAGACTGGAAATACCCTCAACAGATAAAACAACAAAGTGAGGGGAATTGTAGGCTGCCTTACATGGGTGATGTTCTTGCTCTAAGTGCCTCTCTGTCTCTCAGGGTGTATGCACCTAAAGGCAGAGTGTTTGTATTACTCTGGAGGTGTTTTCCAGTAAAAGTGATTCTTACTTCTGTAATACTGATAATTGGTAAATGTGTGAACGGCTTGGAAAATAAGCCCGGTTTTAATTATGCATGAATACCGATCAGTCTGGAAATCAATTTGGCTGACTCACAGTCAAAATTGAGCCTTATTCTCTGAATTTCAATAACTCTGAGTTTTTATCTCAAGTTATATTATGAGAGTAGTCAGAGGCAGCAGGGAAACTGGCTTTGATGTTTATCTGAGCATTGGAAATGAGTTTGCATGTAAAACATCAGGGAGAAGATGTTCCTGCCCTCCATGGTATGGAGCTGGCAGTGCTGTCCATACTAATGCCCAAGTTGTCACCAGTCTCTTGTGCATCTGCCAAGTGATAAGGTCACCATTTTCCATATGGGACACTGAAAGAAAGAAATACTCTATGGTTTTTTCAGTGTCACAAAGGCTTTTTGCAGTCGAGGGAATTAAACTTAAGTTGATCTCAAGCATAAATTTTCACACTTTTCCCATTGCTCATCCCTTTTGTCCATGACAGATGAGCTCTGTCTATCAGGTCTGCCTAGAGAAGCAACAAAATGTCCTCTACTAAATGCCAGGAATGTTCTGATGATAAGTCATAACTAGGAATTTCTACTTCTATAGAAAATACAGTCAACCTGACTTATAAAAGCATGTTGTAACAGGTGGCTGGTGTTCCAGCTCTTTTCCATACCTCCCTGGGCAGGAATGTGTGCAGCTGACTGGAAGCAGCTGTGTGTGAGCTCCCTGAGCTGACAGCAGCTCTGTGAGTGGCTTTAAGCAATAGCAGCAGTGGTCAGAGGAATACAAAGACAATGTGGCTGAAATACTCTCCTCAGTAACTGTAGAATTTGGAGGAAAACCATGTCAATACATTGACAGCATGATGGTAGGTTTTAAGGCAGAAAACCTGAACTGGCTGGCCTCTGATCCTTCTGACATATGCTTAAAAGTGAGCGTTGAGTGTAAGGCTTTCAAATATTGTGAGTTTTTGTGCAACTGGAGTCCAAGGAAATAGCAAAAATATGTTAAGCTTCAGATGAAAAAGAAGGTTTGATGCTTGTTTTCATGAGTGCAAAGAAAAAGTTTCCAAATGGGAATGCAATGTAGAAAAAAATCCTCAGAAACCAGAAATCTGTACTATGAAATGACACTGTATGAGTATCCCCAGATGGGACCTTTTTGTGTTTAAAAAACACAGACTTACAGGCAGTGACCCGTATGTTTTTAATAAAAAAAAAATTCATAAAAAATTCTTTTCCCTTCTCACCAAAAAATGTAATTTCTCATTTTTAACCTGTGTTGCTATAGTGACTTGTTTCTCTGTTAAATCTTCTTTATATCCGTACAAACTGAGGTCCTAAGCCTTCCTTGATAAGTGTGTGGGCTGGAGACAGAATGAAAATGATTTTCCGCATACTGCAGTCATTTGAGCAGTGCTGCTGACGTAAAGGAGACAGATTGTAAGCTTTCATTATTAAATTGTATCAGGAGCAAGGCAAGCTGAGGAGACACAACAGAGCACTGAAAAGTTATAGAGGTCCTCAAATGGTTTGGAAATAGAACAACTGGGGAAGGTTTAAAATGTGTGGGTTTTTCTGTGTCAACAACAGGTGCGATCAGAACACAAGTCAGTCAGGAGGTAGCTTTGTTCTTGATAATGGATTTTGGAGACTTTTTCAGTTTCAGTAACATCCAGATCTCTCAGGCAGAGACTGGCTGTGATGGTATTAAGTAGAAATCTGAAGTATATTAAGCTCCAAGGAAAATGATACTGTCATTTCAAGAAGGATTTTCTCACTCCTTGCACAGGCCATGTGGTGAAAACAGCAGCATTAGATGTAAGGGCTTTTCCATATGGGCAACAGGCAGGTTTGCAGTCTATTTGGTGAGGAGATAGAGCTTATGTTAGCTTCACACAGGTGAATATGCAAACATGGTGGAATGATGAAAAAACAGCCAAGACTGCAACAGTATTGCACAAAGAGCAGTTTGGTTGGAAAACTTCCAGCATGACTCCCTAGGCATCCCTAGTATTTAGAGGGCTTTGTNGTTGTTTCCACCAGTATTAATTGTTCTTTCTGCTCATGGTTTGTTTTCTATTCAGCCTTCCAAGAAGGACTTGCAGGTTTTTTCCTGTGAGGAAGGTGCCCACCTGATTTTCTAGGCATTTGTAACCAAGCATGCTACTGGTTAGTCTTCATTGTGGATCAAATCAGATCATCCATGAATCAACAGATGACTGAAACATCTCTCTTTTCTAAATCATGTGTGGGATTTTGTCTACTAAAGGAATTAATTTCTGATGGAAATTATTGTTCCACTTAAAAATAATTAGCTTTATCTTCTACATAGAAAATATAAATTGGGCAGCTGTCTTTGACTTGATATTCTCAGGAGCACAGGGAAGCTAAACTCACATGTATTGAGAAGGTTTCTGATTTAATAGCTTAAAAGCTGCTTCTGTAATCTGTCTAGGAATGGCTGGGGGAAAATAAAAAATTATGCTTATAGAAAATCCTATATTTCATTTTCTAACAAAATGCATCATTTAATTCTAACTGATTATAAGCATGAATTTCACAAGCAGGGATCCCAGTGCTTTATTTCCTTTTTTATTTCATTTAAAAAGGCCCCTATTTGTTGTTGGCCCCTATTTGCTGTCATCAAGAGGAAGCACAGCTCTTCCAATTCCCTGTTCCCAGTATGAAACATACTCAATTGTACAAGTCCCTGAGTAGGTACAAAGTAAGCCATTACAAAAGGTAAAAGTCATGTTCTGGTACTTCAAAGACTTCTTTAAAATTTGTTTAAATGTTTTGAGACCTTCTTTAACACAGGAGCAACCTCTGGCAAAATTTATTAACCTTTGATATAAATTTGTTATTTGATTTGAATTCCTCTTCACAGTTATCAGTTTCTAATTTGTTTTTCAATTTGAATTTCTGAAATAGAGATCTGGGGCCAGACTCTTTGCTGATGCAAACTGACTTGTGTTAGTTCCCAGCATCTGAGAATTTGACTTCTTACATCTTCTATAGATTTTCCCAAATGAGCTGTTATTTTTTTTTTTTATTCTAGAACTTTATTTTCAGTTCCATTTGTAACAACTGACATTAGCTTTATCTTTCTGTGAAAGGCAATTGCTAGTTCTGAATGCAGCTGTGAACAAGCACAATATTGTTCACTTCAGCTGAGCTATGTTTGTTTTTAGCATGGCAAAGTGTCAGCGGAGAGTCCAAAAATTATTTAGATTTAACATAAATGAGGTGGTGCTATGGATTGCTTCACAGCTGAGGTCTTTTCAGACAATATTAGGAAGCTCCTACCTTCCCCACTTGTATTTGAAAATCCTATAAAGCAAAACAGTCCATCCTTCTTGCCTCTGAAAAATGGAGTAATGCCAAGAAACAGTGAGCTAAGATAAATCTGACAAATATGGAAAATCTTCTCACTGGAGGTCTTCCTGTACTAACCATTAATCCTAATTATCTCTGCTGTCAGGAATGGATCAACCTCCCTTTAAAAGCCATGATGATAAGAAAAATTGTCTTAGGGAAAAAATCAGTCAACCCTTCTTCTTCTTAGTGCTAAGTTTTGTGTGTTGAATCATATCTGCCAGTTATAATACCAATATCTTTCTGTTTTAGTGACCCTGCTTAGCTGGAAACACTGAGAGAGGTGACTGAGTTCTAGTTGCTTCCATGTGCTGTTAGTGGAATATTTTACTAAGGGTCAGGTGTGAGGCTGAGTGTCGCATCTCGAAATGGACCTTGATGGCATCATTGACCTTGTTACTCTTAGAGCCTTTGCACCTGGAGTTACTATTGAAGGGATGCAGCCTCATTCAGGCTGTGTGCTGAGTTTCAGGGCTGGCTTTAAAACCAGTGGTACCGAGTAGTGAAAAGCAAGGTGAAGGGCTAAGATGAAAGAGCTGAAATTTGTGAAGTTATCCCACACCAGTCACTAACTGCAGCCCATGAAATTTTGCAGAGTTTTGCTGGGTTAGCCTGAGATAGAGTAAAAAGTGGGATAAAATGGGAAGGGAGAAAGCCCAAAGGGTTAGAGAAGATGATCATGTTTTAGGGGGGGAATGAAAACTCAGATAGAGAACATGTAATTTAATAAACCTAATTTTGTAATATTATGTCCAATACAGCGCTTGACATTTCTTTTTGGAGAAAAGTGATGTTGTAGCATAGCTGAAAGTTGCAGAGCAAGAGTAGGTGTCCTGTGTGACACAACACCACTGGAGCTGTAGTCTCTAGTGAGGATTTGGGTTTCTCTGACATGAAGTAGAACCTGAATCTACTGTTCTGTGGTGGGCTTATCCCTAGCAGTGTAGGCTAACCCTGGAGCAATTGAGCCAGGGTGACTTTTCCCAGGGACAGAACAATTTGGCCCCTACAGTTACTCTTCAAGTTCAGAACAGAAAGGTTTTAACTTAAAACATATTTTTCCTGTTGCAGTTAGGAGAAGGGAGAAGAGTGTCTCCTTGCTGGAGGCCTGGTTTTGTTCAACAGTAGGTTTAAAATAACTTCAGCATAAGTGGGAGCTTGATGGCTTTTTTAGTGCAGAGATTTGTCTGTTTAGTTAAGATGGCTTCTTCTGTTCAACAGCTGCTAATTAGCATCCATCATTAACTGGTCCAGAGCTTGCAGCTCTATTCATTGAAATGATTTTTAATGGGAACTGCAGCCATTGTGACATTGGGTTGAATGTTAGTTTAATGAGGCTGTGTTCTTTATTTCACTGTAACTGAAGCTCTGTTCATCTGTTGAAATAGGTAAAGGTTTCTCTACCTTCTCACTAAATAATTTGATGAAACTATAATCCTGAGTATGTTCAATTAACAGAAAACCCATCAACACTAAAGGAATCCATTAAGGAAATGGGAGTAATAGACAAACAGGAGAATAATCTTTCAAATTAAGTTAGGTGTGAACACAACTATTTAGCCTTTAAAGCTGATTTCTTCTAAAAGGTGCCATTTCCATAGCTCTAGAAAATGAAATCTTTATCCACTGAGGCAATGCAGCACAGAGCCACAGCACTGTGACTGTGTCAGCCTCTGGCTTTGAATGACACCTTGCAGATAGAACCAGGGAGCTCCAGAGTGGAAAGCAGGGTTGCTGCCACATGAGCCGAAGACATTGCCAGCTTTCAGGCATTGCCTGACTTCATAGTGCAGAAGCAGTGAATGAGGGAAGCTCTCAATGTTCTCCTTGATGAAGATGAGCCTTACCTTGGGGGTTGTGCTTCCTGGAGGGGAGGGGCAGGGCCACTCTGGCCACAGTGCTTATATAAGGAATCCTGGCAAGTTTGGGCATATGGCAACTCTCCGGTAACACTTAGCCAGCCTTAGGACCACAATCCCAATAATTCTTCTCCATCTGCACTCTTCCTAGGAGTTACATAAGTAGGAAATTGTAAGTGCATGAAGCCAAAAATATGAAAGAATATGGAACAGATGAAGTGAGAGATTTTGTCTTAAAATAAAACTTTATCTTCTGATTCCAATTTAGACTTTCTTCAGTCCAACTGTCATTCCTTCCCTTTCTTCAATGAAGGCTGCAGGGGCGCACACCAAGCCAAGTCTCTGTATGTGCCTCTGCCCTCATTGACCTTCAGCTGCTTTTGATGCCATTGACCTACCCTTCTCCCAGGATGCTCTTCCCCTTTAGTGACTTTAACATCTTTTGAATAATGTTTTTTGTGTGATCTGGCCTTATTTGGAATCACATTTGTCACATTTTTGTCCCATTTTGAATCACATTTTGTCATCTTCTGACCCTTCTCTGTCTTTCTATGAGAATGCCTCAAAGACCTGCCCTTGATTTTTCTTTACTCCTTTTAAACCTTTTTCTTGGGACTGTTGTCCACAAATTGAAATTTATCTTACCATGTCTATGTTGATGGGGCACAGACTTGTCTGCATAATCCAGGCCATTTTTATTCTGTCCAAACAGTGGTCAGGGATTGCTTTTCTGACAGTTCTGACTGACACCTGGAGATCAGTTCTAGCCACCACTGACACATGACTCTCGATAGTTCATAGTTGTAGAACCATAGAACTGTTAGGAAATGACCTCTAAGGTAATCAAGTCAAACCATTAACTCAGCACTGCCAAACCCACTGTAAAACCACATCCCCAGGTGCCACATCCACATGTCTTTTGAACACTTCCAGGTATGGTGATTCCACCACTTCTCTGGGCCACATTTCCAATGACTGACCACTTTTTCAGTGAAGATTTCTTTCCTAATATCCAATCTAAACCTCCACTGCAACTTGGGGCAATTTCTTCTTGTGCTACTGACTCCTACCTGGATACAGCCTCTTTTCAGGTGGTTGTAGAGTGTGATAATGTTGCCACTGAGTCTCCTTTTCTCCAGGCTGAGAAGAATACTTTCCAATGCTGTCACTTTGGTCTCTTTTTGAGGCCAAAATCATGAAGGTGAATTTTCTTATACCCAGTTTGGTAAGATCTTGCAAATCCTTCTGCATACCTTCTTTTCAGGATGTGGTCTTTTTGTTACTGTAACATCCATAAAAGTCTTATCTAGGCTCTTATCCCTGGCATCTCACTCAAGGCAATATTCTGTTCTCCCATTTAAATTAATTCAAAATTTACATACAGAGACATTGTCTTATCCCAGTACGTTGACAACATCACCTCCTTCCTGCATTGTTTCATTGGTTCCTCTGTTTATACAAAATAATCTTACGTTCATTTTGAACAACCTTTTTGTCTCATCCCCACATGGCTTGTCTTCTCTTGTTCATTTTAAATGTCAGATCCCATCTTTGATGAGCTGATGATACCAGATCCTTTCCTCTTATTTTAACATCTTCAACTTATCACCTTTCCCATGCTTACCCTCACATGTGGAAAGAGCTCTCTGAAACACCAACAAAGCAACTTTCAAGTCATTTTAGAAGTCTTATTTTCCTGTGATGCCTTACAGAAACCTTGACAAGCTGATAGTGTGCCAAGGCATATCCTTTTCATGCTGACTGATAATTCTTGTATTCCCTGACTGTCTGGGAGCCTCAGATGTTTTCTGTTTCAAACAGGGATGTTCTTTTTGAGTCCCCTATCTTTACAGGGCCCTGGTCCATGATCTGAGGGACACAATAATAAACAGTGCTTTGTTCTAGGCACAGATGAAGAACTATATCAAGCCTATGCCTCTGTGTCTTTCTCCTTTCCCCTTCTGCCTCAACCCTAACTGCAATTCTGTTCATCTCAGTTTCATAATATTGGTGATATAGCCAAGACAAGGCTACATCTCCTAGAAACTAGCAAGTTGGAAATCACCTAATATCATTTAGCTGATAATGGTATCAACAAAATAAACAATATGCTTTATTTAGTATCTGTTTGCCATGGTTTCAGTTGGACCCAAGGAAGATAGAAAATGGTTTTTGTGCATGGGTGAAGAAGTCTTTGTGGCTTAACTGGTTACAGCAAATGACTTGTGAGGGACTGGTTCCTGGAGAGGTGGTTTCACAAGGGCTTTCATGAGCCTGTTCTCCAGATGTGGGAGAATGGGATCTGAGTTCTGGGGACATTCTGTGCAGCTTGAAAAATAATTTCTTTTTGGGAGGTTTGTAGCTGTTCCAAACAAAGAACAGCTACAGAAGAGTAGGAGCATGAGGCAGATAGAAAATATGCACCTTGAAAGGTTGATTGCAGAACCAGAAACCCTGTATCTTCTTCATAGATGAATCAATATAGAAAACTTGTGTTTTGTCTTAGGTGCAATTTAAATACTTTATTCCCTTAGGTAGCTCTAGCCAGTGATGAATGTGTCCATGGGAATCTCCTGGCAGCAGATCCCCATTTCGTGGCAAACACCCTCAGCTTCACGGTGTGCTCAGAACATTTGTCCGGGCACAGGCTGGTGGTGCTGAAGCTGAGGGGGTGCCTCTTGAAGGTGCTGATCATCAAAGGTCTGAGGCTCATTGTCAGGATGTCATACTTCTGATGAAAACACTTTCAGAGGGAGTTGGTTTTATGGAGGATGTGGAAGGAGGGAGGCCTTGATTAAGATGTTTGAACAAAGAACTGAATGGAAAAATCTCTAAAGTTGCTACAGAAATACAGCACATGATTTCTGACTGAAGTCAGTGGGGAAGAATCTAAAATTCAAAGCTAGAGGAAACTACTATTAAAACTGAACTAGAAGTCCCCTTGCTTATTTATAGTTAAGTCATCTCTTCTTTTTACTTCAGAGTGACAAAGCCATTTGGGTTTTATTGACCAGTGTGTCTTGATTTGCCTGATGACATTTCCCAAGATTAATGTGTTTGTTTCTCGACAATGCATATGCTTCATGATGCATCACAATTAACCACTGCTACTTGGTATGACAAAAAGGGACTCCTTTTATCTGCATCTGCATGACTTCCATCTGCATTTCAAATGACAAGTAAACAGACACTTCTCTCATCTACCTTTTGGAAATGAAAAAAAAATTGAAAGTCATGCTTAGGTTCCCATTAGATGCAGAACATTTTGCAAAGGAAATTTGTCTGGAAATATAAAAAGTGGAAAAGCATTCACAAACCCCACAATGTATAAGATAAGAACACACATGCATATCCCATTATTATAAATACTTGACTTTATAAATTTTATTTATTTGTGTTGGTAGAAATGTCAAATTAATATTTATAAGCTCTCTTTAGTACATTTTTTTTTGTTTACAGTATAATTTATCAGACTAACTCTGTTGTTCAGGATTCCCAAAGTGTTTTTTAAACTCAATGCGATTTTCACATTTTGACCCAATTTTTCAGGGATGTACCACTGTGCTTAACTTGAAACCATGAGTGATCCATTTGTCTTTAACATGACTCCTCACATGTGTAAAGTTAAACTTGTGTGCATTTGCCTGAAACCACAGAGTTTTTTGTCATAATAAATTTACAGACATCTAAGGAACAGCTTCAGCTAGAAATTTTTTACTGTTTTATTTAAACTCAATAGCTGAACATAAGACATTAATACAGATTCAAATTTATCTAATAATTGTTTTAATAATTTTAGCACAGTTTAATATTTTCAGACGGCATACAACATAAGATTTTTGACTCAATCAGTGCTTGGTTCCTTTAAGGAGGTTGCCAGCAGAAGCAGTGACCAGACACAGAAGCATCCTTGTGCTATTTTCTCAGAGTGTTTCGGATAAAGATTTCCCCACTCATGTAATGGAGACCTCCAATAGCTCATAAGACTAGGAAATGCTTTGAGCCTAATTTTGCTAAATTAATTTCTTGCTTTCTTCTTGGTTTCCTCCCATATATTCCCTACTGACCTTGGTAATTTTATTTGCTTCTGGTCTTTATAAGGTCACTTGCTGACAGCCACTTTTCCCTTCTCCAGGGAGCATTTCAGCTGAAGCTTGGTAATCTGAATGTGTGTCATGTATCTGAGTATTATAATCTTTGTCACAATAAAAACTAACTAAATGTCACAACTGGTACATCTTTAATAGGCAAGGATATGGCTTCATTGTGGGAGGTACAATGAAGACTTCTGCTCCGTGCACATTTGTAATAAGAAAAGCTGCCAGGATGTGAGAATTCCTAAAGAATGGGATGGTAAACAGCACAAAGTCTTTTATAAAGCCTTTTACATAAATCAGTTGGTGAAACCTATTTTAATACTGCTCAGGCGTGGCCATTTTATTGCAAAATGGAGATATCAGAGCTCAAGGAGTATCATATTTCTGAATGAGGTGAAACATTCTGATATGAATAGGGATTGAATGAATTGAGATTTTTCATTTAGAGGTGAGACAGAAAGGAAATGAATGAGAGGATCCAAAACCTCAAGAAAAAAGTTGGATTATTTTTCCTTTCGGCATCAAACAGGCTACCTTGCATAATTAGGAACTGGAAATTGTGAAACATTGCAAGCAATTTTTTAAAAATATATAATAGAAAGTGGCCACAGTAATAAATAAAAACCAAATAAAGTAAACAAAAAAAGACAATTGGATATTTTGTGTATCCATCAAAAATATCCACATCTATTATTGAGGGAAATGATGTGAAATTTCATGCCTTGAGGCTTGAGCCTGCCACCAGCAGACACAAGGATGGGGACAGGCTATGCCCCATCTGCCTATCAAGAATTTCTCATCCTACTCGCTAATGAGTCTCTAACTGCTCACAGTCAGGTCCTGCAGAGTTGGGACTGGGTGGTCTGATAGTGTATTGAAGTCCTTGTGGATGATTAAGCAAGAAATCCTTGATGTGATGTGCAGCTGCTTTAATTGAGTGCTGAAATTCATCCTCTTGTGGTATAAATTAATAAAGGAAGTGTATATAAATTATTTATTATTTTTGAGTGGGTGTCAGGACAATAATCTTCTTATAAACAGAAACAAACAATGGTCTTAAACTTTCAGTGCAATGAATTCACTTACTGCTCTATTTAACCAAATATTAAACTCAGAAAAAAATATTCTAAAATAAACAATGAACTTAATTGATCTATATTTTTTGTCTCTGAAAAGTGAGCTTAGAGCTTGAAGACAAGAACTTAATCAAGAGCTCCTGAATCTCAGTTCCACTTCTCCCTTTTTTTTTTGGAATCTTTTTTGAAGCAAATTGCTTCCTCTTTGGGCCTGTCTCCACATGGCTTGTACTTCTGAGGTCCAGAATCAGAGACATTGCTTTTCAATTTCAGCATGCCAATTGGAAATCTAAATATAAATCCCCAGGTTCTTTTTTTTAAAGCATACTTTAAAGGAATTTTGATAGCTTTTTCCACAAAAGCATTAGATTGTGGATGTTCTGGGTTCAAGGTAATGTGCGCACATTTTTGCAATGTACTTAAACTCAGAACAATACATATTGTGACCCATTATTTGTCATTAGAACATCTGATATGCCAGGTTCAGAATTTAATATGTAAAGCCTTTTACATGCTTATATGCACAGGTAAAAATGGAGATTTCATATTTTCTAACAGTGTTATTTCTATATAGTGGCAATAGTAATTCCATCTCAGTGCATGAGTATTTCTGGTATGGATGAACATCTTAATATCTACATAGATCTGCAGTTTCTTGAATTTTCATAATGGGATATATTATCATACTGTTTTCCCTTTTTTCCAAGTTTCATATCAATTAAATATTACTTATTAAAGTACCACCTGCAGCAAGAAGTCCTTTAAGTATTCTTAAAGGGATAATGGTTATAATTTATTTAAATGAGGTGTCAATATCTAGCATTATTTTTGACAAACTTCATAACTTCATCTTGTCCTGTAGCACTGGCAGACAAAAGCACTTGTGACAGGAAAGTTTTCTTGGCCATGCATACATCAGTCTCAGGTGTTTGTTCCATTTGTTGGCATCTGTGTCTGAGCACTGCAGGGACATTCCTAGGGACACTTGTGGTGGGACAGTTGAGTTTCATCATAGAATGGTTTGTGTTGGAAGGGACCTTAAAAGTCATCTCATCCAACCTTCTTGCCATGGGCAGGGGCACCTTCCACTAGACCAGATTGCTTAAGCCCTCATCCAACCCAGCTGTGAACATTGCCAGGGATGAGGCATCATCCTTATCTTGGATTCTGTTGACAGCTTTCCAATACTATTAAAGACATGATAGAATTGATTTTCTACCCTCATAGGCTTCTGTCTTACAGCCTAAGCTCTCATAATGAGCCTGAGAGTTTGCTATGTTTTCAGCCCTAAAATCAATATGCTCTTTTCCTGAAAAAAGATACAAACCATATCTTTTCAAGATTTTACCTTATCCTTATGTCAAGCTCCTATAAACCTGCAATGAGAATAATTTATCCACAGCCTAGTCTGTGTTTACTTGTGTGGTGTGCAAATATGTCTTCTCTTCAGATGGTTTCAGCTATTGCATTAGACTCCCCTGTCATGCTCAACTAATCAGAAAAAAACTTGTGGGCACATAGGGTGCAAATGCCTCTTCAAGAAGGCTATGGTAAAATCGGATTACTTTTAAAATATTTTGGAGTCTGTTTCTCAAAAATATGGCAAGTCTTTCCAAAGACGACAGAGCTTAGAACTGGTTTTTTGTCTGTTGTGTTTGAGCTCCACACTGGTTTTGCAAATTCCTTCTATTTGAGACTGCAGATTCCTCTGGAGAGATTTTTCTAATTGTGTCCATTTTGTCTTCTCTTCCTTCCAGAACCTGCTCTTGTGTTTACTTGTGGTCTGAAATCCTGGAAATATTCTCTCTTTTTGTCCTGAAGTTTAGATAAGTAATTCCTCACATGTCCTCCCCCCTCCATTTGGAGCTCCTATTCCCAATTCAATCTGATCTCCAGAATAGGAATAGCACAAATCCTCTAAAATTGCACGTTTGCCTCAACAGTATCAAATCTGTTATAAATTATTCAACTTTTCCTCTTTCCTCTGAGTTCTGTTATGAAATGTATCTCTCTCAATAGCTTCATTTGTATCACAGAGCTCAATATTCGTGTTTGTGCTGCACATTCTGATAAATGATTCTTTCTGCCTCAGTCGCAGGCTAATGTACAAATCTAGTACATCTGTGACTGAAATAATCCAAAGAAAATCTGCCTGTTCTTATCTGTGCTTGCGAAACTCTGTTTTCAACTTTTTTTCTGTTTCCTTCTGCTTATCTGGAGAGCTCTAGTTGCTCAGGAGTTTTTATTCCTTCTTTTCTTATTAACCACTTGTCTTACACACATTCTTTAATTTCTTAAATTTCTTAATTTCAATCCCCAGTGCCAGGCTTTTGGAGTTGTACATGTGCTTTTGTGTTGTAGATATTTAACATCTGAGTTAGGCTCTTAAATACTGAATATTAAATAAATATAGCAAGAAAGTTAATAGATGCCAGAAAATGTAGCTTCTGCAGAAGAGAAAATGTTAATGTGTTGGTTTATACCATACACCAATTGGTCTGTGTCAAAGTATGTCAGGGATGTAATGTTTAAGATTGAGAGGCCAACAGATCTAATTATCACTACAAAACTATAAAACAGTTAAGAGACTCTTTACTCATATTTTTAATTTAAAATGTTATGTATGACTTTATGTAAATTGTTCATAGCATCAAGACTGAGGTTCTTACACAGAGAGAAATTTTGAGAAGTCAATAGCAGAGAGCAGATTTATGGGAATTTTCAGGAAGGAAAGCTTTTCTTGGAGAAAATATTCATTATGGATTCAGATGATCCAGGTGATTGCTGGCCTTAGCACTTTGGAGCTTGAGCAGCACTTACCAACGCACTTATTCCCTTCCTTATCTTTCATTTAGTCGTATGCTGGGCAGCAGTTGGTACCCAGCAGGTTTGGGTTTCCTTTTGTCACTTACCAGGTTAATCAGCAGGCACCTCATCCACTTTATAATTCCTACTATCCTGCCAAAGAGAAATCTGGGGACTTCAGGGAATTGTGCATTCTACCTGCAAAAAAGAAGCCAAAAATTAGATTCTGAACCTTAAGAATCATAGAATCAGAGAATGCTTGGGGTTGGAAGGGACCTTAAAGATCATCCAGTTCCAACCCCACTGCCATGGGCAGGAACAGCTTCCACTAGACCGGGTTGCTCAGAGCCCCATCCAGCCTGACCTTAAGCCCCTCCTGGGATAGGGCAGCCACAGCTTCTCTGGGAAACCTGTTTCAGTGTCTCACCAGGCTCTCAGTAATGAATTTCTTCCTTTTATCTAAGAATCACAGAATATTCTGAGTTGGAAGGGACCCACAAAGATCATTGAGTCCAGCTCTTCAGTGCATGGTCCATAGAGGGATTGAATGATGAACCTTGGCATTATTAGCACCATGCTCTGACCTCAGCTCATCTTATCTAAACTTGCCCTCTGGCAGTTTAAAGCTGTTCTGCCCTGTCCTATCCCTACATCCTTCTCCAGCTTTCCTATAGTCCCTTTAGGTACTGGAAGGTGCTATAAGGTTTCCCCAGAGCTTTCTCTTCTCCAGCCTAGACAGCCTCAACTCTCTCAAATTGCCTCCATAGCAGAAGTGCTCCAGCCCTCTGATCATCTTTGTGGCCTCTTCAGAACTTTCTCCAACAGGTCCATGTCTTTTTTTATGTTGAGAACCCCAGAGGTGGACAGTGCACTCCAAGTGGAGTCTCACCAGAGTGGAATGGAGGGGCAAAATCCCCTCCTCACCCTGCAGGCCACACTGCTTTGGATGCAGCCCAGCACATGGTTGGATCTCTGGGCTGTGACTGCACATTTCTGGGTCATGTTGAGCTTCTCATCAACCAGCACCCCCAAGTCCTTGTCCTCATGTCTGCTCTCAATCCATTCTCTGCCTATTCTTTGTATTTTTCTTGGGATCATTCTGACCCAGGTGCAGGATCTTGCTCTTAGCCCTGTTAAACTTCATGAGGTTCACACAGGCCTACCTCCCAAGAGCTGTCCAGGTCCCTCTGGATGGCATCCCTTCCCTCCAGTGAATGACCACACAACACACCTTGGTGTCATTGGCAAATGTGCTGAGAGTGCCCCCAGTCCCACTGTCGATGTCACCAACGATGTTAAGCAGTGCTGGTCCTAGTATGACCCCTGAGGATCACCACTTAGGTTTTGATTTTCTCCTACTCCCAGCACTATTCTGGCAATCAGATTTTTTTTTTTTTCTGGTGTCATTTGTTGTGAGAAAACATTACATGTGATAATGGATTTCTATTTTCCAGACAGCTAAGTGTATGATTGGCTCTTGGAAGCTATATTTGTGGTCTCTGTTTGGGAAAATATTTTGGAAACATCTGTAAAACACTATTTCAAATGTTTGGGTTTTGGCTCATTAAAGATGAATACATTCACCAAATTTAAATGAAAAAAACCTCAAAAAGTTTAGGACAGCATAGTGTATGCAAAAAGCAGAAAATATTTGCCTCTATAGTTCTGAAAGATATTCATGTGATTTTGTGGGGAATGCAAGCTTTTTTCACCTATTTCTTAACAAAACAATATCATGTGTGGTTGAATCATCTTGTTGAATACTTCGATTACATGGCAGGGTGCTAGCTGAGTTATGGACAGCCACTGACACGGCATTAGAAAAAGCTGCTAAAGAAAAATCTCTTTTGCAATATGAACTGATGGCAACTTTCAGGCCATAGGTTCTCATAAATGAACAGTGTATGTGAAAGATCATGAACTGTTAATAATATCTTGTACATAAACTTTGCTGTTTTTCAGTTGAGCATGTTTCCAATGCTGTCAGTTTATATTTAACAAGGAATTTTGACAGCTTGTCTTTTAGATCACATTATTCCAGAAGAAGCTTATTTATAATGAACATGATCTAAAATATTAAAGGTGTGATTGCACCAGCAGTTTTGGAGACTTATATTTTGAATCAAGTCTTAAGTAATGGCTAAAAAAGAAATTAAATGTTATGGCACGCTCCTTTATAAAATAAACACATTTTCCTTGTCCTAGATAGGTCATTAAAGGGCCATGTTCTTTGCAGAATCAAGGTACCCATAAAATAAATTCAGATCTTCAGAGGGAAGAGAAGTGACCACTAATCCCCTCAGTTAATAACACAGTTATTTTTGTTTGTGCTTGAATTAATTCTATCTTAGCTCCATTCCAGATATTTTTGGATTTATGTGGCTGTTACTGTATCAGTGACACTTCCAGTTTAGTTTGGAAGAGCAGTATCTAGAGTTAAGTAAATAATTGCCAGTTACAACTCCTTCCTGCCCAATTCCCTTCAACATATTGTGAATGCTCAGTTTTTCCTCTCCTGCTCCTCTACAGATGAGTTCTTCCCTGTTAAGTGTACAGAATGCTAAGAGGACTATTTACTTACATTTTTAATCTAGGTAGAACAGTTTTGCAACCCTTTCACAAGTGGCAGGGCTGGCTGCATCCCTTGTGCACACAGATGCAGTTCTGTGTGCATTAGCCAAAGGGCACAATAGAAAGAGCCTCTATATGGTTTTACCCAGACACCGCTGTCTTATCGATACAGATCCCCAACACGATGGGTTTCCTCAGAGTGAAACAGGATTCTGCTGAAAGCACAGATCAAGGCTTACTGATCTATTTTCATAAGTTTAAGCATCACAAGCCCTTTGTGTGGATATTGAATGTAGTTTGAAGGGGCTCCCATAATATAAAAATTTTTGTCTAAAACCATGGTTTAGTTTGCTTCAGGTAGCTGACAATTTCCCATGGATGTAATCTTATAAAAAGGAGTTCATAATTATTGCAAATATATTATAACTGAACCCTATACAACAGTGTCTATGAAATGCAAAATTTTCTGTTATTCTTGTTATTCATTGTGTCTGTCTCCTGCAGTGTAGGTCACAAGTATACTGTGGAAGTGAGGGGCCCAGGTTGTGTTAGGATTTGTTTAAACCAGATCTCACCCCCTGCCTTTTATCAGTTTTAAATTTCTTGCCATTAAGCCCCGCAAGCTATTCCCTTCTTCTAGCAGGGTAAATCCATCATTTCATTAATCATTCAGCAACGTGAGCTTGGTCATGCCTTCAGGCTGTCACACTGTTCTCCTGCTGCCCTTGACTGCTTCACACTTCCCTGTTTCAACCTGGTAATATTTGTAGGGTGCTGAAGTGATTCCTTACAAACATCAAAGTCCCATTTTTGGTTGTAATAGAGCAATCTCTCCAGTGTGATGCCTCTGTCAAAGTTTCTCAGGGTTCTGACCTGAGCAAGCAGCTGTAGCTGATATAGATGAGATGGTTACATCCTTCAGGTGTGTCCTTGTGGCCCTTGTAGCTTCTGATGAATGCTCATGGGGCAGCAGAATGAGATCCACTCCTGGTAGGCAAACAAATGGAGCTGGAAGCCCCTTCAACTATTCTGTGCAGAAGTTCCCTGGTTCATAGCAGGGAGGTGTGAGGGGTTTTGCAGGACTTTTTGTGCTTGGTCTTTGGGCTTGAAATCTTGTTGAGCAGCTACTTTGCCTTTCTGTCACATCAGTCATGGCTCCTGAGCAGCCATGTGGGTTTTCCTGATGGATCTGTCGAGCTTGTTCCTATGACTGAGTGACTGGGATTATGTCACTTGGTGTTTGGCTCACTAGCATCTGCTTTCAGCTGCAGCTTTTTTGGGAAATAAACCACTGAGAATAGTCCAACATAATGCGCTGCTTTCCATAATGTCCATTAGGTGTCTCCACATGCTGGTGGCTCGTGGGTACTTTAATTACATCTTCCCAATTAACAGCAGTGTGCTCTGCACGCGTTCCGTGGATGGAGTCCTAGATTTCCATAGTGAATAAAATGCTGTCGAGCTCGTGCTTTTTGCAAGGAATTCTCATTACTGGAAGAACTCGTGGACCACTATTTGTCAGTTGCTGCGTCTGAGCCTTAATTAACATTGCATTTTTAAGTACGTAATACATATAAAATGGTAATTCTGAGCCCATAGCCACCTGGCATGGTTCTTTCCTACCACTGTGCAGCTACTCTGTTTGCAATGCAGAACAGTAAGAGAAATTACAAGTAAATTTAATATACAGTCATAATGCCATCTTTCAGTTTTCTTTATTGCAGCCAAAGCCGGTGCTGGATCCCTTGTTAGAGCACTAGGTTTTTTCCAGTTGTCTAACTTGTTCTGCCCTGGGTTTATAAATATGTCTATGGATTATTTGCTGCCTGGATCATTATCCTGAAATTTGACAGAGTCTCAAAGGGAGAAGTCATCTTCTCTTAACACCAAGCACAGGTTTTTCTGTGTATGTGTGTGGTAATAGGAAACATCTCCATCTCCTCTCTTCCTTCCTCATTTCTGTGAACACTTGGCCCTTTCCTTTGCTTAGTGTTGACAAGAACCTGCAGGCCTCCTGGCAGTACCACATCTTCACTCTTCTGGCCTAATTCACCTTTAAAGGACAGTTTAAAGTGACAAGATCCATTTTTATTAGTTGTGATAGACCGTTAAGGTAAAATGACAAACCATCCCATCATAAACAGGCAAAGTAAATGCAAACTAGGTCCCATTACTAGAGCTTGCCCTTATAATTTTCTGTGCATTTATCTGCCCAGTATGCCTTTGTGACATCCCCTTTCTGAGACACCTCAGCACAAAAAGGACCTGTCTACCCTGGGCTTTTGGTTTTCTTTTTTTTCCTCCTTGGGAGGGAATATCTATCTGTATGTTTTTCCATAGGCTTTTGTGTGTGTTTTACACCCCTTTCCCAACCCACTCATTACTTCTGGGAAAAGTGAGGTGCTGTAGATGTAGAAGATCTGCCTTTGCCAGTGTCAACAAAATCTGGTGTTACCTTTAAAATTTGTAACCTACACTTAGTGAATTTGATATCTGGAGACAGGTTTTTAAGTCCTCTTTATGTTTTTCTGCCTTTGTAGAAATGTTCAATAATTTATTGTTGATAACTAGTATTTATTATCTTCTTACATTTGAGATATAATTTGAAATCTTTTCACTTAATTTTAAAAATGAAGTTCAAATACTGACACGATTTGAAAGAATGAATTGAATTGTAATTTCTGACATGATTTATCATTTCAAAACTGATAGAATATTTTTGACTTGTTAGAACAATATCTGGCTTTCTTATAGCAAGCATAGCAAAAGGAATATAAGGCAACTCAGCCTATCATGTTTGATTTCATCAAAGCATGATAGAAATACTAACAATTGATCTTCACAACCGTAATGTGCACAGAATAAGTGCCAATAACAAATAAAGTGCAATACCAAGGACAATAGAGTGAGTTAGTGGCAGAATCATTTTCAATCCTCTGTTTCCCTGAGATCTGTCTACTTTGGGTTTTTTAGGGACAAAAAGTACTGGTTTTGTATCAATATTTGCATTGTGCTGGAAATAATACTCAAGGAAAGTTCATTGTCTTCAAGGTTTCATGAATGCTTTTCCTGTTCCAGTCCACAATTTAAGATTGTTTTAACAGTAAAAAGAATTTGCAGCAGAATTCTGTAGGTGTGCCTGCCCTGACTTTCTGTACAGTCCTCAGGCTCCAGCTGTAACTTCACTTCATCCATTCAGAAGTTGACTACAAAAATTTTTTTGAAGAAAAACTTTCAGTGTTAATTTTGTTCTACCATATTTACTGAGAAGTTTATGTTTTCAGAAAGCTCATTAACAATGCATGGTCTTTAAAAGATAATCCTATATTACTGCAGAACTTTGGAAAGAGAAGAGCTACCACACCGAAGTTGGTCCTAGGTGATTATCTACTAAGAGAGAAAACAAATCAATAAAACTATGAACAGTAATGCAAATCTGACCACCAGACTTTTTCCCAAGCGGAAGTTCTGACTGCAAGGAAAGAAATTGCATCACAATCCCTTGAATCCACTCAGGTTTTCATGAAGGATGCTCAGATTGGGATGTGGTTCCAGGTTGGGGCACTTATCTTTAGGAGTTAACACATGCTCAGTCTCAGCTCCCATTGTCAGGAACAGATGTTGAGTTCACATAGGTGACACAGTGACTGAAGTGGACTGAGGCTGTTACTGAAGTGTTCCCAGAGACAGCTGGTTCACCCTCTAACCTCTGAGTAAGTCAAGAGTCTCCTATCATCCTAGATGCCTGCCCAACCTACATTCTTCTCTTCAGAAAGGCCCAGCTGTCTGGAAGCCCTGTGCCTTCACGCCTGCCAACCCTCTGGCTTCAGCACACAGCAGTGCAGTCTCTGCTGCTCCATGGAAGCAGCTGTGGTATCCAGCCTGACCTTTGCAGCAGATGTGACAAACTCACCTCATCTCCAGGACACATCTCAATTCATAGCTAGGCTGGATAAGACTCCCTGAAGTTTGCGTCCTGGGTTTAATTCTCCGTCTGCTTTTAGTATCAGGAGGTTTACAGTATTGACCTTGTACCCCCACACAAATACAGCCTGATTTTACATTTTTGTGTCTAAGGTGGTTGGTCTGAGCTCCTGCTCTGCCTTAAATTAAGATGGGGTCTTCCTCAGTCAGCAGACCACCATTATATGGAGCTGTACTAATTTTCCCTTTGTCTTGTGTGATAAAACACTGGAACATATGATATGGCAATTCCTCAGCTGTGAGTCACTTTCTTCATTAGCATTTACCCCACCTGCTCTGATTAGTATGTCCCTCTCTGCTCCCTTGAATTTTGCTGTCAGACATTTTTAAAGATGCAGCCATAAAACTTTGTGGATAATCCTCTTGAAAAAAGAAATTTCTTTTTAAGCACACCATTATGTTCATGACACTAATTTTACTATGGTAAAGGCTAAAACTTGATATAAAGAATGACGAACTTGGGAACATAACTTCTTGTAAAACATTTCCTCCTTTAGGGGGCTGAGAGCCTCTCTTTCGGACACATCACAGTATTATTGCCCTAGAACAATCAGTGAAAAAAGATTTACAAATTTTTTTTTGTTCCTGTCCTCAACAGAGCAGTTGGATACACGATCTTTAAAGGTCCCTTCCAACCCAAACCATTCCATGATTCTGTGATTTATGAAAAAATATGTAAGTCCATAATGAATGACAATCTAAATTACTGAAGTGAAAAAGATCTTGTACTGAGTCCATAAACCAATCAATTACATGAGAATGGAGATAATGAGAATGGTAGAGAGATTCATGAGCTGCAAGGACTTGTGTAAAGGATACAAGATTTTTTTCTTCTTCCAATGGAGGCCAGCGAATGTCTATGAATTTACATGAAGCCTCCTATCTGTTACTAAAACCATGGAACATAAAGTGAAGCAAATTCAAGCATGACCAAGGAAGTATTTTGACATTCATGGAAACCTGGGAAAGGTTAGACCAATTAATGCAATGACTGTAAATGTTAAGTGTAGACAACTAAAGTCGCAGTCATTCCAGTGAAAGGGCTCACTTAAAGTATAATTTATTATATTAGAGTAGTAATATTAAGGGTTACACCAGACATTGTGGCAAATATGTTCAAGGGTCATAAGCAAGAGTTTATGAAGGTACAACCTGTAATAATTTAAACTTGTATAGAAACATTCATTATAAGAGTTTAACAAACATTAATTAATTAAGCTGTGTAACACCATGCTGTGAGCCTATGGGTAAGTCAAAGCATTTGTATCTCAATTTTACAGAAGGTTAAGCTGAAGAGCAGAGGGATATATTTGCCTGAGGTCACATAGCAAGTCAGTGGAAAAACCGCAAATAGAATCTGTGATCTGAAGTTCTCATTTCCCTGTTTTTGCCACTTACATCACACTTTCTACTAGTAAAATGAAAGGGAAGAAAGAGGCAACTGAAGTGGTGATTATAGTTAACCCAGTTTTCTACACGTGTTCTTACCATTTTTTTTTCCCTCAGCTTGGGCATGTATGAAAGGGGTAGGTTGGTTTTAAATTATTTTGAACTTTGGCCTCTGGGCAGGAAACCAACTGCACCAGGAGTGTGGAGGAGAGGTGGAGATAGGGGTTGCAGCCCTGTAGTCACATGTTTGACTTTACAAAGCACTTCATCAAAAATGAGGACTGAGTTGTCACTTAGTGACTCTCAGGTTACCTGGGGTTGTGTTTTTTTGGTGTCAGAGTAAAGCTGGTTATTGAGTACAGAAGGTGATGCCTTGCTAAAAGGCAGAGCCTTGGGCTGAGCAGATGTGTATCCTTCCACTGAAAGGAGATTATGGGGTGTTTGCAGAGAAAGGGTAAGAGGTGCAGAGGGGGAGATGTTCCCAGGTGAGACCCTGAAGAAGAAAGATTAAAGAAGGTAAATAGTTGCTCTGGCAGGTCAAAGAATGGTGAAGGAAGGTTGTGTTTTAATGTTTTGTTTTAGCTTCATATTTGACATGATGTTCAAAAGGGATTATGCATGAAGATGCTGCTTTGTAAGGTGAAGGAAAAGAAGAAAACGGACAGGAAGCAATTACTATTAATTCTTTATAGATTGCCATGGGGTTTTCCTGAAAATGCTCTTACATTGCCTTGGGAAAGTGTATCTGATTGAAATTTCACTCTGGTTTTTAGCAAACTGGGTGCTTCTGGGAGATATCTGAGGAGAGTGGCCCCTGGCAGGGCTGCTGAGTATCTGCAGCTATCCCAAAGCCTGCAGGTCCCAAGACTTGTGCTCCAAGCACTAGGTCTTTCATTTACCCTGTCTACTCTCAACCTATTTGTGCAACAGCACTGGAAAAGGCTATGTAAAATGAACCTGATTTAGGATTATAGAATGATACACCTTTTTTCTGGTTCTCGTCTGGTATACAGCATTTCCCTCCATACTGGGAAATTGGCTTACAGCTGGGTCCTTTCCAAGATTAAAAAAAAAAGGTGAGGAAATATATAATCTGATTTTTTTTCTCTCTGACTCTTGCCTCAGAGATGAAAATACAACCGCTGTTTTGATTTGGCATTTTATAGTCAAATTTAGTCAATTTTCCCTAATTATCTCCATTTAAACAAAGAATATCTTGAACACTTTAGCAACAAACAAAATCATACAAGTAAAGGATATAACTGAACAATTTTCCAGTATTGAACTCAGTTGTTTAAACACATATTGGAACCATTCAGAGGAAAGTCTGTTCGTGACTGCTGTAACAAACGATGGGGCTGTGGGATCCTCTGACAGGATCAGAAATGCACAGTAATAACTGCTAACTGCTGTACAGAAAATAGGGAAAACTCTCTCCAGTAGTGGCTTTGAATCTGATTCCCCAAACAATGAATAAAACCTCACTCTGAAGGTATATTATTATTCTTGTCAAGCAGTGGAACAGGCTACCCAGGGAAAAGGTTGAATCACCATCCCTGGAGGTATTTACGAGATGTGTAGATGTGGCACTTGGGGACATGGTTTAGTGGTGGACTTGACAGTGCTGGGTTAGCAGTTGGACGTCGTGACCTTAAAGGTCTTTTCCAGCCTAAATGTTTCTATGATTCCATGATTCTAGACTACATGCAGAGGAATACACAGTGCTAAAACAAGTGAAAGTTTCTCTTTAAGCTTATAGGAAAAGAATTTCATATAAAACCATTATTTTTCAAAGAAAACTGTTATTTTCTGAAAGGTCTATTCTGAAGCACAGGAAACCTTACCTTGACTCTTAAGTACTTCTTTAGCTGTCACCTTTGAAGAATTATTAAAATTATCTGCAGTTTCTGTTGATGTAGTTTTCCATCAGAAAATATCCTGGAACAGGTTCAGGTATCTGCCTGGTTGTCTGGAGGTGCAAAGCAGGCAGCGTGTGCCCCTGATCCTGTTCTGACTCTCTCAGACTCTGTGTAGATCCACAAGCCCTGGAGCACCCCTTTAAAATGAAACCTTGCTGCAGGATTTGGGGCTTGCTGCTCTGTTCCATTGAAAAGGCTGTTATCAACCATACTTATAAACCATAACATATTGTCAGTGGTGAATGCTTAAATACAGAATCATAGAATTTTTTGGGGTTGGAAGGGGCCTTTAGAGGCCATATAGACCAACCCCTCTACAATGATCAGGGACATCTTCCACTAGATCAGCTTGCTCAGAGCCCCATCCAGCCTTATCTTGAATGCTTCTAGGATGGGGCACCTACCACCACTCCTGGCAACCTGTGCCAGTGCCTCACTACCCTCATGGTAAAAAATTTCTTTCATATATCTAGTCTAAATTGGTCCTCCTTCAGGTTAAAACCATTATTCCTTGTGCCATCACAACAGACCCTATCAAGAAGTTTATCCTCACTTTTCTTATAAGCCCTCTCTCCTCATCTGTTGTTACTCATTTGTCAGTCCTGCTTATTGTGATGGGATACATTTTCTCTGACCCTCAATCCAGAGTGCAGTTCTTATTTATGAATAAGTAGCTAGAATGTGTAGGCAGAACTGTAGTAATATACTCAATATCATCACTGAAAAGGCTTAAATACTGATTTTACTCTCTGATTGATTGCTTTCTAGTTTTCACTTAACATGAACATCGCTCACATAGAAAGGGCTGCAGCAATTATTTTGTCTTCTCTGTGCCTAGCTATCTGTGTTGAATATTTTGTTCTCCCTGGATACTGGACAGCTGCCTTTCAGGTGCATATTCCTAGCTGAGTTTTTTTTTGAGAGCTCTGATTGTATTTTGGATATATTGCAATAAACAATAATGTTGCTGATGTACTGCAAAGGCAGAAGTACTCAAAGTATGTTTGTATTTCATACATCTAAATAAGTATTTGACATCAATTACTAACCATTCAGTTATTTATTACAACCCGTAGAGTGTTTCAGAACATTTTTTTGATAAAAAGATGTAATTTTATTCAGGTATGTACCTGCTTAGTAATGGTTTCTGCCTCCAAGGGTTTACAACCTAGATGTACAAAGGATCACATGATCATTGGATAATTCAGTTTGGAGGGGATGTCAAAATTATCTAGGCCAAATAAAAGGGATTTTCTGAAGCTCAAGAATCAAGACAGGTTAATAACAGAAGCCATATTTCTTGCTGCCTGCTCTGGTACATGTTCTACCAGAGTATGCTGCTTTTAATAGATTTAGGAACATTCATCAACTGTAGGGAATTGGCAAAAGACTGCTTCCCTGGCTTGCACTGCACTGTTTCACTGCCTGCAAGGAATAGAGGGCTTTTTCTCTCCTGCAGCAACCCTTGCTGTTGGGTTGGCATCTATGTTTCTTGTGCACTAAAGGCTTGTGTCTGAAAACCTTGCAAGCAGGGCTTCTAAATTTTGTCTTGACTTGAAATGCCTTTGTGTTACCTCTGCCAACTGCAAAAATAAGCCTTGAGCTTTTCCTTTGTTGTTGAATCTGACTCTACCTTTATTAGTGCAGACCCAAGGCAAATACATTGGAGCCAGGGGGTGAGATGCAGCTGAAATGGGCAAGGTGGTTTTGACGGCTGCTGCACTGAGGGATGCTAATGGGGGCAGGTTGGAGCTCCCCAGGGCTGTGAAGCTATGAGCCAGCTAGATAACTGGAGCTCTGCCATTTCTCACGTGGGTCAGTGCCATAGGCCTACTTTAGTTGAAAACCCATCCTGTTTCAAGGTGGGTTTTAAGTTCTCTTTCTTTTTATCTTCCCTCTCTTACAATGGCAGTTTTACTCAATATGGAAACATTTTGCTTGAAAAAAACCCACACAACATAATTGCATTGGGCAAAGCATGTTATTTAACCTCTCCTTGGACTGCTTCCATCAGCAGGGCCACTAAAACTCTTTACTGGCAGGCTGGTACAATCTCTGATCAGTTCCCTGCTACTTGTGCTGCCTGAATGAGTTTTCCGTCTTGAACAACATCCTGCACAATTCGCCTTACTCCCACCTAATAATTTAGACCAGATGGCTGAAGCTGACCTAGCATAATCTACTCCCCAGGATATAAATGATGCCATTTAGACATACACTGTAATGTTCCCTTAGTTAAAAAAAGGATTTACAGCAGGAGCCTGCAACAACTGACTTTATTTTGATCTGCAGTGTTCTGCCAGACAGTAGTCATTTGTGCTGGGTTACACAACATTAAAAGGTACATATCAGACACTATCCTACACATAGACAAAAAGACTGTCCCAAATTTCCCAGAAAGGGAACAGCTTGTGTTTTTGTGTTGCCTTAGACCCCCATTCCACCTTGTCCCTGAATGCCCTGGAAAAAACAGATGGGACTTCTACTGCAAAGCAAGTCAGGGCACTGGCACAGTATAGGAAAAATGAATTCTATGTCTAAGGACCTCTAGAAAGAGGAGAAAAAAAACCCTTTTCTTTTAATCCTACAAAATATTTATTCCAGTTCCCAGTTTGATTCTATAGAAATATGATGCACAGAGAGCTCATTCCTTGAGTAATGGGATTCCACATTGTTAATGCTATTACAGTTAATTGCAAAATTGTGCAGCTGTCTGCAGAAACAACAGACAACTTCTGCAGATATCAGAATTTTGATGCCATTGCTAAATCCTCTCAAGACATAAAGTGAAGGGGGGTCGTAACAAGATGTATGTAAGGAAATCTTTCTGCATTGCTAAGCACAGATGAAGGTAACAGCTTTTGGAATAGCTGTCAGCACAGTGGAGGTCAAAACATGCTATAGGGGGTAGGTGTCTGCAAATTCAGTGCATTTTGGATAAGGTTTGAATCAAATAGTTTGCATTACTCTTTTACAAGTGGCCACATGTACTGTCAAGTCACTGGGGAAGCAACATTTGCTGACACATGCAGTACAACTTCAGGCTAAGCGATGTACAAGATTATCCTTTTAGGCTTAATTGTTTTTGTTGTATAAAATATAGATGGTATCAGAAACCCTGGCATTGTCTGTTTGTTACTGGAATACAGACCTTCCTTTTCTCCCTTTTCCTTTTTTAAATGCAAAAGAGGTGCAAGAGATTTTTATCTCCACTTCTACTCTAGTTTCCTTTATGCTCCCTGTGTTCTGAATCCTGAATTTGGTATCTTGCAAATATATCCAAGGCCAGATTGGATGGAACTTTAAGGAGCTTGGTCTAGGGGAAGGTGTCCCTGCCCATGGCAGGGGCATTGGAACCAGATGATTTTTAAGATCCCTTCCAACCCATATAATTTTGGGATTACACCCTCACTGCATAGCTGTATTGTAAACCTGCACAAGCTCAAGCTGAGCCATTTTACATTTTGCACTTATTATGATAGTTGTGATCTGTTTGTAAAGAGATGCCTCTTCCCAAATTAAGGTACACATGAGACCGTCTGCTGAAGTCAATAGTACAGATTTTGTTTAATATTAAATGTGATGTAGAGAGAGAGAGAGAGCAAGAAATAAGAAAGAAAGAGGGGAGAAGAGAAAGAAAGTAAGAGAGAGACAGATTAACCAGAAAGGTATCACCGTTCAATGAATCCTATGGCATCCAGCTAATCCTTCTTCATCCTGGTGGTGGAGGTCCCCAAGACATTCTTCTGTGGTGTCACCTTTATACAGTCCAAGCTCTAGGTATTCCCAGGGTGTGGATGCCATTGCCATAACTTGGGATGGCATGTATGTGATCACTTTTTCCTTTCTTACAGTTTGCCAAGGTGGGATTTTTTGTCCAGATGCTTACCAAACCTTCACCTTTGTTAGGCCTGGAACAAGCTCCTTCCTGCTGTGTCATCTGTGCTTATCTCACCTTTCATTGTGGTGGTTTATTTTATAGCAAGTTCCTTCTGTGACCTTGACAGTGTTTTGAGACAGGCAACTGCATTCTGTAAGTCCTTACAGCACTTTAATACCTTGGAAAACCAATTTTTTTATGTTCTTACTCCTTAACCCTTTGCATCAGTTTGTTACGTGCAAAGTGCAGCTCCAGGTCAGCTGGTATTAAAGAGGGAGATTGGGGTAATCCCAGTTACTTGGTGCACTGGGATGTGTGTGCCTTGATGGCTAAATTTCTGGATGTCCATGCAAGTAGTGGGATGCATTTGGGACCTGCCAGTGCTTCTCTGTGTAGGTGGAAATAATACAGATGCCAAAGCTATCTCATATGCTTCATCCAGCCTTGGGGCTACCAGCTGAGTATGCTGATTCACACAACTGAAGACACCAAGGGCACCAAGATGCATAAGTAGGAACAAATGCTGATCATCTTCCACTTCTGACCTTAAATCACACTAGTGAGTATCTTGAATAAAGGAGAAAGCTTCTATGAGTGAGAGGTTCCTGCTTTGTTCCCAGCACACTGAGGAATCATTTCCAATTTTCTCGTGCAGCTGTATCTGCCCTTCCCAGCAAAGGAGACTTTAAAAAATGGAATACTGTTGTCTCGAATCCACTGGTGATTCTGAAGCCACTGTAAGTGAGTTATTGATTACAAAGGGCTGGACACATCTGGTGTGCTCATTTGTGGGCACTGCATTTTGACCCTGCTGGTTTGCTTCTCTTTGAGGCCATGGGCAATTTTCTCAGCCAACACTATATGGTTCTTAATGTTTGTTTTGCTTTGAAATGAAAGGAAATATGAAAGTGTATGTTGTTATTATTCTCTTCCTTTAATCCTTGCTCAGAAGTTAGCCCTCTCAGACCTTTAATCATCTTTGTCTGAATTCCCCTCAATTTAATTCTATCTTTCTGGTGCTCAACTGCTTACAGATGAATGAGGACTTGTATAGCTTTATCACATTTTTTCCCTTATTAGAATACTGGCAAAAGCCTGTGGTCACAAAGGACAGACAGTAGTTTAGGCCTTTTTTTGCCTTTTTGTATTATTTAACCCCTTTGCTATCAGAGCTCTAAAGTTTCTATCACAAATGGATTGGAAGAGAAATTGTGCTGGAATAATGGTTGCAGGGTTGCAGCACCAACCACTGAAAAGTCAGAAAATGACAGAGTTTAGGCAGCCTGTTCAGCTCTGTCTGATCACACATTTTTTCTTTCTATGTAGCTGCTGTCTGAAAGAAGGTCATTCTTTTATGTGAATAAGACATTGTGTCTTCTCCAGTACTTATTCTTTTCCTAAACTATTTTTGTTTAAATTNTGTGTGTGTGTGTGTATATAAAAAATTTATTGTCTGCAATTTATGTAGCAAAATATTTTGGCTAAGCTAAAGGGAGAGTAAGCAGAGTTTATTAAATAAAGTAAGCAATCTCTTAAGAAGTAAATGAACAAATTCTGTTAGACAGAAAATCCAGTGAGATTCACTGACACTTTAAACAAACATTAATTAATTGCTTAACAAAATGTTTGGAGCAGTACAGAGATTCAAATTGAAGATGTGTTTTGAACACACAAGGTTCATCAATAGTAATATTGCCATTTCTACGTGAAATCTGAACTTGTTTTCATGGGAGAGAATATAGCGCCAGGAAATACTAGGTACAGATTTAATTTGTGTAAGAAATGCCTCATCCCTGGAAGTGTTCAAGGGCAGGTTGGATGGGGCTTGATGCAACCTGGTCTAGTGGAAGGTTTCACTGTCCATGGCAGGGGAAATGGAGCTAGATGGTCTTTAAGGTCCCTTCCAACTCAAGAAATTCTANGGTTGCAGCACCAACCACTGAAAAGTCAGAAAATGACAGAGTTTAGGCAGCCTGTTCAGCTCTGTCTGATCACACATTTTTTCTTTCTATGTAGCTGCTGTCTGAAAGAAGGTCATTCTTTTATGTGAATAAGACATTGTGTCTTCTCCAGTACTTATTCTTTTCCTAAACTATTTTTGTGTAAATTTTCTTTAAAAAAAGTGAAATTAGACTGAGTACAAATCTGGGCATTAGTAATTTTTTTAAACAATAGTAAAAAACCCAAGACTTCAAACTGAGAAATGCCTCCAGCTTTAGTAGCAGACAGTGCTTCCTGACATACCTACAAAGGTTAGACACTGCTCACCCCTGCAGAGGTCTGTAAGGACAGAAATGTGGGGACTCTTGGAACTCTTTCCTGCAGAGAACAAATGCAGCCAGGTACCATACACTTGTCCATAAGCAATTGCAAAATGCTACTGATATGTACTCTACCATGCTGATGNTCCAACTCAAGAAATTCTATGATTTGTGTTTTCTATGATAAGATTTTAGACTTTTCGTTGAATTATTTTCCTGTAAACCCTCACAAGGAGATGGACTGTATTTTGCTCATTTTACATAACAATTACCATGCCCCCATGACTCCTTTTTATGACTGTGGTTCTAATCTTGATTCTACAGCTGCTCGCTCCTATTCTATCCTCAGTAGTATTCAACACTTTTCCCCTCCTACTATGATTGCACCTCTCATGTAGCAGAGATTACTTGATCGGTTTTACTCAGAACAAATTACAAAGCCTATTTTCTGCAAACCTTGGCTGACTGCAAGTTTCTGGCTGCCCTTGTTCCAAAGAAATGGCACTTTCAGCTTATGGAATTACAAAGCAGCCAACTAAGTAAATCCTGTGTGTTGTCTTCTGTGACCACAAAAGTACTGAAATGCTTTTCTCTGCGCACCAGTGATCATTATTCCAGCAAAAGCAACCCATGGCCTCCTCAGAATACATAAGGACCTTTACAAAGAGACTGAGGTTTTAATATTTATTTTGCACATGTGCATACACATGCAAATGTGGCTCACACATCATTTTTAATGAAAACACTAGGGCAAGATAGGCTTTAAAGTTAGGGTGAAAGCACTGTTCTACTGTTCCTTGACTGAGTACTGTAAACCCAATTAATACCCTGATAACATCAATGATGCCAGCTGAATGCCACTGCCAGAGGGCAATTTCTAGCTTATTTCTGCAAAGTATTTATCTAGAGATAATTACATATTAGCCTGATATATTTTACTTGCTGTTGCAATACAAATTGACCTGGCATTGAACCATATATTACAACTGTTTCAATTGTACTATGAGCATTCAAACCAACTGTAAAAAGTTCCTGGTACTGAGAATGGAGAAACTTTCTTTCTCATTGCAACTGTCCTGTAGCTTTTTGTTTTAAAAATAGGTTTTAGTTTTCATGTAGAATTAAATGTTCGTAGCAATATGAAATATAAGTTCTTGCAAATGTATCTGTGAAATAAAAGTTAGTATGGCAAGGTGGGGATCAGTCCCTTCTCCCAGGTAACCAGCCACAGGACAAGGAGAAATGGCCTCAAGTTGTTCCAGGGCAGTTTCAGGTTGGATATGAGGGAAAAATTTCTTCACTGAAAGGGTTTAAGCATTGGAACAGGCTGCCCTGGAAAGTGGTGCAGTAACCATCCGTGGAAGTGTTCAAAAAATGAGTAGATGTGGCACTGCACGATACGGTGTAGTGGGCATGGTGGTATTCAGTGGAAGGTTGGACTTTATTATCTTTGAAGTATTTTCAAACCTTAATGATTCTACAATTCTTTTTTTGCCATTGTACATGACAAATATAATACATAATAAGTTTGAAAGTTGTGAAAGGAGTTAGAAGAAAAGTTGGACTTCTGCTGTTACTAAGGAGAGGGAAGAGAGGCTTCTGATATCTGGCCAGAGAATGAATGTGAGGACAAGCACAAACCCTATAAAATGTTTTTCCTTTGAGGTCCCAAGGGATATCCAGGTAGATGCAATCTCTTTCTTTCTTACCCAGGAGAAAGTCCATTGCTATTAATTAAAATAATTTGAAGATTATGTGTTATTTGATAAGTTAATTATCTCCACTAGACAATGTGCCACCTTTTGTGTATGACTATCTGACTAAAAATTTCTTATCCAAGGAAGGAAAGACTTTTTCCCCCCTCTCCTTAGGTTATTTTATGCATGCAGCTTTCAGTAAAATTGTTTTCACTGCTGGATCTTTTATATCTGATCATACCTCATGGAAACAAGTATGATAGGAACATCTGAACAAGATATTTTAAGACCTGTCTTGTTGCTTACTCTTGGTTGAAACCAAACATTACCCAGCCACTTCTGGATGGCAACAGGATGAAGTGGTGAATCCACAAAGTCTTCCTTCAAGTTTTGCATCCCACTTGAGAAAAATGCCAAATTCACCCACAGATAGGGCTGAGAGTGATTCAGGTGCCTTGATGGGCATCATCAAGTTTCTCTTAAGGTATTTGAAATTTGCAAATTTCTAGGTTACTGGTTAAAGTTATTTGTAACTTATTTCTCCCTGTAAAAGGGTCTGTTCTGCCTATATTGTTCAGGTGTGCTTGTAACTTGCTCTTTGAATTTTTTCTTATAACGTTACTCCTTTACATTTTTATATTTTTTTATAAAGACCTCTTTAAAATGAGAATATGACTCTAGAATCTCATAGAAATTTTAGAAAAAAACCCTTGTGTATTAGTGCTTTCTACTAAAAATGTAGTGCATGTTTATCATTATGATGATAATGTGTATGTATCAGCCAAAGGAAAACACCAGGGAGTGGAAGCCAATATGGCAAATAATGTCTTTTACTTGTTCCTCTTTACAAACAGATATTCAAGAGTTTTATGAAGTGACACTGCTAAATTCCCAGAAAAGCTATGAGCAAAAAATAGAAGAAGCAAATCAAGTTGCAGAGAAATGGGAGAAGACAACATCTGCTACGGAACATGAAAATCTGCAGAAAAACCAGGAGGTAATTAACAGATTAAGAATTAAAATACGTGTAATGAGTGAGATGTCTCAAACCTAAGAAAAGCCATGCAGTGGTGTGTAAGATTGAAAGGATGGGTAAATTAAGGCATTAGATTAGGGTGTGGAGGATATATGTATGTGTAGTATTATCCCTCTGACCTTGATTATGTCATAAACTTCTTTATCCTTTCAATTGCAATCTGCCAAAGGAAAGTAGAAAACTTTCATTTTCTTATCCTTGGTAGTACTTTATCTGATACTTTGTGATTACCCCCAAAAAGAGAATATATCTTCTCTACTTGCTGATAACCACTGAGGCTATTAATACTTCAGTGATTACATCCTGGGTAAAAATTTTAATATGAATTTTCACATTTCTGGGACTGACATTGGGCTGAACTTTTGCACAGTCCAAGTTCACAGAGATCAACCAAAATAGTCTCTGCATGAGGAACAGATACATAGAAGAAGATTATATACCTTTGCTTTTCTCCTGTAGCTGGTGGAAGCATTCAAAACCTTTCTTTGTCACCCCCAGCTCTAATCTGCCTTTGCCAGCCTCCAGATTATTAATAACTATATTAGCAATCTAAACGACTTGCCTCCACCCACATTTGTACTTCAAAGATGAAAAGAAACCCCACAGAAGCAAGCAATGCATTGCTCTGTTCTTCAACAGTGAAACAGAGTGGGCATGGACTGCAAATTGCAAATCTCCCAACCAAAATCAAACATGAGGGAAATATATAAAAATTTTCATTGTTGTAGTGGTAAGTAAGGCATTTCAAGTTTTAACAGTTGTTGGCAATAACTTTTCCATGGGTATGACTATTCTTAAGAGCTTTCCTCCTTTTTAAAAATGTAAAATTCAGACAGAAATTGTAGTTCTACATGACATTTTTAGATGTGGTTCTTTAGAAAGATAAATCAGAATTGCAGGCAGCTAGAACAAAAGTCTCTGAAGAAATGAAGAAATTTATTGTAAAAATTAATTAGCAAAAGAAGCTTGCAGAATTAATGAGAACAAGCATTCTGGTTTTGAGTGAAATCAGAACAAATTAGTCTTAACATTAATGTAGGATATATCCCATGAATGATTTAACATTTGAGTCACAGTTTGAAGGCACAGACAGCTAATATCTGTATTTTTTTTTAAGCACAGATCTTTATGGTTTAAAACGGTGAAAGGGTATTCCTGTTATCTCTTGGAGCATCTGACAAAGACATTGGACAGACTCTCTTTTTATTTCAGCCTCATCAAAGTATTTGACCCTCAACCCCATCTTCCTTAAACTTATTGCTATTTAAGAGGTGTGCTGCCGGTCCTGTACAGGAGAATGTGAACTCTAAATTCTGTGCTGAGGATAATAGATACAGGGCTAACTCCAAACATTGCTCATTTTATGAAAATAATGTTCTGATTTAAAGGAAAACAATAGAAATCTATAGCATAGAAACTGGTACAGCCTTTTCAAGGTAGGGTGCTGGCAGTCAGAGTCCAGGGTAGTACCATTTTTAAATTTGCTTTCTCTCCATAAATTTCATCAGGGTAATGGGAGAGCAAAATGTTTAGTCCCTTTAAAAATTATAATTAACTAAAAAAATTATTTAAAAATTTTAATTAAAAAAAATATTTTAAGGGTCCAATGCAGGCAAAAGAGACTGGAAGTGTAGGCTTTTGTTTTTTTCCTTACGGCAGCACAACATATTATTGGCAGTTCCGAGTCAGAACTGATTTGTGCAAGCTGGATGTACAAGCTGCTGTAGAAATCCAAGATAGCCCTTTGCTTTTTATGAGAATTTACCATATGAAATTGTAACCAAATAATCTAATATATCACATAAATTCTTATTTCATATCACATAAATTTCCTTATGGGAAATTACTGTTTTGTACTTCCTTTTCCATCCCCAATTACATGTCCCAAATTTGGAAAGAAAAGGCCTCCCTTTTTTCATAGAATCATAGAATCATGGAATGTCTTTTGTTGGGAGGGACCTTAAAGATCATCTAGTCTTGTGGGCAGGGACACCTTCCACTAGAGCAGGTTGCTCAGAGCCCCATCCAGCTTGACCTTGAACACTTCCAGGGATGAGGCACTCACAACTTCTCTGGGAAACCTGTTCCAGAGCCTCACCACCCTCACAGTAAAGAATTTCTTCCTTATATCTAGCCTAAACTTCCCATCGTTCAGTTTAAAACCATATTCCCTTGTCTTTTCACTACATGTCCTTGCCAAAAGTCTCTCTCCATCTTTCTTGTAGGCTCCTTTCAGGTACCAAAAGGTCGCAATTAGGTCACTCCCAATCCTTCTGTTCTCCACACTGAACAATCCCAATTCTCTTAGCTTTCCTCATAGGAGAGGTGCTCCATCCCTTGGAGGATCTTTGTGACCTCTTCGGGATGTGCTTCAGCAGGTCAATGTCCTTGCTGTGCTGAGGACCCCAGAGCTGGATGCAGCACTCTGCTGTGAAAGCCCAAGGATAATCAGTGAGTCCAGAGGCCATCCTCCTTTCATGCCTTCCACTTGAAAACTTCTTTGGCTGTCTGCATGTTATTTTTTCTATATAAATTGGTCCTTTTTCTGTATTTATTTTCCAAGCTTAATTGTTGATAAAAAGGAAAGCAGCTTTTACTGTCCAGGATCCTGTGAACCCTCCTTTGTATTTTTGTACTTGCTTTTCTGAAAGTGTAGATTTTTAGATAATAGAAAAGATGTCAGGTTGTTTGCAATACTGTACAAATTTGCCACCTTGCATCTGTGATCACCATAGTGGTTTTTAGCAAACTGGTGCTAGATCTCACAGCATACCAGGGCCGAATCTTCATCTCTTTAAATAGATATGAAAGGGTCATGACCCATCCTATAATCTCCTATCATTCTCAGAGAGTGCCTGAGAAGAGAGATTTCTCCCAGACTCAGAGACTGTAATTTTGAATGGCCTTTGTAAAAGCATGTGAAAAGGCAGTGGAATATGAGAGCTCACATTATGGGTCAGAACCAGTTGCATCCAAATTTTTAGTGTCAATGCAGCCACATAGCATCCCATGCCTACAAACAGTGGAATTAACAAAAAGTGCTGGGGTTTTAGTGATAGTTCTGTTTTGGGGTTTTTTTCCTCCAATTTTTAAAAAATTTTTTTTCGTTGTTTGTTTTTTTGGTTTTTACTTGCATGCTTCTAGCTAAATTCTGTGCTGTTTAGGTTTTAATCCTGAAGTATCCTCTAGTCCCCATGAAACTGATAAATGTTTAGATATGGTCTATGCATTTAAACACCACATCCTTGCTTTTTGCTTCATCATTAACAGCTTTGTTGGTCGTCTGAATAAACAGTGACTTCAATGTTTGCAGATGAAAAATGCAGTATTACTTACCATCACATTATTATTGCATTTCGCCTTGTATAGAGACTAAATATATGTGTCAATGTATCTGGCAGAGCTGTAAATATCATAGACCAAAATAATTCAAGTGGGTGGGTGTTAGTGAAAAGGAAGAAAGAAGGACCTATATGAATGTGTTTTTTGTGTGAATTTATCCATATTGCTTTCTCTCCTGTAAATGCAACTTGACAAAATCAGCTTAAGTTGGTGGATAGTTTCAGAATCAATGGAGCAGTTTTTGGGCCACGTTCAGATTCACTAGAAATGGTTTTTAAGTTATATTTGCAAAGGCTTTTTTTTGTTTCGTATATTCAGATAGAAAGCAGGGAATGTGACATATTGGGCACTAAATGAAAAAATCCAACATGTTCATCATGATGTAGGAACTCTGGAATATAACTCCGAAGAACACCTAAAATACTCCTGTTGTCCTTTCTCTTGTCCTGGGGCAGATCAACTGTATTTGAACTGTTCCTGACATGTTTCCCTAGTCTGTTTTATAAAACCTTCCACAGTGGAGAATGAACTATTTCTGCAGGTCACTTATTTCCTCACTGATGAAAAGTCTTCTCTGATGACAAATTGGAGATTCTCTAAGTGCAATTAGAATCCGTTAGTTTGTTCAATTAGCAGTAGACATGGAGCACGTTTTATTCAGTCCTGTTCCAAAAAACACTTAACACATCACAGAATCAAGCAGCATCACAGAATGGTTTAGGTTGGAAGGGACCTTAAAGATCATCCAGTGACAGGCCCCCCTGCCATGGGCAGGGATATGTTCTAGTAGACCAGGTTTCTCAAAGCCACCTCCAAATTGGCCTTGAACACTCTCAGGGGCAACCACAGCTTTTCTGGGTTCTGGTGTCTCCCTATCCTCATTGTGAGGAACTTCCTCCTCTTATCCAATCTAAAACATTAATCTCTGTTGATGTAAAGCCATCACCCCTTGTCCTGTCACTATGTGTCCTTGTAATTAGTCCCTCTCCAAATTTCTTGTAGTCCCCTTTAGGTACTGAAAGTCCTCAATGAGGCCTCTCTGGAACCTTCTCTTCTCTAGGCTGAACAACCCCAACTCTCTCAACCCATTATCATAGGAGAGGTGCTCCAGCCTTCTCATCATCTTCTTGGCCTCTTCTGGAGTTGCTCCAACAGATCCACATCCTTCTCATGTCAGGGAACCCAGAGCTCAATGCATTACATGCCGCTATAACAACAAATGCAATGAAAAATCTTGTCTTTTGGGATAGAAAATTTTTAGTTGTCTTAGACTCTTCTCAAAGGAGCTATACTTAGAGGTATGAAATATTTTAGTTTCCAAAATAAAAATCCTTGAGGCACTGTAAAAGGCAATTAGTGTTGACAGCACAGTCACTATATATCTCTCTATATATCTCCAAGTATATAAAAAAATTCTGGAGACTGCTTTGCAAGATTTATGTATTAATGAAAATACTAACTCAGGATTTGGGAGCTGTTTTTAATTCCTTACTGTTCTGTGTACTTCCTGAAGGACTGTATGTGAAGTTTGAGAAGAGAACTTAAGAACTAAGTAATGAAAGGGAACTGGGAATTACAGTGACTGAAGTATCTCACCATATGGAGTTATCAGTTAAGGACTATATCTGTGGGGCACTGCATGGGCAGAAACAGTTTTTCAGGATTAAAGTCCAGAGAACACAGAATATGCCTATAAACTAACAAGTAATGAATTCCAAATATGGGACAAGATGTCATTCCCTTATAATCTGCCTCATCAAGATGTTGATACCTTTTCCTGATTAAGGTTCAGAATCATGATCTCTATTCTGTAAATAAGACTGTAGCTAGATGTTTCTCATAATGTGTGTAAAGGTGCTTGTAGTGGTTTCACATTCACCTGCTCGCCTGCTCACACCAGGCGAGAGTGTAGTGTAGTGGTTTCATGAGAATAAGGATTAAGAGAAATGCAAAGCAGGCCTAAACTTCAAAGATAAAAATAGTTTATTAACAGAATAAAAAAACAAGAGAGAAAAAAAAGAACCAAAATCAACCCCCAGGTGGTTTCTTCCCCCCCCCCATTTGTCT